>CM034711.1:1634778-1669010 GCA_020142125.1 Phrynosoma platyrhinos | reverse complement strand
AATAATAATAATAATAATAATAATAATAATAACAACAACAACAATACTCCACCCTCCAAAATCTCACCTTATCCCAAAATATATTCGTTTTCCTCTGCAGTCCCTCTCAAAATGGCAGCAAGAGGTGACTTGATACCATTCCCTGTTGCCATTTTGAGAAGATCTGCAGAGAAAAGCAGAGGCAGCCAGGGATCTCTCTCTCTATATATATGTGTGTGTGTGTGTGTGTGTGTGCTTGAATTCTCCATCTTTTCTAGCTCCTTGGCTCTATTTTCTTTTTTTCTTTTTAGGGAAAGAGGGTTCACGGAGGACCCCAAATGCTGCAGCTCAGCTTGGATGGAAAAAGACTTTATACCACCACGTCTTTTTATACTCCTTGGGACAAGCAGTTTTATCCTCAGATAGTCAGGTAAGAAACCCTTTTTCTAGATGGTTAGAAAGGAGACCATTCAGCCAACTACCAGTTGAGTATCCCTTATTCAAAATGTTTGGGACCAGAGGTAGTTTGGATTTTGGAAATTTTGTTCAGATTTTGGAATATTTGCATATTTACATAACAAGATATTTACATAATGAGACATCTTGGAGAAGGCACCCAAGTCTAAACATGAAATTCATTTCTCTTTCATAGAAACCTCATATGCGTAGCCTGGAAATAATCTTATACACGATATTTTTAATAATGTTATGCACAAAACAAAGTGTGTGTGTTTGTGTGTGTGTGTGTATACATTCAACCATTAGAAAGCGAAGGTGTCACTATCTCAGCCCTGGATATTCAGGCTCTAACTCCGATGTCTTTAATCAGGATTTCTAAAATCATAACGAAAAGTAATGGAGACAAAGTCTCATTCTTTTTTCTATTGTAAATGGTTTTGGTTTTTCTGCATTTGTGAAGATCTGTGTCCTTCCAACTCTTTCTATTGCAGGGAAGGTTCGGTCATGCTTCAGATCGATGTGGACACTGTGAACGGAGGCCTTTGCGTCAACCCGAACTTCTTGGTGGATTTTGGGAAGGAGCCGAACGGTCCCGCTCGGACCCACGAAATGCGCTTCCCCGGGGGAGATTGCACCTCTGACATTTGGGTGTAGCAAGCTCTTTTCTCCTGCTAAACTGTCTTCATGGTTGTGGGAGAGATGCTCAAAATGTGCATGGGTTGGGGCCTGTCCAGCTTATATTAATGCTTTATGCACTCATTGATGGAAATGCTCACTCTCTTTCGAGTCAGCCTTTTTCTCCTGGCTGGCCAAGGTGAGACAGGCCCCAGGGTTTGTGCTGTTCCACATTGTGCTTGCTCTCTTTAAAATAATGCTTACATGACGGGATCCAAGCCAACAATGCCTCCGATAGCAGCTGGGTGAGGAATTTGTCATGGGACGCTACTCTGAGCCTTGAAGGAACTGTATCCAAGGGAATGGGCCTACCTCTCCAAAGAGGTTCACCCACCCCTGGGCTCCTTGCTTAAAATTTGTACTAAAACCCAGAGCAGACATTGTCCCCACTGCCGTCGGAGACACTGGCTACACTGATCCTGGCGCATATGGAGGGATTTCAGAGCGCATGCTTTAAGCGTGTTCCTGCATGGCACGGGGTTGGACTGGGTGGCCCAAGGTCTCTTCCAGCTCTATGATTCTATGACTCTATGAGCCTACTCTGAAGAAAGCATGGCTGAGTCCCACCATAAGAGTGCTTTGGGCTGCGCATTGTGGTTGCAATCCTATAGGGCTCACCGCTGCGCAGTAGTTCCCCAGGTTGCTTAAGGAGGGAATACACACTAGCCAGATTTCAACTGATGCCTTCAACAGTAGTAGAGGGCAGATGTGCCAAAATACCATGCCATCTGTGTCTCTGTCACTGTGATCAAAATAAAATTGAAGATCTTCCCCATTCTATATTTAGCTGCCCCCCGTCATCTGAAATTCAGAATAAATTCCATTCAGGTCCCCTACAAGTTGAAGACTTCTGGACAGCAAATCAAAAAATTATTATTATTTTTTTTACTTTACAATAATGAACCCGTTATATTTAGTAGAGCCGCAACGCTCTTATTAGCCTTAACCAAGGCCCGGGCCAGTCATTGTCAATCAAACAAGAAGTTTGAACAGAAAGAGCTAGAGAACCTGATATGAAGTTACCCTAAATGACACAGAATGAACTATGCACTCCTGTAATGTTTGGCCCATCTGCATCATTTAAACTTAAGAAGGCTTTTGACATTTAATCCAGTTTTAAAGTTATACCTATTGTGATGGTTTAATATCTCATTTACTTCCCATTTTTACTATTCCTGTTTTTGGGGGGATAAACTACGGTCATGTGTGACACATGTTTTTTACTTTACTAGTTCCCCATAGTTCCCCATGTGGAGATCTGCGCTAGGTTGAGCCATATAATGCTAGATCTGGACTTACCATGCGGTCTCTGAAGCTCCATCCTTGCAGCGATTTCATACTCCATGGGGAGTGGGCAAAATGAGAGAAGGATCTGGCTATGTCCCCGTCGCACAGCGGTGGACAACTGTGAAAAGATAAAGGGGCACATTAGTCCACAAGGAGACTTTGCATGGCTGTACTTCCCACTGCACTCATATCTGCCAACTCCCCCCCTCAAAAAAAATATATGGGAAGGGGTTGGTTCCCAAATTCCCTCAGAGGCAATGAAGGGCATTTTCACCATGTTTTGCTGGGAACTTTCTGGGTTCTTTTTTTAACAACAGAAAGCAAGAGGAAGTTATTTCCTTTTCAGTTGCTGCTCCCCCCCCCCCCAAGGCTTTTATGAAGCCTACCATCAGTCCAGAGGCCCCCATAATTTGGTGGAAATGCCCCCCTAAAGAGCTTTTTGGGGCCAAAAAAAATCCAACCCCATTTCTTTCTTGAGAAATTTAGCAATTTCCCCCCACATTTAAGCTTATAATTTTTTTAACTTTCGCAATACAACCTCCCACAAATGTCAAACGTATAACAAACATACCATATCTACTATCAAACATTAAGAAGCTATCCATTAGTCCACTGTATCCTATAGTATCTATCACATTCAGTTCCTACTTATTTTCTCATCTTGAGTATCTTCTCAATTCTCCCATTCTTATTCCTCCCTTCCTTCCTCCCCTCACAGTCAATCTCATCCCGTCCTATCCTTTCTTATTTCCTAACTCCTTTTTTCTTGTTCTCTCCTTCCCTTTCTTGTCCCGCTCCTCCTCCTAAGAAATTTAGCATTTTTTTTAGACCCACGGGGGTCAAGGTCCAAATGTGGTGGGAATGCCCTCCATACATGAACATAGCCAGAAGCTTCTCTGATCCTGCCAGCTCCCTACAAGACAGAGGAGGGAAGCCTAAGGGCAATGCATGGATGGATGTGTCCCTAAGAGAAAGCCAGCCCATGTGTGCTTTACGTTCATGGCTGAGACATGTCCTGGGTATGAAAAGACTATGCAAAAAATAATATGGCGGGGTGTCAGGTTGCTTGCTTTCCCCCTCTTCCGTCAAAGACACCTGTGGGAGCACCTCATTTTTGCAAGCATGCTCTTATATGCAACTTAGTGGCCCACAGCATGTGAACTATGAATCCCACCAGGTCCCCAAAAGCCCCCTGGGCAGCTCTTAAGCAAGTCAACAGAGGCGCGGATGCTGTCGTGAGCAATTAAAAGTTTTTCCGTAATCTCGTGGTGTCTGTGGTTGCCTTTATTTCATGATGAGAAGTCTTAAGAGTTTTTGAAGGAAATGTGACTTAAGGAGATGCATCTCACTCTTCAAATTGTCCTTTGAGACAGTTAAAGAGATAGATCGACAGATAGATGATGGTACATAGGGACCATTTTGGAAATAGCATCCCTTACCTATAAAGGAAACCGATAGGAGGAAAAGAAATTTATTTGAGATCTCTTCTCCAGCACCACATCCCGAATAAGTTGATTCTCCTCCTATCAGATTCCTTTACAGGTCAGGAATGCTATTTTCAAATGGACCCTGGACTGCTAAAAAGACAAATAAATGGGTCCTAGAAACAGATCAAGGCTGTCATACTATGGACATATCATGAGAACAAAGGTCTTTTCTATCACTAGGAAAGATAATACAGGTCAAGAATCCCTTATCTGAGATCCTTGAGTTGTTTTGGGATATATATACACACACACACACACACTGTTTTGGAATACCTATATTTGCATATACATACATCATGAGCTATCTTGGAGATGGGGCCCAAGTCTAAACACTAAATTCATTTATGTTTCCTATACACATTATACACATAGTGTGAAGGTAATTTTTGTACCATATTTTAAAATAATTTTTTGTGCGTGCAATAAAACTGGAGTGTGCATTGAACCAAAGCAAAGGGGTCGCTATCCCAGCCACCTGTGAAAAAAGGGTAGGTTTTTGGAATATTTTGGAATTCTGGATAAGGGAGACTCTACCTGTCCTTGTTAAGGAAGAAGGGAGTAGGAAAAGAGGAAGACCGCAATCAGTCCAGATGGAGGGACTCAATCAAACACCAACCAAGCATTATTCCAAGCTTAGCTTTTGCAAACTCAGAGACTCAACCCATACTTGTTAAGGAAGAAGGCAGTAGGAACTTTGCAAGAGCTGAGCTAGGAATAATGCTTGGCTGGTATTTCCTTTAGGGAAAGCAATGCTTAGGGATTAGTTGGAAACAAAGGTTGCCAGGCCAGGATCATGTAGAATCCTAATGTTGGAAGAGACCCCAAGGGTCATCCATTCCAACCCCATTCTGTAATTCAGGAAGGCACAATCAAAGCATTCCTGACAGATGGCCATCCAGCCTCTCTTTAAAAAACTCCAAGAAGAGAGATCCTCCCAGGCCCTGAGATTTCCAGCCCAAAATCTGAGACCTGCGGATGTTGCATCCGGCAATATCATGCGGCAAAGCCTGGTGTTTGTTATTAAGCATTATTCATTAAGCTGCAACCACATTTACCTAGAGATCTCACACGTACAGAACCTGTTTCCCTGGTTGGAAATTAAATATCTTTGCAAAACTGCAACACTTGCTGCAAGATTTAAATCAATTAACTTTTGCAAAATGCAGCCAGCTGGAAAGCCTGACTTGAAGATTCGTATGCAGCTGTTTCTCTAATCTACAGCTGAGCTTGCCAAAAATGAAGAATTCGAACCTCTGCCAGTTGCCTGTAAATGACCCCAAAAACTTGGGGACTCCAAATTGGGCCTTGAAATCTGGCTGCCCTATTTGGAGACCTTTCCTGGATATTTTGAACGATACATTTAATCATTGTTTATTTATAGATTTTTGTGGATTTTTCAGGCTGCGAAGCCTTGGTCTGAAGAATATATTCCTGACGTTCCGCCTGCGTCTGTAGCTGGCATCTTCAGAGAACAATATTTATTTGTTTATTTATTTATTTCCAGGATATATATCCTTCCTTTCTCCCACAGCGGGACTGTAACTTTAGCTAAGGAGTGTGTATGTCTAGAACAACAATTTTGACACAATTTGGAAACAGAAAGCAGAGAAAGAGAGGTAACATCGTTTGGTGCCTTGTTGGATAATAAAAGCAAATAGTCTCCAAAATGGCACAAGGTTTTGAGTCCTCTTTTTTCTCGGCAATGAAACCAGGGAGCCTGGTTGCACTGGCTCTTCTCCAGCAATGCACAAAATGACCAAAAATTCTGTTTTACAATTGAAAGATAATATTTCTTTCCAAAGTAACTGCTCCAGATACTGTTTACCTGGCCTACCTGACAAGAAAGAGCCCCACGAGACCTGAAAGACTTAAGTCTAATCTGCAGTGCAGAAATAATGCAGTTTGACACCACTTTAACCATCATGGCTCAATGCAATGGGATTCTGGGATTTCTAATTTTCAGATAGCTCTGTTGCCACAACAAACTACAAAATCCCAGGAATCCATAGCATGGAGCCATGGCAGTTTAAGCAATGTCAAACTGCATTATTTCTGCAGTCCAGGTTGAACCTAAGAGTGCATCCATACCATTTAAACAACCACAGCTCCGTCTTGCAGAGTCCTGAGATTTATAGTTTTGTTTGGTGTTTGGAATTCTTTTGCAAGAGAGAAAACAGTCTCCATGCTGGCCATAAAGTGACCATTGCAAAATCCAAAACCCTTCCGGCAGTGATTGCTTTATTGAGCCATAAAAGGGTCAAAATACAAGCTGCTAGCTTGAAGGTATATGCCCACAAACACAGGAAAATGTCCATTTCGATATCTTCGTTACCAACTTTAAACTTACACACACATCATTTGTGGTCCTTATTTTTCTCCTCCCTATGTTCCTAATGTAACCTCGCTTTGGCACTTAGCTCTTTTAACTTTGGCACTCGGCGCCGCAATCTTTGCTGCTTTTTGCAAGTGTTATGATGTCTTTTGCATATCTTAAATTCCTGGCGTCCCGTCTCCCTAGTTTCACCCTCTTTCTTAATACAGATTTCAGCATGATATCTTCAGTAGCTTAATTAAACAGATGAAGCGATAAAATGCAGCCTCATCTGAACCCCTTGCCAATGAGGAACTGTTTGGGCAGAAATTTGCTGGAAATTATCTCCAAAGGTCTGACACCCAAATTAGCTGGGATGCTTTTCTGCCTTTTAATGCAACCCACTCACCGAGAAACATTGTCCTCTCAAGCCACGGAGTTAGGAGAGATGAGAGACGGGGTTTTAAGAGATGTTAAGAGATGTTCCTTCAGCCCGAAAAAGCCACAAAAACCTACGTTCCTTCAGTTGTTGTGTCTTTCTTCTCCATCTTTCATTGCTAAAATCCAGTTCTGATACTCCCAGGTGCATCCCATACATGGCATCTGAAATACCCTTGGCTTGATTTTCTGTGGAAGCCCCTAGGGAAAAAAGAAAAGAAGGGAAAATTCAATAAATTCCACATTCAATAATCATGCAAAAAATTCAAAGTAAAACTTAATATGCCAGTGATTTAATGTGCAATATTGCCATCTGCTGTATCTAGTGAGAATTGCTGCAAGTTCATTCCGAGGGTGCATCTACGCGGCAGAAATAACGCAGTTCGGCACCACTTTAAAATGCTGCGGCTCCATCCTCTGGATTCTGGGATTTGTAGTCTTGCTGCCAAAGAGCGCTGGCGCCTCACAAAACTGCAAACTCTCAGAATTTCATAAGGCACAGCCAGCTGTCACCTTGCAGAATAAATGCAGTTTCACAAAAGTTGTAGTTGTGCGAAAGCATGATGCAAATGTACAATGTACAAAAGCATGCTACAAATATGCAAAAGCATGCTACAGATGTTCAAATGTACAAAAGCATGATACAAATGGGCAAACGCTTGATACAAATGGACAAAAGCGTGATACAAATGTACAAAGGTGTGATACAAATGTGCAAAAGCATGATGCAAATGAACAAATGCATGATACAAATGTACAACAGCATAATACAAATGTTCAAAAGCATGATTCAAACATACAAAAGCATGATGCAAATGTACAAGGGTGCGAGACAAATGTGCAAAAGCATGAGATAAATGTACAACAGCATGATACAAATGTACGAAAGCATGACACAAATGTACAAAAGCATGCTACAGTTGTACAAATGTACAATAGCATGAAACAAATGGACCAAAGCGTGCTACAAATGTACAAAGGCATGATATAAATGCACAGAAGAGTGACGCAAATGTACAAAAGCACGCTACAGATGTACAAATGCACCAAAGCATGATACAAACGTTTGAATGGAAAGATCTAGAGAAGAACCTGACATGAAGTTACCCCAAATGATCTCATTCAAACTCAAGAAGGCTTTGGGGTTTAATCTTGTTTTTAAAGTCATATCTATTATGATATTTTAGTCCCTTATTTACTTCCCATTTTTTTTTACTATGGCTTTTTCTTTTGGGATGGCCTAAAGGTCATGTCCGATACCTGGTTTTGACTGACTTGCTTACACTACTTACTTTACCAAAGTGTGATACAAATGTACGAAAGCGCAATACAAATCTACGAAAGCGCAATACAAATCTACAAAAGCGCAATACAAATCTACACACGAGAACTATGCACTTGCACACCTTTGCATCGGTCCTTTTCACAAATGCAACAAAGGCATCCATGCCTCTCTTCCCAAAAATTGGGTTCTCTCTCTTTCTCCTCCAAGCCCTGCCTTCCAGCTTCAAAACTGGCATCCCCTGCACCAATCAGGCCCCCGTTGCTAGGCAGACTTCCTGAGCCCCTGAACCAATCAGGAGCCCTGCTCCCTTGTATCCGGGTGGAAAAAAGAGGAGGCAGCCATTGGCATTAAAGAATAGCCCAGTATCTGGGCAGAAGTGGAGTGGCTCAGCCAATCAGAGAAAAGAGAGGCTCTAAACCCTCCCTTTTTTTGTGCCAATACTTTCTTTTTCTCTTTCCTTTTTGGCAATTGAAAGTGTTAACATGCGTGGCAAGGCTGAAATGCAACAAGATATAGAGATTTATATATTTATTTTGCAAACAAAAGAGGAATGCTAATTTTAAAAAGCTCCAAAACTTGGAAGAATTTGAGACTGGAAGAGTGATTATAATTTTTTTGGGGGGGGGGAGAGGGAGTGATTTTTGGGCACTTTTTGTTTTCCTTTGCAAAATGCAAAGCCTTTTCCTCCCCCTTTTTATTTTATTTTTGCAATTTTGGCTTCAGTGCAAAACCAGAGAAAGCAGCATCTCAGCCTTGAAAGGAAGAAGGTGAGTTGCAATTCATACTAATAATAGCAATAATGTAGATTTTTTTTGCATGCAGTTTTTGGAATTTTTTAGAAAAAAATCTTGCATTTGCTGGAAGGAGGAAATGAAACTTAGCCTGATGTATATGAAATAAAATGTCTCTCTTAGATTTTATTTTTTTCTCCCCCCCCCCCAAAAAAAGTGTGAAATCTTTGGAGGTGGGAGGAGTGGACTTTAAAATGGTCCTTAAAGAATGGGAAGAAAAGGGGAATTTTTAAAAGATTTTAAAATAGAAAGACATTGGTTGTAAAATATTTGGGGTTTTTTTGGGGGGGGGATATGGATGGGAATAGATTATTTTGGATGTGTCCAAAGTGATGTCAATGTATTGCAGCTTCTCTCTCTCTCTGCAGTAAAAGATGCCTCTGCTTCCTCCCTGGATTTTGAATTTCCCTCTTCAGGAAAGGTAAATATATCTCTTTTATTTATTTCCCTGCTGCTATTGCATTGGGTTCCACTCCAGGGTGCAAGTGGGTCTCCAGCTTAAAAAAGGGGGATCAATCTCTCAGCCTCTGAAAGGCAGGAAAAGTTGCAAAAGGGAGCTGGCTCCCTTGGAGTCTTTGGAAAAGATCCATCTGTTGTTGCTGCGGTGGTTGTTGTTGTGGTTGTTGTGGTGCCGTGCCTTCAAGTTGCTTCTGACTTATGGCAGGGCGAAACCGTCCTGGGGTTTTCTTGGAAAGTTATTGCAAGGGGGGGGGTTTACCATTGCCATCCTCTGAGGTTGAGAGAGTGTGACTTGCCCAAGGTCACCCAGTGGGTTTCATGGCTGAATTAGGAACTGAACCCTCTGTGTTTGTGCGTGTGTATACACACACACACATGTATATATATGCACACACGTTTATATACAGACATATATGTTTATACACATGCATATATATATGTATACATAGACATATATGGTTTTATATATATATATATATATACATACACACACTTACAGTATATATACACACATTTATATACACACGTATATGTATATACACATGCGTACGTATGTATATATAGACATATACGTATATATATACATATACAAACACACACAGTATATATACACATATTTATATACACACATACATGCATATACAGAAATATATGTATATACACACACGTATACGCACCATTATGTATACACATATATGTATGTACATATACACACACACACACACACACACATATATGTAAATACAAGACACACTTCATATTTTTCTTCCTTTCTCTGCCCATCCTTTTGTTTTTTCCTCCTTCCTTCCTTCTTTCCTCTTCACTGTGTGTAACCTTTAAAAAATATATTTACATGTATGTGTATCTGTATGCGTGTGTGTGTGTGTACATATACACACACAGGTTGAGTTTCCCTTATCCAGATTTCCAAAATCCAAAATATACCAAAATCCAAAGGCCGAGAGAGTGACATCTTTGCTTGCTGATGGTTCAAGCTACACAAACTTTGTTTCATGCACAAAATTATTTACAATATTGTGTATGAAATTACCTTCAGGCTAGGTATGGAAGGTGGATACAAAAGAGAAATGATTTTTTTATTTAGCCTTGGGTCCCATCTCTAAGATCTCCCATGACGGAGATGCAAATATTCCAAAATCTGAAAAACTCCAAAGTCCGAAATATGTATTTTGGATAACGGAGACTCAACCTGTATAAATACATACATACATATTTATTCATCTTCCTTTTTGCAGAATGTGAAAGAAAATTTAGTGACCTGACAAACCAGTAATCTGACTGGTTGATGGATTATACTTTTCTGCCCAAGACTGATGAAAATGCTTTGCTGAAGTTCGGACTCGATTCCGTGTGGGAAGCTGGGATTTGAAATAAAAAAGCCATCTCTTTCGTGTGCAAAGTGTGTAAAAGAGGAAGGTGAGATTCCAAACTTTTCAGAGGTTTTTAGAGGGATGGTTTTTGCATAGATCTAGACACCATCTGGTTGGGGTTGGATTGCCACTCCCATCAGGCAGCACAGCCAATGTGGATGATGGGAATTGAACCCCGGGATTCCATAGCCTTGAGCCATGGCAGTTAAAGCGGGGTCAAACTGGACTAAATCTGCAGTGTAGATGCAACCCAGTTACCCACTTCAAGGTTTCGTTGGAGAAGAAAATGGCTTATATTTCTCTTTTTGGTGCAAGGGAGCCGATGTCATGGCGGATGAAAACAGCCTGGACTTGAAAATTGTGGAAAATGGGAGCGAACCTTTGGATGTGGATTCGCAAGGAGTCACCGCCGAACCGAGCACTTTGCTGCAGAAACTGAAGGGCGCCATTTCGTAAGAGACACGCTTCGCATTTTTCTCTGCCCATCCTTTTATTTGTTTTTTCCTCCTTCCTTCTTTCTTCCTTGCAACCAGCTCCTCGTAAACTGGCAAAAGCATTTCTGTTCCTTGAGGTACAGCCAGATTCTTGTTATTTACTGAATTTGTTGTTGTTTTGCACCGTTCCCCTTTAAAAATATAAATAAAATAAATAAATAACCTGGCAAAAGCAAAGCGATTTCTCATCATTTGAGACTTTCTAGTTCCATTTCGAATAAAATAAATGAAAGTTGAATGTTCAGAGCTCCACCGAACATTGAGTTGGATTAGTAGATCAAGGGTTCAAGAAATAATACATTATTTTCCTTTTGTTTCCTGAACAGGAAATCTGTCCAGACCAAAGTCAATGGTATCCTGGTGAGTGAAAGAGATGGGTCCTGTTTAAATTCTCTGAAGGGTTGCCATCTGCTTGTGCGTGCCCAGACCACGTCCGGATGGCCAACTTTCCAGCCAGCATTTGCAGCTGTGCTTCTAATTTTCAAGAAGTAACTTTGGGGCTTATGAGAAAGTCAGCAAAATGGGGCTTTTTCTGAGCCCTGTGTCCTTTCCTCTTCAATGTGTGTAACCTTTAAAACAACCGAGGACTCGCCGTAAATTGACATATTTGATTCAGTTTGGGATATGTTGATATTGGGGCAACCTGGCATTTTCTGTCCTAACTGATCTCTAGGTAGGCCCACTGCTGTCTATAAGATGAGGTTAAGTCCGGTTCGTGCGATAGAATAAAGGTTAGGAGATCAAGTAAACTAGGTTATGAGTTTAAACTAAAGGTATGATGTAGAAGGAACTTTTGTGGTCTCTATTGCCAACTCGCACAAAGAGGAATTCATAATTATGGCAATAGTGCCACAATTGTGACCATGTAATCTTGCTGAATGTGGAGAAGTTACAGATCCATAATTCTAGGTTATGAATCCATAACTGCACTACCAGGTTATCCGAAATGCTTGGGACCAGAAGTGCTTCGGATTTCGGATTGTTTTTGGATTTTGGAATATTTGCACATGCATCATGAGATATCTTGGAGATAAGACTCCAGTCTAAAGACAAAATCCATTTAGGCTTCATATACATATAGCCTGAGGGTAATTTTATACACAATATTTTTAATAATTCTGTGCATGAAATAAAGTTTGTGTACATCAAACCATTGGAAAACAATGGTGTCACTCTTTCAGTCTTCCATGAGAAAAGTTTTGGATTTTGGAACGTTTTGGATTTTTGGATAAGGGATGCTCAACCTGTACAGAATTCCAATTTTTCTTCTTTTTAAAAAATGTGTGAAGCTTAGTGTAATGGATAATTTGGTCTATATTTTTCTCTCTGTTTTGTGATCATAGCAAGATGTCCAGAAGTTTTCTGATCACGCCAAACTCTATCTCTACCTCCAGTTACCTTCGGGCCCGAGTTCAGGAGAAAAAGGGTGAGTTGTCTTTACCAAGGTGATCCAACAGATGGGTTTTGTGGTACTGATGGTTACAGAGTCCCCCCTACTCAGATTAAAACCATCTTCTATTTCTGTATTGTTTCAAAATGAGGAAATCTATTTATGACGTGAGCAGGAGCTCAGACTTTTCAAAGAGTACAGTTTGTTCCAAACATCTTTTTAACAAGGAATACAAAAGTGAATTGGAGAGTTGTTATAAAAACAACTTAATCCAGACGTCAGCAGCAAGTAGTTTCTGGATAAATCCAGCCCGGTGGCTGGTAAAATGTTGGGCCCAACTTAAATGTCTAAGGGTTTTGGTGGTTTTTTTATTTTATTTTTCTTTCAAGAAGCTATAGAAATGAAATTTGAAAGTGAGTTGTGGTAGGTAGGGTTGGATTTTGAGCTTTTAACTTTTTGCTGGACGTGCAAATTAATATGTTTGGGTGTTACTGAGTTCATGCGAGACTCAAAACAAATAGGGGTATGTGTGTCTGTCCATCCAAAACCTGCCATGGCACCTTCGAAATACAAGAACATGCCATTGCTCAGGCTGTGTATACATTTCAATTCAACAGTGTTTTACAGAAGATGATAAATACCAGCAACTTGAGGCTCCAGAGTGAATTAAATAGATTATCTAGACTTAGATCTTATAGATGCTGACATAGCTGCCGACATCAAATACACAGTACAGGTATCCACATTTGCAAGTCTTGCCAAGAAAACCCCATGATAGGTTCGCCTTAAGGTTGCCATAAGTTGGAAATGACTTGAAGGCACACAACAACAACAACAACAACAACAGACAGGCAGCAAGTAGTGCCTGAGAACCCATAACTCTTAATATTTAAAAAATAATAAGTCAAGTTGCTAGTCCTTATGGCTTCCAGGCCAGGCTCGAAGATGTGAGTCAGGTACTTAAGCCTGAAAGATGTAAAGATAAACCAGGGAAACAGCATGATGTGGAGAGGGCTGTGTGTTGAATGAGACATTGTTATGTGTTACAAACTGAGTAAAAAATATGTTTTCTTTTGGGTCCACCAGTCTGGACCTCGCCTCTCTGAGCTCGGCCGAACACATGCACGCTTGTACCTGGATCCAGAACCACCTGGAGGAGTATCCGGACACCTGCCTGCCCAAACAAGACGTCTATGATGCTTACAAGTAGGTGCCCTGATTGAAATGGATGCGGGAGGGCAGCGTGGGAAACAAACAGGAGCTGTTTTTCTAGAACCTTCCTCCTGTGAGCATCTAGGAGACTGCACTGCCCCTTCCCCGGAGACCTTGTAGAACTGTATCCCCTACTCTAATACCCTGTAATAAAAAGGAAATAAAACACACACACACACCAATAACCTGTAGAGCAGTGGTTCTCAACCTTTGATCCTCCCATTGTTGTAGACTTCAGCTCCCAGAATTCCTAGTTTCAAGGGATTGTGGGAGTTGATGTCCAAAATATCTGTTAGGGGGATGTGGGGAACATTTTTACCTTGATTTAGACCAAGAGAGGCTTTTTTTTTTTTAACCACAGGCAGTGACTAGCAGCCACTTTTCTGTTTTTTGAAAAAGGCCTCTCCTGAGCATGAAATGGTCCAGAAGGGTGGGGGAACTTTGTTTCTCCTAAATGTGTAAAGTCATTTTTTTTGTCTCTCTCCTGCCTCCTCCACCCTCTGGATAGGCGATACTGCGATAACCTCTGTAGCCGTTCCCTGAGCGCAGCAAATTTTGGCAAGATCATGCGGGAGATCTTTCCCAACATCAAAGCGAGAAGATTGGGCGGCCGTGGGCAGTCCAAATATCCTTTCGTGTATGAAGTTGAGATGAAGTGGACTGGAAGGGCTGTGAAAGGGGAATCCACGCAATGGGATGGGCAGAATTTATTATATATATTTATTTATACCCCACTCTTCAGCCGCAAAGGCTCTCAAAGCGGCTTACAGATGGCTAATTTGCCAGTTCCTGCCCTTAGGTTTGCAATCTAAAAAATGGCAGAATGTGCTTTTCTGTGTTAGGCTGTGGACCTGGATCAGTATACCCTTTCTAGTTACGCTGCTGTTTTAGAGCACTGACCACAACTGGGAAAATCCAGTTCTAATCTGAATCTGTGGTTAACCATCAGGACAGAGACTAAGCCCCTAAATGTACAAAATAAACATTTGGCTGTCAAAATGCTTCCTGAGCATGTTCAAAGTGAATTTCACACTTAATAACACTTGAGTAATTCCACCAATTTCCATCCCTCCAAACAAAGGATGGAGAAAATCAGTCCCAGGGTGCCAGAGGACAGGTTTCTCTCCCAGGTTATCTTGCAGTCCGAAAAGTTAGTTAGATTCTGAATGAGCTTTGCAAAAGTACATTCCTGACTTGGTGTCCAAAAGCAAGTAACTGCCTTTTGCAGCAGTGGTGCCCAAATTTGCACTAGGGACGCCAGGAAAGGAAAGGTGATCCTTGGGGTAATCTCCTTAACCCTGCTCTCAACATATTGCTATAGTGGGATACGGAGGAAGACTGTGGTCAACATGCCACCCCTCCCCAATCTGGACCTGAAAGAAACAGAGACTGTAAGTGGTTGACATAATCTGTTGTCTTCTATGTGCATATGTCTACGAATGTGCTCAAAAACACTAGAAAGTATTAGCCAAACTAGAATTTTTTAAAAATTCCAACTGAGATCTTGCATTGTCACAAACATAGATACGATTAGGGAGCCTTATCATCATAATTACATCCATGATGCTCTGTTATTAACAATCTAGATGTGAATTTCCAACAGTTCTGAGATTGTAAATCCATTTTATGGCCAGCCTGGTGTAATGGTTGAGTGTTGGACCTGTCGTTTCTTTTCCTCTTCTGCAGCCGGAAAGGACAGAGGTAGTCCAGTCTTACAATGACAAGGTGAAGGATGCGGCCTGTGCCTTGACCTGCGACTGGGCTGAGAAGATCCTCAAGCGTTCCTTCAACAATATCGTGGAGGTGGCTCAATTCCTCATCCAGCAGCACATCATCAGCTCCCGCTCTGCTCACGCTGACCTTGTCATGGCCATGGTGGTCTCAGGTGGGACCCATCCCCTTCCTTCTTACCCTGCCACCCCTTCCTCCTTTCCTTTCCTTCTTGGAGACCAGGGTTCGAATCGCTGCTCAGCCTCAGAAACCCACTGGGTGATCTTGGGCAAGCCATACTCTCTCACCCTTAGAGGAAGGCAATGGCAAACCTTCTCTGAAGAAATCTGACCAAGAAAACTCTGTGACCTTAAGTAGGAACAACTTTGAGGCAAGGTGGCAAAAATGACCCACACACATTTGGATCCTGGGGAGACCTGGAGGGCTACAAAAATGGCCCTGCATGCAACTTTGAGGCTGCACCATGCCCACCCCATTCTAGAGTGGGGTGTTAAGAAATCTTGCATATTAAATAAATTAACAATTTTTAAAACCACCCCTATAAATAGCAGCTCTCCTTCTGAGGGATTAGTCCGTTGCCCAAAGACTTGCCCAAATAAAAAGGTCTTCTGTCTTCCGGTAGAAGGACATGAGTGAAGAGGCCTTTGAAAGGGACTCCACAGTCTGGGAGCAACCCCTGAGAAGACCCCATCAATTAAATCTTTCTCTTCCCTTTCTGGTTTCAGAAACATCAGAAAGCCACAGGGACAAATGGCCCCCTCCAAGCATGAAGAAGAATGAAGCAGAAGCACTAGAGAACACAGCCAAAACACAGCCTCAGGTAAGAGAAGCTGGTGGGAGTTGTAGTCCATGAACAGAGAAAATAGAAGCAGGCAGGTAACAGTTGAGTTAGAGGTAGGCAAGGAGCATCCTTACTCCTGCTTTCTAGAAAATGGATGTTGTACAGAAATTTCCAGAAGTTGGCTTCTTTCCCCAGAAGCAGCAAAATTTAGAGGAGGGAAGTAGGAGTTATGGAACTCCCTCCAGATCTTGTTGGACTGCAATTCCTAGCATTCTTCACCATTGGGTATGCCAGCTTGGGGCTGCTGGTAGTTGCAATATAATAATGGCCTCATAATTCCAGTCTTTGGCGTAGGGAGATGGGGCGAATAATAAAAAACAGGAGTTCTTTGGAGTGGCATTAAAAATCCATCATGTTGAGCCTCCAGGAAGCCTACAAGTAGAGCATGAGGAGGGAACGGAGTATGAAGAATTAAAATTCCTGTGTTTCTCTGTTTGACAGTAGAAGGGGTCTCTTGAATTCTGAGGCTGGGTATTTTAGGTGTGTTGGGCTGCAGCTCTCATGATTTCTAACCACGTGGGAGTTGTAGTCCAGGAACACCTGGAGGGCACCAAGCTGACTGCCTGTGAGTCTTTGGGCCTCTTTGCAGAGGTGGGCAACTGAGCAGGAGCCAAGGGCCACTTCTTCTGCCCCCCAAGGTCTCACCATTGTAAGCTCAAATATCCCCTTTTTTGTTGTGGTCTCTTTCAAAATGTTGGCTGGAAGTGATGTCACTAACTGTCACCATTTTAAGAGGAACTGGGATGAAACTGGAACTATTTCATGGTACTGACAGCTGGTGCGGAGGTGTTTTTGCACATTTTTGCCCATTTGGGGGGGCATTCTCTTTGGTATTCAGATGAAAATCACACTCAATTTTTTTGTTTGTGTGATTTGGGGGGGCACAGAAGTGGACCCCTGGGGCCGTATGTGACCCATGGACCACACATTAGCAGTGTTATCTCACAACCTCCTCTTGGCCTTTCAGACTAAAACAGACAACAGCCCCAAGCCCTCAGCGCCACCCCTGCAGAGCGAGGCGAAGAAACCCACGGATGCCCCCACTAAGCCAGCCAGCCGGCCTCCAGTTAGTACCTCAGTGGCCCGCCTGCCGCTGCTGCTGCCCCGCGTGCGGGTCCAGCCTGGGGATAGACTGGTGGTGTCTCCTGGGGGGACGGCCATGCACCCGTCCCCCCCTCTCTTGGCACCGAAGCTCACTGCCGCACCTGTTGGAGGCACAGTCAAAATGGCTCTCTCCATGGGCTCGCCTTCCCCTATGTTGCTGGCGCCAGCAGTGAATGGGCCGGCCAGCCTTGTTGGCCACCAGGGCACAGTGCCGGTTATCAATATGATGCCCGTTATCAATGTGGCCATGCCTCCCGCTGTGGCTGAGATCCTGCCCAAGCCAAAGAGTGTCCCTAGTAGCAGTGGGGTGAATGGCTGCGAAATCAAGCAAAGCCCCTGTGAGACCCCGAAAGTCAAGCCTCCGAACAAGCGGCCAGCGGAGACATCTACGGAAGCAACGGTGAAGAGGAAGCGCGGGCGGCCTCGGAAGAGACCAGATGAGCCAGAAGCTTCCTCAGATGAGAAAGAGGAACCACTCACTGGTACCAAGAAAGACACGGATATCATTGCTGTAATAGTCGGTCATGAAGACCGGGCAGCTTCACCGTCCTCTTGCCAGAAGTTGCAAAAAGAGAGGCTTCCAGTTGAAGCGGCAAGTGGAGACAACACTCGGGGGCCTAAGGCTACTAGTGACACATCCGTGGCCAGTAGCCTCATTGTCTGCCCCCCGTCAAAGCCAGCCGTCCTGCCCTCCCAGGTGAGCGTCATCAAAGGCCGAGGATCTCTTCCTTCCACCGTGGTGAAGGAGACGGGAAGTGACCAGCCAGAGCCCGTGCTATTGGCTCACGGTACATCAGGGCAAGGAAGTTGTCCCAAAGCGGTCGCCAGGAGGGAATCAGAGCAGCCAGAGCGACGGAGATCATTGGATTTGGAGCTTCAGCCCACAGATCTTTCAATGGGCAAAACACGGCCACTCTTGTCCAGGGATACGACGCCCAGCTCGCGGACATCATCGGTGCAATTTCAACATGTTGGTGCAGAGCAGAAAGCAGCAGAGGTGGCAAGTTCACCCATATCATTGACGCACACCCCAAGTAGGTAGCTCGTCTCCTTCATCTTTTGGGTATGAATCCCAATGCCAAACATTTCTTCCCAGAGGGATCCCACTTCGGCTGCATTGCCAGTTTGGACTCATGTACGCAGATGGCATAAGCTTGCTAAACGATCATCCATCATACTTCGCCAAAAGAAGTAATACTTCACCTAAAATTGTGTACGGTTATGTCTCATACAAGTTGCTTGTCTTCATGACTGCCCACCATATCCTTCTTCTACCCCCCAAAACTGAAGCCTTCCCCAAAGTTGATGTAGTTCTTGCTATTTCAGAATAGGTTTTACTGATTGTTACGAAGTGGTTTCAAGAAGACCGAGATTAAAAAAGACAGTGGAAGAAATAGACGATGCTGAGGTTTTCCAAAAAATGTGCAAGACACCATACATCGTTGACAAGATATTTTTGGCACACTCCCCATTCAGATTTGAGTTGCCCAATCCTTAGCCCTGTTTTTGTTACAGCCATCCTGAACTTTTCCAAATTGGAAGATGGCAACAGTTTGCCCGAAAAGTTGAAATCTGAGACAAAAAAATTCACATTCTTAGTTTTGCAGGTGGATTGGGAGGGATATGTCGCATCCCACGTGAAAATTCCCCCATTTCTTAATTTTGCTCTGATGTTTAGAGACAATCATCTCACAGCCAACATCCCAAAGAGGGGTTTAATGTGTGTATGTGCTATTGTTTTTATTTTAAAATTACTTTTATTTAAATGCCCACAAGCGTGACATTTAAACATTGGGGTTGCCATCATTTCCTCATTTATTTAGGTGGGAAAAGATTTGCTCATTCCTTTCTGTCTGGTTCATGTTCACTTTTACATCTACTGTTCCAGTTATAAATACTTTAATGAGCACACAGATATTTTTTTTTTAAATTAAAAACAGTTGCATATGTTCCAGCAGTAGTTTCCAGTCTCTTCTGTACTAGAAATAAATTCTATATATATATATTGAACTCTTGGAAGAAGGTTCAACAATAGATTCAACCATCCATGGCTTGAAAATACTCCAATATATATAAATTCCAACGTTCCAAAAAGCAAACTTTGATGTTGCCATATTATATGAGGGATGCTATTTTACTGTGCCATTGTATTTTATGGGACTTGAACATCCATAGATTTTGGTATCCATGTGGGGTCCAGGAATGAAACCCAGGCAGATACCAAAGAAACCACTGTAATAATAGGAATAATATCCTATTGCATATCATGGGACTTGAACATCCACAGATTTTGATATCTATGGGGGGTCCTGGAACCAAATCCCTGCAGATACCAAGGGCACCTTGTAATAATAATGATGTTTATTTATATAGCAGCATAAGTTTTGCACGGCACATTATAGAGTTATCAAAAACAACATAAAACCTGCCGATGGCGTACAACCTAAAACTGCAAAGTGTAAAATATATTAAATAGACAATTTATCCCATTAAAATAACTATAAAACTATAGACGAGCAATATACTCTTAGTCTGAATAATAATAGTAATAGTAACTATTACTACTACTACTAACCCCACTGTATTTAATGGGACTTGAGCACCACAGATTTTGGTCTCCACAGGGGTCCTGGAACCAAACCCCAGCAGATACCAAGGGTACCACTGTATTTATTTCATTTGTATGTCCCCTTTCTCCCAAAGTGACACCCAGAAAGAGTCACTAAAACAAAAAGGGTCTTCACCTGCCTAGGAAAGAATAGCAAGGCAGTCTATCCTCTCTAGGAAGCAAGTTCCAGATCCTGGGAGCAGCCACCAAGAAGGCCCCGTCTCCCATGTTCCCCCCAGGTGTACCTTTGAGGGTGGTGGGACAAAGAGAAAGGCCTCCCCAGGTCTCAAGCCAAGGGCAGATTCATAGATGGGAGATACAGTCCTTCAGATAACCTGGGATGCACCTACACTGTTGAAATAATGCGGTTTCACACCACTTTGGGTGCTGTAGCTCCATCCTATGGGATGCTGAGATTAGTAGTTTTACAAGGTCTTTCGCCTTCTCTTCCAAAGAGCGCTGGTGCCTCTCCAAACTATAAATCTCAGGATTCTGTAGGATGCAGCCGTATATAAATAACTGCCTTATTTCAGCAGCGTAGACGCTGGATCCGAGTAATGTAGGGCTTTGTAGGTTGTAACAGACATCATTTCCCTTAGATTTTAAGCCATGGCGTAATGGTTTGAGTGCGGGACTATGACTGGAGACCAAGGTTCGAATCCCTTGGTCATGGGATTTCATGGCTCGGCCATGAAACCCACTAGGTGATCTTGGGCAAGTCACACTCTCTCAGCCTCAGGGGAAGGCAAAAGCAAACCTCCTCTGAACAAGCCTTGCAAGAAAACCCCATCATAGCTGCATCTTAGGGCTGCCATAAGTCAGGAATGACTTGAAGGCACACAACAACAACAACAACACAGACACTGCTGGGTCTTAAAGGCATTGCCTGTTTTTAACCACAAGGCGATGCTATGCTATCATGAGCACTTTCAGACCAGAGCATTGTGTGCATATATGTGCATTTAAGTCTCCTCTTAACATATGGCAAACCCATGGATTTCATAGGGATTTCTTAGGCAAGGAAGACCCAGAGGTGGTTTTGCCAGTCCCTTCCTCTGGAATACAGAGCATTGAAAACAGATTAATCTGCCTTCTGCCTCCATTCTTCTCACCTGGGGCTCAAAAAGGTGGGAAGCAGTCTTGAGAAATGGGGAGAGAACTGATAATTTTCAGGTGTTCCCCCCCCCCCCAGTCTAGTTGGCTTGCAATTTCTTATTGCTGCAGCTCAAAAAGTAGCCCTGGATGGGATGATGGAGCCATTGTTTTCCCAACACTTATGGGAAAAGAACTCTGTGCATGCCTTGGAGCACTGTTTTAATGCCAAGCCCTGCAAAAGAAAATGCCTCTTTGGGTTTGTTGTTGGGTGCCTTCAAGTTGTTTTTGACTTGTGGCAACCTTAAGGCGACCATACCATGGGGTTTTCTTGGCAAGATTTGTTCAGACAAGCTTTGCCATTGCCTTACTCTGAGGCTGAGAGAGTGTGACTTGCCTAAGGTCAGCCAGTGGGTTCTATGGTTGAGGTGGGAATCCAACCCTGGCCTCCAGAGTCATGTTGTTGTTGTAGTATGCCTTCAAATCATTTCCAACTTATGGCGACCCTAAATTGAATCTATCACAGGGTTTTCTTGGCCAG
The DNA here is from genome assembly GCA_020142125.1 of Phrynosoma platyrhinos. Lineage (NCBI taxonomy): Eukaryota > Metazoa > Chordata > Lepidosauria > Squamata > Phrynosomatidae > Phrynosoma > Phrynosoma platyrhinos. Next base: position 1,647,435 of record CM034711.1, on the reverse strand, counting down.
ATTTGTTCAGAGGTGGTTTGCCTTTGCCTTCCCCTGAGGCTGAGAGAGTGTGACCGGCCCAAGGTCACATACTGCTTGCAAAAAGACATCCTCTATTTTTCTCACAAGAAGATGATGGCCTTTTCTAATACGGCATTTCCCATTTTTTGGTTTTGACATACAAATTATGGTGTTGGAGTGTTGGACGACAACTCCGGAGACCAGGGTTCGAATCCCCGCTCGGCCACGCAAACCCACTGGGCTGCCTTGGCCAAGTCACATTCTCTCAAAGGCAAAAAAAAAAAAAAAAAAAAAAAAGCAAAGCACCTCTGATAGAAATCTTGCAAAGGAAACCCCATGAGAGGTTTGCATTAGGAAACGTCTTGAAGGCACACCACGAATGGGGCTCAGTGGAAATTTGGGAGCCGGTGGTGGTGGGAATGCTAAACCAGCCCCCAAATGCGGCAGGGATGATGTTTTCTTGGCTCCCGGGGCTGTTTTGAACACGATGTCCCCATAGAGAGACATTCCAGAGCCCTGAATCAGCTCTGGCCTGTCCGGACCAGATCCAAGGTAAACAAGGCGGCAGCCGAAATGGCATTCCAGCTTGGCTTATTATATACCTGAATGCACCCAAGCCAACATTTCGGGGAAGGGGGAAGGCATGTCCCAACATGCTGGGAACTGGTGTCTTTGTGTAGCCACCCCTGAGCCCCCAATTCAAGCAGTTTCTCTCCCCCCCCCCCCACCGCCTTTCAAATGCATTTCTTCTCTTCCTCTTCCCATCTGAGTGACTTGGAATATATGGGATATCTCTGCAGTTGCCAGAGAAGAAGAAGGGGAGGTTTTCCCTTCCTTTTTGAAGTGGAGAAGCAAAGGAGGGACAAAATGCTCCTGAGTACAGAGAGAGTGCCTTTTGCTTCTGAAAGGGAGCAACCCTCGCTTTGTGTTGCATTGTGTTGTTGTCGTGTGACTTCAGGTTTGGGTTGTTGTGTGCCTTCAAGTCTTTGCCTGATTTACGGCAACCCTAAGGCAAAACCTTATGGGGTTTTCTTGGCAAGGTTTGGTTCAGAGGAGGTTTGCCATTGCCCTCCTCAGAGGCTGAGAGAGTGTGGCTTACCCAAAATCACCCAGAGGGTTTCATGACTGAGCTGGGAATCGAACCCTGGTCTCCAGAATCATAGTCCAACATTTAAACCACTATGCCATCCTGGATACTCAGACATTTTCTGGCATTTATCTCTTTTATTGTTGCTATGTGCCTTCAAGCTGTTTCCAACTTATGGCGACCCTAAGGCAAATCTATCATGAGTTCTTTTTTCAGAGGAGGCTTGCCCTTGCCTTCCTCAGAGGCTGAGAGACTGTGACTTGCCCAAGTGGCCAAACTGGGAATCGAACCCTGGTCTCCAGAGTCGTAGTCCAACCCTCAAACCATTATGCCATGATGGATTCTCAGCCTTTTTATTGTATTTATCTCATTCTGGTGGTCACCACGCTGCATCACTATGATTCCCATAAAAACATTAATGCCTTTTGTACCAAATTAGAGATATGGCCATGATGCTGCAGTTTCCACAGACTAGATAAGCAATGCCATACCCTCCAACTGTCCTCATCTGGCATGGCTATTCCCAACTCATCCTCTGCCATCCCACTTCTTCAGCTACTTATAAAATATCCCAGTTTCTCTCTCCTTCTCCCACTTGTCCTTTTGTCCTCAGCTTGCTTCAATGGCTGCAAACTGAGTCCCAAGTGCAAAAGTAGTTTGCACTCCATCCAAAGGGATCGGATAACCTTGAATCTGGCCACTGGCGCATCCCAAAATTAATGCAATTGAATGCAGCATAATTCCCCACTGGAAGAAGATTGCCGGTCTGTGGGTGTGCTGGCAAATATATTCAGATTTCTAGTTTGCTGTTGGGTTGTTCTGCCAAATCGGCTCCCTCCACCCTCTCGATCGAGCCACGTCAAGAAGCCACGAAAGATGCGTGGGAGGCAGGGAGAGGAAATGGTGCACAGAGTTCAGATGCCCTGACAGATATGGACTGGAAAACATATATAACTTTGGACTCCCCCCCCCCCCATTACATGTTATTGCCCTTTCTGTCTCTGCCAATGCACTCCAACCCTGGCAGTGCTCAAGTCCCCTGGATCTGAGGTCTCTTTTACCTTGCCAAAACAAAAGGATGACACCAAAGCCATTTCAGATCCCACCTTGGCCACTCAGGCTGCATCTACACTGCAGAAATAACGCAGTTTGACACCGCTTTAACTGCCACAGCCATGAGGTTTGTAGTTTTGTGAGTGATTTAGCCTTCTCTGCCAAAGAGCAATGGTGCCAAACCAAGGTGCAAATCCCAGGATTTGGTAGGAAGGAGCAATGGCAGTCAAAGCGGTGCCAAAATTGCATTATTTCTGCAGTAGTTTTGAGACATTTAGCCTTCTCTGTAAGAGAGAGAGCTCTGTCAGAGAGAATGACAGTTCCCAGGATTCCCTAGCACTGAGCCAGGGCAGATAAAGTGGTCTCAAACTGGACTATTTCTGCAGTATGGTAGATTTGGAAGACAAAATGGAATGAGAATATAGCATTTTTATAAGCTACAGCCGCAAGACTGACATATGCAAAGTACTTTGTTGTCATCGTTGTGTGCCTTCGAGTTGTTTCCAACTTATGCTATATTCTATAGTAGGTTTTCTTTGGGAAGATTTGTTCCAAATAGGTTTGCCACTGCCATCTTCTGAGGCTGAGAGAGTGCGTCTTGCCCAAACCGTGCTGAGCCAGGAATCGAACCCTGGCCTCCAGAGCCACAGTCCAGCGCTCACGGATATCAAAGCGATCCCCGCTGAACCAGGTAAAACAGACCCAAGCCAAAGAAGTCTGAAGCCAAATCATAAGGGCAAAAGGTTTACAAAACATGGCTTATAAAGGGAGAAAAGCCACCTTCAACCTCAAGGTCTCTCCCAGAGATAATACTGCACCTGGGCAGCAATTCAGGTTAAAGGCAGGCTGGCAATGCCAGGCTGACCTTGGAGATTGTGAGCAAGGAAGAATAAACATGGCCATAATCTCCTGCGACGCCAGTGTTGTTGGTTCACACAGTCCTTGGTTTGCCATGCCAGGAAAAATGCCCTCTTCCTCAAGGCTGCAGGTTGCAGGAGAAAGGAAAATCCCGCTTCTTGCTCTCAAATCAGTCCGGTTCTGGTTGCTGGCTCTTCCACACTACACAGTTACAGCACTTTGCTGTTGTGGTTGTTGGGTGCCTCCGAGTCGCTTCAGACTTATGGCGACCCTAAGGCAAACCTATCATAGGGTTTTCTTGGCTCGATTTGTTCAGAGAGGGTTTACCTTTGCTTCCCCTGAGGCTGAGAGGGTGTGACCTGCTCAAAGTCACCCCTAAGGTCGAGCGGGCATTTAGCAGCAACAAAGCTATATGGGTGGTGGTGGGGAGGATTGAGGGCACCGAAGATAAGATTTTTGACCTCCATGCAATTTTCGTTGAATTTATAGCACAGCAGTCATGCAAGATTTTCTCCCCTTTCCCTTTATTATATTAAAATATCTGTTCTCTTTATCCCTTTTTTTAGTCATGTACCAATGTAACCGTGTAATTACAGTCATAACCATATGCAAACATTGTTTTACGTTATTTATCAAGCAGTCAAAAATCAAATAAATATCTTAGTATTACCAATATAGACAGATACACTGTAATGATATTTTAATCAGCTTCTTCCTAGACTGCATTGAACTTTGTTTGTTGCAAATCTGAAATGTCTCTTTCTTGCAACATTATTGTAACTTCTATTTTAACCTACAGTAACCTTTGCAGGTTTGAGTTTGTTATCCTTCTGTAAATTTTGTAATCTTTGTTGTCTTTGTGTGCCTTCAAGTCTCTTTCAGGCAACATTATTGCAACTTGTATTCTTAACATACCCTTTGCAGGTTTTAGTTTGTTATCTTTCTCTATATTTTAATTTCATTCTCTTGCATTTGTTAGTGTTGTGTGCCTTTGTGTAGTTTCCAATTTACGGCCACCCTTAGCCGACTCTGTTGTGGGGCGTTCTTGGCAAGATTTGTTCAGAGGCGGTTTACCATTGAGGCTGAGAGAGCGTGACTTGCCCAAGGTCAACTAGTGGGTTTCATGGCAGAGCAAGGACTCGAACCTTGGATCCCCAAAATCTTACTCTAAAACTCAAACCACTATGCCATGCTTAGCAAAGCTGAAATGTTGGAAGAACACTGGCAAGATGCGACGCATTGCTGGAAGTGTGTTTGTTCATGAAACTGGTTCCATATCTGTGAAGTCAGCAGCCCCATTGTGTGTGTGTGTGTGTGTGTTTGTTTGGTTGTGGTGGTGCTTTTTATGACCCCAAAGAGCCCTGACACAAGCAAGGGAGCAAAGCTAACATCAGCACGCAGGAGGAGGAGAGACCATCTGTTCCTAGCAAAAACCAACAGCCATCTGCACGCATAGCTGAGCGATGGATTGTCCCCTTTCCGCTGGGTGAGCACCATCAGGACCAGACTTGCACAACCATTTTCCTCTTAATGTGGGGAATGAGGAAGGGCAAGAGCATGAGCCCCCCAAGGCTGAGAAGCCCCCAAAATGATCAGGCACCAAGCATCAGGAGGACCACCAAGACTTCTGTATCGTTGGCTACCAGTTGCATACCTTCCCAATTTTCACAGATGAAAGCTAGGGCAAAATAAATAAGTAAATAAATAAATATCCTGGGATTTGTAGTTTCACCAGGTCTTGAGCCTTCTCTGCCCAAGAGTGTCGGTGCCTCACCAAAGTACACCCAGGATTCTGTCGGATGGAGTCACGGCAGTTAAAGCGGTGTCGCACCGGATTACCTCTGCGCCCATATTGACCCGCTCTTCTTTTTTGTGGTGTAGGAACTTATCCCTCTTCTTTCCACGTTCCTTCTGCCTCTGGTCCCAAATCTTCCGTTTAAAAAGTCACGCTCAGGAGCACATCCATTGCATTAACTGCAGGGATGGCTGTAAATACCTGTTGTGAGTTCGATCCCGAGGGGCTCTAAGGTCGACTCGGCCTCCCATCCTTTTGGAAGTCGGTAAAATGATGGCCCGGCTTGTTGGGGGCCATTGGCTGCCTTAGAGTTTGTAAACCGCTTAGGGACTGCTGAGTTCACAATGAAGCGGAATGGAAATGGAAATGCAATTGCTAAATGAATAAATATAGCTGAGATGGGTTTAGCCGAGATGGACAGGGGCTAGAAAATCATCTCGTCTCAACATAAGGACTAGAAACTTAGTGTTTCATTAGAAAAATTAAAGAAGAAACATGAGAAAAACTCTTCTGCTTTCCCCCAAAACTATGTACCTGTATCTGGAACCACAACAGAACCACAAAATATTTATTGCTTAGGCAAAAAGCGGGATACAAGAAATTTATTATTATTATTATTATTATTATTCCAGCCCAATAATAAATACCCTTTCTGGAAAAAATGAGCCGGATTTTGGTCTGGGAAGTCCAGAGCCTTCCTCCATTTTGGCTCCAAGATATACTGCCTCTGAGTATGGAGGTTCTGTTTCTCATTGCCTGGGAAATAAGTCTGTTTTCTTAGCTGGGTTTGGTTCCTCTGTTGAGTCCAGATATGTCACCAGGAAGCCTTTCTGTGTGCCCAAGGAAGGGCTGGGGTTGCTCAGGTGTGTGAGAAAACCAACAACTCTGCCGAGTGCCACTTTCGGTTTTTGTTATTCACCCCCGTTGGGTCTAGCCCCAGCCTTGCAAAAAAGGCAATGCAACCTGCTATAATGAACCTCTGCCAACAAGAATAGAGCCATTAAGAATGTTTTTCTTTTCCTCCACCCTGAAGACTCTGCTCATTATAAAAATTATAAAAATACCATGGGGTTCACGCCCTACAAAAAAGAACAACCACCGTCGTGCACTTTGAAACAAAATTGGAAACTACTGCCAACACAGAAATGTATTTATATTGCAGCAAATCAACTCGGATTTCATACCCTGCAACTGTCCAGATTTGACATGGACAGTTCCCATTTATCCTCTGCCGTCCCACTTTTCCAGTTGCTTTTAAAATGTCCCGGTTTCTCTCTCCAGCTCTCGCTGTGTCCTCAGCTTACTTCCGCTGCTCTATACTGAGTTCAATGCACAAAAGGAGTTTGCAATCAATTAACTTGAAAGAGGAGACGAGGGAGTGAAATCTTGCCCTTTTCAGAAGGCTCAGCCAAAAGCAAAATGCTGCAGCCTTGCCTATCATGCATGCTCTTCCCCATTAATATTATATTTGCCATCCTGACTACACTGCGATGTTGACTGGCTGCACATACCCTAGTTTTCATCTCCAAAATGTTGCAAAGTATGGGATTTTCAAAGACGCACATAAAGAGCGATAGGGTGCGGCTCTCACACACCTGCAGGCACTATCTGACAAGAGGCTTGAAATTGTGTATACATCACACAGTGCCCATGGTCAGCTGGAATGGCACCTGCCTGCCCAGGTGCTTGGTTTGGCACGGCATCTTATTTTCTCATTCTTACATTTACTTTTTGCATCTCTGCTCCCTTCACAGCACCCAAGATAACATATGGTCAGGGAAAACACACACATCCCTTTGTTGCAACTGGTTGCAGTGGTTGTTGCTCTGTTTCTTGGCACAATTCGAAGTGCTGGGGATGACCGATAAAGCCCTACATGGTTTAGGTCCAAGGTATCCAAAGCAAGGAACCCCATGCCTTTGCCTCTCCAAAATCAACCGCCTTTCTCAGGCTAGTGGCTGGTTGTACTGGTTGGTCTGGTACGATCGGGTGGCTGGCATGCTAAGTGGCATGCTCACATTTCTCAAATGCCGGCACGATCAGGTGTCTGTACGCGTGAGTTGTTTCTTCAAGGTTCCTATTCTCTGTGCTTCACCCTCACATACAGACACACGTGTGTTTAGGACATTGCAGTCAAGCATTTGGGGTTTAATGAATGTTCACTTTTGTATCCTCAAACTGTCCCAGGGAGAATTGGCAGGGACAGCGCCACTGACTCCCACTTTTCCAGCCGCTTTTAAATTGTTTAATTCCCACTTTTCCAGCTGCTTTTCAAATGTCCCACTTTCTCTCTCCTTGCTTCTTTTGTCCTCAGCTTACTTTTCAGACTGATTTAAAAGACCAGCAAATTCCAGATTTTGTTCCAGTTCTCTCTAATTTTATTTTGGCATGAAGGAACCCTGGTAGCGAACTGTGAATACGTGCAATAAGACACCAACAAGTGCATCCCAATGCGCATCGGACAATATTAATGCACATAAGGAATACCTAGACGGTGTCCCAATATACATCGGTCCTTAGGTCAATTTATCAGCTCTCCTAAAAAGTAACAGAACAACAGCCCTGTACTGGATGCGGATGTTACAAAATGGCCAAATTCTAATTCCTGCAGACGTTAGCTCCATTTGTGTGTGTCTGTATGTGTGTGCACTGTGTGCCTTCAAGTTGTTTCCAACTTGGATCTTGCAATTCAACTCTCAATAACATAAAAAAAATTTGTAATAATGATGTAATTGTAAACTGTTGCTGTTGCGTGCCTCCAAGTCATTTTTTAACTTATGTTGACCCTAAGGCGAAGCAATCATGGGGTTTTCTTGGCAAGATTTGTTCAGAGGAGGTTTGCCATTGCCATCCTCTGAGACTGAGAGGTGTGATCTGCCCATTGGGTTTCATGGTAGCCCAAAACTCAAACCACTACACTGTGCTGGCCCAGTTAAAAACTCAATTTATAAAGATGTAGAGTGATCTTGTAGCACTTTTGAGACTCACTGGAATAAAGAAGTTGGCAGCATGAGCTTTCCTAGACTTCAGTCTACTACTTCTTCAGATGCATTTCCAAATGATGCATCTGAGGAAATAGACTTCAGTCTAGGAAAGCTCCTGCTGCCAACTTCTTTCATTCTTAGTCTCAAAGGTGCTACAAGAGCTCTCTACATACTGATTCTACAGACTAACACGGCTATATCTCTGAATTCATTTACAAAGACGTAAGTTCTCAGCTGGATTCTGTCCCACATTTCCAAATCTGCAGAAAACATGCCATCCCTTCCCTCTGAAAGGCTCTTTTGAGCATCTGTGCCACTGGATGCATGGAGAGGAACTGTGCCAGGCAGTCCCTTGCACCATCTTGCCCTGCAGAAGCTGGCAGTATTTCCCATTCCTCTCAAACCCGGCAGTGTTTCTTGCAAGGGATGCCGTGCCACCATGGACAGAAGACCCTTTGTGCTCCCCAGCCTTCCCTCTTTGCCCCCATGAAGGCCTTCCTTGTTCGCACTTCCTGCCCTAATCTGACACAGGACTAAACTGGCTGGATGTTTCGACACTTTAAATCCTTCCCCTGCAAGGAAATGTTTCCTCCTATTGCACTGAAAAGGGCAAAAGCCCACCATGAACATGCAAAGTGGGCAGACTTTGGCCAGGGGATTTCATTTGCTGTTGTCGTTGCGTGCCTCCCAGTCGTTTCCAGATTAAAACCAGGTGCAAACTGACTTCAAAAAAGACCAAAGTGAGTTGGTATTTTCAAGGCTTGACCACCGCAGGGCCCTCGGCTGGGGATTGTCCTTGAGGACTAGCTGCAAAGTCCACCTAGGCCAAAGATGAGCTCCGGGCTCTCAGTCGACAGTATTGCCCAACAATGAAACAACATTTCCTTGCTTAAAAAATATTTGTAATGCAAATGATGCAACAACTTACCGCATGTAACCATGGACAGAGGCACCCCAACTCTTTTGCTAGAGTTCTTTGTCTTTCAAAATTAAAAGGGCTCAACCAGTTCATGATGTGCTGCTTTGCTTCTTTTTCCAAATCCTAGAAAAATGCAAGAAGGTTCTTGTTACAGTGGGCAAAAGGTAATCTGTGTATGTTCACAGCACTATCCTTTTAAAAAATTGCTGCGGGGCTGTAGCTACTATAGGGAAGCAAAACAAGGGGTTGCATTCCGCATTCTCCAAATAAGCATTCTGCCCTCCTATTAAATTTTCATCTGGGTTTTAAAAATAATTTTTATAATTTTACAATTTTCACCTGACTTACTCCAGATGTCTTATGAACCCTGGCTTTGGAAAGAAGCATTGGGGGACTGTGTCCAGGATGGCCCCAACTTCAAAAAGCTTAAACACAGTTAATATTCTACAGAGGAAGGTGTCTGTGGTGTTTCTTTAAGTCATTTCCAACTTCAATGCATCCCTGCCAACTGTCCCAATTTGCCAAATACAGTTCCACTTAATCCTCTGCCATCCTACTTTTTCAGCTGCTTTTAAAATGTCATGGTTTCTCTTTCCTCCTTCCACCTGTTTCCTCAGTTTGCTTCAATTGTTGCAAACTGAGTTGTGCAAAAGTGGCTTGCACTCAAGTATTTCAATGGATCAATGCTAGGATTTGTAGTTTGCTGTGGCATCAGAGCGTGTTGACAGAGAAGGCTGAATATCCCACAAAACTACAGATCCCAGAACTCCATAGCGTTGAGCCACGGCAACTAAAGCAATGTCAAACTGCATTATTTCTACAGTGTAGATGCAGTCCCAGTCTAACAAAGGAGAAATGCACAGATACACACACCATGGATTTTTGCAGGGACAGTCCCAATTAATCCTTTGTCGTCTCACTTTTTCAGCTGCTATTAAAATGTCCTGGTTTCTCTCTCCTTCCCCCAATGTCCCCAGCTTGCTTCAATTTCTGCTAACTGACTCCAAAATGCAAGGAGAGTTTACACTCTATTAACTCAGCAAACTAGAGATAAACTAGGAAGATAATATCATCCTTCCCAGTAGTTTCAGGCAAAAGCAAACTGCTGCAGCATCTCCTAGTTTCCTCATTCATACCTTTTGTCATCTTGACCACACTCTTGCATTGGTTATGCCCCATTTTGTCTTTGAAATGTTGCAGAGCATCAATTATATATATATATATATATATATATATATATATATATTACACACACACACACACACACTCACATTTTTTCCCCAGTTTGCAAGTGCAATTTGTATGTCACAGCTAGTTCTGCCTAGCAACTGCGACAGTCATAGCAAACATTTCGGGGAAATCAGCTTGCGTGTTTTTGGTTGTTCTTTGTCTTTGGGGTTTTTTCTGCGGAAAACAACACTCTTGCAAGAAACTTATTTTAAAGAAGTTGCATAACCAAGCTGACATTTTGCTTTGCAGCTTAGCTGGGCTGCCCCCGGGGACAAGAATTAGACTTGAGAGGACTGCAAAAAGAGGAGTATAGTCATGGCGAAAGGAGGCAAAATAAAGGGATTCCCCTTGACTTTCCCAAGCTAATTTTTCTTCAGACCTACAATTTATAGCATTGTGGCAATTTAAATTCTCAGTTTCAGCAACTAGAAATAAAGTTTCGTCATGCAAACCAAAGAGGAAGACAAAGGTCCAAAACACACTGCAGAAATAATCCAGCTTTGAGACTGCTTTACCTGCCCTGGTTCGATGCTAGGGAATCCTACGAACTGTGGTTTTGTGAGACATTTAGCCTTATTGGTCAGAGGGCTCTGGTGCGACAATAAACTAAAATTCCCAGGGATTCCTTAGCACTGAGCCAAGGGTCTCAAACTGGATCATTTTTTCAGAATGTTTTGGACCCATGTTAGCAGCGATTATAGCCCTGGCCTCTAATGTGATAACTATATGCCTGGTTTTAACCCAGGAGAGCTGACAAACCTACGCAAATGTCTAATTCAGATCCCCTAAAGCCCAATTCCTCTCGGTGCCGCAGTGCAAGAGATGCAGGGATTGGGAGAAAACTTCATTTGGGGACGAGGCCCACATTTTGGCTAGACCTCTGCAAGGCACCGAAATCTTACTTGCGGGAATTGTGCCTCAATCTTTGCCCTTAGGTGGATGTGCTCTTTCAGAGATACATTTCTGCTTGCAAGGGAGTGTCTGATGGATGCCATGTTTGTGCCAAGCCTGAAATCTGGGGTAAAAGGAGAGCAGATGGCAGGGCAGGGCTGAGAGGCTTGCTCAGTCTTCCCTTTGCCAAGAAGCGCAATCTGGCTTCAGCCGGCTCTGGGGAGGGTTTCCAGAATAGGCCCTTTTGTCCTCCTGTTTGCTAGACTCTGCTCTTTTGAAACTCCCAATTAACCTCATTCTTGCAGATGGGCGGCAAAGGGGGACCGACACAACAAGAGAGGAAATCCGGAGCAAAACTAAAAAGAATGATGGAGTGGTAGGAAATACGAAGCAGCTGGCGCTCCTGATACGGCACCACTTTTTAGCAATGCAATGCAACAGGCAAAGGGGAAAAGAGAGTTGTTTGGGATCCTGGGATGGATTGAGATGAAAGCTCAGTTTTTCCCTCTGTAAAATGGGGAGAAAATTTGGATGGAGAAGAGCAACCATGAAGGAAGGTGGCAAGATCCTCAAGTGGAAAGATATAACCTTGGGTACCAAAGTTAGGGTCATTCATGGCACAGTATTTTAAGGGTGTAAAATGTGCTCAGTGCCAAAAAAGAAAGCTGACGAGAATAAGCTCATTTGAAATGCAATACTGGACAGAGGTGCCCTTCTCGGCCCCCAAATAAAAATTCTGCCCTTAAATGAAATTTTCTTTTGGTCTCCAAATTTCTCGCATTGCAGAGAGTGAGACAATAAATATTGTTCACACACCTCAAACTCTTCTATTTGCTTGCAGTCCCTGGGTCACTTTGCTTGCTCCTTTTCTTTGGATACCGAAAGGGGATTTCTAAATGTTAAGTTACTGCAATACTACAAATGTGGAAAACAAAGGATATATTTAATGAGAGCGATTAATTCTTATTTGGGGGTGCAGTATTCTTATTTTAGAGAGATGGTGTGACGTAGTGGTTTGAGTGTTGGACTACGACCCTGGACACCAGGGTTCGAATCCCGGCTCGACCATGGAAATCTACCGGGTAACCGTGGGCAAGTTACATTTTCTCAGCCTCAAGGGAAAGCAATGGCAAACCTCCTCTGAAAAAACTTTCCAAGAAAACCCAGTGACAGGTTTGTCTTAGGGCCACCATAAGTTGGAAATGACTTGAGGGCACACAACAACAAGAACAACAACAGAGACATCATGAGAATAATGTTGTGGTAATGCTGAAGACAGCAGGAAAAAGAGGAAGATCTAAGTCTAAGTGGAGGAAACCATAGATCTGCGTTTGCAAGACATGAGCAGAACAGTTGATGGCTGACGGAGTCTCTCGTTCATAAGGTTGTCATAAACGAAAGCCAAGTTACACTTTCTCAGCTTCAGAGGATGCCAATGGCAAACCTGTTTGAAGAAGAAAACCCTAGGGTCACCATAAGTCAAAAACGACTTGGAGGCACACAACAACAAAATCAAAGCCAACCTGTCAGCACTTAATAATCAAAATGGGGAAATGTTGTGTAATGCATAGTCTGGGCCTGTCACAAGGATGTGAATGAATCCTCTCTGGTTTGCAGCAATGGGAATGTGAGGTAAAGGAACTTCCCTCTGCATGACCTGGAGTTGCTTCTCCTTTACTGACCGGAGAATGAGAAGAGACTCTGCCTGACCCGAAAGTCACAAGGGTTTCTGCCCCATGGCAAAAACAAGGGACGCATGGGCTAACCTAGCAAAATGGTTTTGCATTGCCCAGCAGCTCTTCCACATGGAGCACACCAAGCAGTTCCAAAAGAAAATCAG
>CM034711.1:1604364-1626437 GCA_020142125.1 Phrynosoma platyrhinos | reverse complement strand
AGACCCTCTGTCCTCCATTGCTCTGCTTAAATCCTGCAACCCCTTAATTCCCATAGAGACCTCCTTAATAGAATCCATCCATCTGGCATGTGGCCTTCCTCTCCTCCTACTTCCCTCCACTTTCTCAGCATTATTGCTTTTTTCCAATGAGTCCTCCCTTTTCATGATATGTCCGAAATATGACAGCCTCAATTTGGACATCTTGGCATCCAGCGAGATCTCTGGCTTGATCTGCTCCAGGACCCATTTGTTTGTCCTTTGGGCTTTCCATGGGATCCTCAGCACTATTCTCCAGAAACATATTCTCTCAAATGCATTGATTTTCTTCCTATCCTCTTTCTTAACTGTCCAGCTCTCACATCCATCCATAGGAACAGAGACTACAATGGCTTGTATGATTCTAACTTTTGGGCTGAGTTGTCTATCTTTGCATTTTAGGATCTTTTCTAGTTCTTCCATAGCCACTCTCCTCATTCTTAGTCTTCTTCTGATTTCCTGACTTCTCCATAGCTGTCTGCTCTCCTAGAAGTAGCTAAGATGTCTGTCACCAAGGAACATTAACAGAGGAATGTTTGCACCAAAACAAAACAATCCTAATACTTACCTAGTGTAATCTGCTAAAGCCTTTTAGCAATTGGACTATAACCCCTGAATAACAATAATAATAAAGTTCAGTGGAAATCAGTGAAGATAAATGTCTGAAATACTGCAGAAGTCTAGACATGACATAAGGGGAAGAACCCAAGGAGGGAAACTCAGGATATTTCAAGAGAGATGCAAACCCATAAATATGCAGGCAGAAAGAACTAGAAATTCTCCATGCTTCCAGGAATTTTAGCAGGGTTTAGCTTTCACCCTTTCAGGCAGCTCCTGGAGGACTTGTTAAATCGCTTCCCTTCCCTTTATTTTGCAGGGCCTCTCTTATTACAGGAAAAGCCAGAGCGCTGACTTCATTCAGGAGGAATGGTGTTAACATTTGGACAAGCTTTATTTTTTGCTTTGGGAACAGAAAGTGGAAAGCAGCTGCACTAAGCGTCCATGAAAAACACAGTTTAAAAAATCCTGCTAGATCCCAGGGAGAGGAAGCCAAAAGCAATTGCCTAAGATAAGATAAGCTTGGGAAAAGTTATCAATAAAATCTGCACAAATCCCTAGCAAACAAATGGGGGAGGTTTGAGAGAGGGAGTGGCTCCTTTGGTGGTCTTCTTTCTTGAGATTCGGAAGAGGGAAGTTCTGGATCCTTCAAGAGGAAGGGCCTGGTGGCGCAGTGGTTAAATGCCTGTACTGCAGCCACTCACTCATAGACCACAAGGTTGTGAGTTCAATACCAGCCAGGGCTGAGGCTCGACTCAGGCCTGCATCCTTCCGAGGTCGCTAAAATGAGTACCCAGCTTGTTGGGGGGCAATCAGCTCATAGTTGTAAACCGCTTAGACATCCCATAGCGTGATATGAAGCGATATATAAATAAGCTGCCTTGCTTTCTTGTGCCAGCCATCTGCTCCGTTGTTTTCTAATAAAGAAAACCAAGCTAGAAAAATCCATTTACAACAATGATATCAAACTGTTTGTAACTTCCTCAAAAAAACATTTCCCTCCTAGGCCTTGTTTATTTCACTCTTGACTTTTTCAGCCTGCCTTCCTCAAATAATAACCATGATGGATATAAACATATGGTTAAAAATATAAGAATCACCAGCAGTCAGGGATATGAGTTTTACTGTTCCTCTAGGGTCCAAAATACATTGCAGAAATAATCCAGTTTGAGACTGCTTTAACTGCCCTGGCTCAGTGCTAGGGAATCCTGGGAATTGTAGTATACTGTAGCACCAGAGCTCTCTGACAAAGGTGGTTAAATGTCTCACAAAACTAGCATTAAGCCACAGCTCCTCCAAAGGCCTAAATACCTTAAAGGTACCAGATCCCTTCTGATCTTGGAAACTAACCAGGGTCAGCCCTAGAGAGACTGACAACAAATACCAGGCACTATAAGCTATATTTCACGGGAAGGAACTGGCAAAACCACCTCTGAGGATTCCTTGCCTAAAGAAAATCCATGAAATTCACGCGTTTACTAGAAGTCTTGAAGACACAGACCCATCACATGCTTCCTTCCCTTCTCAGTTCATGTGAGCAACTAGCAGTTAACAATTAAAAATGGGAACAAAGTAATCCTTGATGCTTGTTTCTTTAACTATGTTATGTTGGCACCAGGAGCTGTACCAATTTTCATTCTCTTTGCCTTAAACCAGCCTTCCTTGAGGTGTTCTGTCCAGATGTGTTCAGACTACAACCTCCACAGCTAGCCAGGAATATCTAAAAAACCTTCAGAAAATGTTAAAAGGAGCATCTTAACAGCTATATTGAGTCAACAGGGAATAAAGATGGAAAGGTTTTAGAAATCTAGAAAAAATTAGTCCTGCTCAAACTCAACAGCAGTGAAAAGGCTGCATTCAGTTTCTGGTGCTCAGAGGATTGAGTTAAAATACATTTGCCATTCCGGGAACAACGTTCAAGTCACTTTGTATCACTATCATGATAACATGTATTTAAGGCTCCAATGTAGCATTCACTCATTCAAATATTGGTAAACATTCAAATAGCAAAGTTAATGTGGTTTTCCTTTTATTTGGGTGAACCCAACTCATAATCCATTCATCCAATGCTGGAGTAAGCAAATAAGAATTTCATTTTGGCAAAAGCTCAATTCTTAGGAAGAGTTGGGAGGAAAAACGGTCACCAAAACAAGGTCTGTAGAGATGCATTTTTGCTTCTTGTTCTGTTCATTCCATTATTGTGTGTCCACAATTCTCTCCCATTTTGTTTTGTTAAACAAGATGACCTTGCTATTTTCTCTCTCTAAAGAACAGCTAGGGACTGTAAACACCACACCCATCCCCATTTCAAATAAGCGAAGGACTTGGGTTTTACACTTATCTGGAGCAACCCCTTCCTCATTAGACAAAGATTTCCTGTTATGAGAAATAAGCGACCACAGAGGTTGCCAGGAAACCACTTTCGATATGCGCTGCACCAACTTTGCAAAACTGCCAATTTGCATATTTCCAAGGCAAAGCTTTGCATAATGCCAGGCAGCACCCCAAACCCATGCAAGGCTTTCAAAAACACAGCTGTGTGACCCCTCTGGAAATGCTTCCATAACTTGTTGGATTTAAACTTACCCAAAATACTTCAAAATACACACCTTAATTCTTTGTCCAAGAGCTGGTTCCTAACACGGTTCCATTTTTATATACATGATAAGACGTATACTAGTAGCATACTTCCTCCTCTTTGTCTTAACTTATACAGGACTAATTCCAATTTTAGGGTTGGCCAGAACACACCCACTGAAATGAACATGTTGGGTATAACAACCTGTTGCGCTACACAAACTATGCAGATCTAGTCCTACAAGTTACAGGGAAGCAAAAACAACATGGTAATCACTGCTTTGAGAAACAGCAGGGCGTACGTCAATAATCTGGGTCTGGAATCCAGAGTGCTCCAGGTATTAAGCTACACTGTCTATTCAAAGATACAGCCATGTTATGTCTGTAGAATCAGTACGTAGAGAGATCCTGTAGCACCTTTGAGAGTAACTGAAAGTTGGCAGCAGGAACTTTCTTAGACTAAAGTCTACTTCCTCAAATGAATATGGTGCTGTTGTTCCTGACTACTGAACAGAATGGCTTAGGGCTGATGGGACATTCGAAGTACACCAATACTGGAAGGCCACAGGTTTTCTGCTCCTGGTATAAGGAATGTTAGCAGCTGAAAGAGCTTTCTGCAGTTTGTTCACCTCCCTATTAAAAAACAAAGCAAAATAAAACCTTCTGATGTTTTCTCCTCACAGACGCCCTGGAAATTTACCTGCAACAAGTAAAGGGAAGTAAGGAGACTGTGCTCAGGCCTTGAGTGGCTTGCCAGATTCCAAATATTTGACCTTAGAGACAAATTATTTCATTTTTCTGCCTCTAGAGAAGAGACACTTGCTAGTTTTCTGCTGCTCCAGAGACTAGAACACGGAACAATGGATGGAAGCTACAGGAAAAGAGATTCTACCTCAACATGAGGAGGAACTTCCTGATGGTAAGACTTGTCCGACAGTGGAAGACACTCCTTTGGAAAGTGGTGGTGTCTCCTTCTTTGGAGGTCTTTAAACAGAGGCTGGATGGCCATCTGTTGGGGGTGCTTTGATACTGAGTTTCTGCATGACAGGGGGGGTTAGACTGGATGGTCCTTGTGGTCTCTTCCGACTCTATGATTCTATGACACCGAAACACCTGTGAATTGGTTTATTAAACAAGTTTATGTAAACAAACATGTCTGACCATAGCACCATGTTGAGTCACACTGCCAAAATTTGGTCTAAACAAAGCCAACAGTACAGTGAAGACTAAGAGCAATCTAGTCCAACTGCAAGACAACTGACAACTCTTGCTTATGTTAAGCCATCTGCCAAATAACAGAGATCAAGAAACCCAAGTCTACAAAAGCCTGCCCCAGATTCTCTCATGGAATTTAGCATCATTGTTTGCATGTGCCGTGTCTGAAAACTGCCAAAGTACTGGATTTGTTAATTCTTCAGAGAAGTATAAATTCAGCCACAAACGTAGCTTTTAAAAAACTGACTTTAAGGAAAGCAGGAATCAAAATAAAACATGAAGTACAAAAGTCCTAACAATTTCAAAACACTTCCTTCCCCTTTCAGAGGAAGGTGGAACATTTCTTTTAAAAAGGGGGAACAGGCTTTGAACAGAGCCAACTAGTCAATAGTGCCATCAGTTTATTGAGCCAAGAAATTGTTCTTAATCCAAACCCAATGCAACCACAGGTGAGTCCTGCACTGGGTCGCTTTTAGTTTTTTGTCCCGTTGCTTCTTGGGGAAGCAGAGAGCACATTTCTTCATCTGACAGCTCTACTCCCATCTGCAAGACTTCCTGGTTGGTTACCTTGTATAACTGACAGCTTAAACAAAACCTTCCATGGGATTTCCAGGTGTTAATTCTCCCATCAACTTTCAAAGGACAGCTCAGTTTTCTAGTCGCAGCAGGAACAGGATTGTCCAAGTGAGTTCCTCCATGGGAACGCTCTTTGGCTCACCGGATCATGTACGCCAAACTTGCTCCTATTCCAGCAACACTCGCAAAAGCCATCAGAACGTTTCTGAGGCCACCTTCTATGTCCTCTACATGGAAGAATTTAACAAATCCCTCCTAGAAGAAAAAGAAGTGAAGCGTTAATAGCTTTCAAGCGCCTATGGCGCCAGTGGTGTTCAGGAGATTTTAATTTTAAGAAAGTACAAGAATACGCCATGGACATTTTTAGTATACTGAGAAGGTACAAGGGAGCTCTGCACAGAAGCCTTAATAGTCCCCCCCATTCCAATTTTCAATCATTACGCACACAAAGAGATTTTAGTTCTTTCGGGGAAACCTACCGCAGTGTATTTCTTCATGCAACGGCTAGACCTATCACAAGACAGCAGGTGTGCACACTTCTTATTAGTATCATGGGAAGGCATCCTGAAAGACCATATTCTTTATTTTAAAAATTTTAAATCTGCCTTTCAAGACACGCCATCTTTACAAGGTGCTTTGCAAAACAGATGACGTTTTAGCTGAACCATTTGTTTAGTCCAGATGACTCTTTCCAAACACACTTTGGAATCAAACTTTAGAGGAGTTACAAGAGTTAAGGGCTGCTCACTTACCCAGGCATCATGCTTCACTAGCCATTCTCGTTTGTCTGTCACCAGCACATCAGTGATAATTTCTATCAATGTGTTGATGCCATTCTCTTGATTTATGCTCTTCAGATGTTTGGCAACGAAGGCACCAAAAGAGATGAGAGTCACAATGCGCCCCCAGTTTATTATGCCATCTCTGAAGACCTCTTTTGCAACTTCTGATATACTCTTCAAATCATCTTCTTTCTTTATTTCCATCTTCCTAAGCATCCCTGAATGAGAAAGAAGGACATATGTGTTAAGTGGGCACTCCAGGAACACAGACCATGGAAAAGAAAAATACTATTCTTATATTAAAAGGTAAAGGTATTCCCTGTTGACAAGGTTGTCAAGTCATGTCTGATCATATCATAGGGGTGGTGCTCATCTCTGTTACTTCTTTTATTATCTCAGTTAATTCTTATATTATTTTGCCTTAAATACTGCCCCTTTTAGCTCTCTCTGATATCTGGCAGACCTACTATCGCCACTATCATCAGTGTTTGGAGGTAATTCTGATTTGGACTCATTTTCAGGACATCTTTAAATTGGGAAATATTTCAATTGCACCCAACTGTTACAAATTATTAGGGACTCCTACTTAAACATTTTGGAACAGCTAAAATTCTGGTTAAAAGGAAGCTAGCTACTCCAAACAGATTTGAGACTAAGGAACAGGGAAGTTAGTGTTTGCATCAGGGAGTTACCCAGCTTCTTTATTCAAGTGAAGCAACTACACATAAGACTTGAGGCCAACTGGTAAACATGCTGGTGAAATATGTTCCCATGGAACTAAATGAGTAAACCAGATCTTAAGCCTTTTCTAATCCAGGAAATAAACATCATCCTCTGAAAAGCAACCCATGCTATTATGACTTTAATTGGTAAGGAACACGTCTCTTTAAATGACTACTCTCAGATTTCAAAAGATATTTTTCTTGATGATCCAAGTTGCAAAAGGCCTCAGCAGCTCAGCGATAATGGCAACCAGGGATAGCCATCTTATTAAATAGAAAAACAGATATCAAGGTGGAAAACCATTTCTTCTTGTTAAGTACCATCAAGTCAGCTTCAACTTATAGCAATTCCATGAACTACAAACCTCCAAGTGACCCTGTTGTAAACAGCCCTGCTTAGGTCTTGCACTGGCTTTGCCATATATACAAAAACAGACTGTTTTTTTTTTTGCTCAACCTGTGTTTGCAATAAGGACTGTTGTTCCTTGTCCTCTTCTTGAATGTCTGGCTTTTTTTGGAAGGATTCTGTCTCTAGAGCTTAAAAAAGCTCTATTGGTATGCCATCTGTTTCTGGTTATTTATTTTGTAGTGCTTTCTGAGGAGCTTCTACTTCACTTACTAAAGTGTAGGTTCTTTACCCCAACTTGGAAATTAATTGCCCGTAAGCAAATACTAGCTAATCTTTCATCACTGTTTATAGTTACTTATTTTTTTACCTGCTAAGCAGAGCAGGATGTTAGCAACAGCTAAAGCTAATCTATAACCAGATGATCTTTTCTGCAGGCAAGGTTTTCCCCCACCCGCACTGTGTGGAGTACAAAGTTCCGTTTCATTTCTGCTGGTTTGGAGCTTTCAAGATGAATCCTTGCAGAAGAGGAAGAGAAGGCGAAAGAGAGATGAGACTGGCAACCACACAGCTGAGCCACTGCACACTTCCTGCTAAGGGGTGGGCTGTCTGACTTAAAAGAATATCAGATCTAGATCAAGACCTCACTAACATATACCTAAATCTTACCAACATCCACCACTTCAATCCAAGCTATCTGAGGGATCCTGTCTTCCCAGATGGGCCTGCAAACCTCTTGGGGGAGGCCTCTCTCTCAGACCCATGGGCCTTCTTGGTGGCAGCTCCTAAACTCTGAAAATTCAACCCCAGGGAGATTAGACTAGCTTCTCCCATGTTATCCTTCTGTCAGCAGGATATTATTCCAACAGCTTTTAGGAATCATGTTTGAAGAGAGGACTTTTAACAACTATGCCCTTTGCTTGTCTGAACTGCCTTTAACCATTACAGATTGCCATCTGTATTCTCTCATTCCCTGGATTAAACTGGACACCTCAGCTTCTCACTCCCAGTCCCTTTTTTGTTTCCTTTCCTCCTTCAGACACCCAACCTGCATCCCACCATTTCCTCTCCCAACACCTTCTCCATCGCTCCCCCAAACAATTACCAGGAGTCCATTAAGCTTAAAGGCTTTTTCACGCCTAGTTTCCGCTGCCCACTTCCTCTCCTCCCCCCACCCTCTGCTCCACCATCACCAGATGGTTAATTCCCCTGCTATTTCCTCTTTCCTTTCTTCTCTCCCCCCCCCCCCTTGCTCTTCCCCTTTTCTGTACCCTACATGACTCCCTTTCCTCTCCCACCCACTTTGCACAGCCATACCTCCCTTGGGGGTCTCCCACCCATTTCTCTTGCGGGGGGGGGGGGTCCACCCTTTCACAGAAAACCAAACCACCATATTTTTTGCCCCATGGATCTCCGGCAGGGGAGATAATAGGACCTAACTCCTCCTGGGATGTTTTATGCTTTACTTTTTTGGTTAGTTTATATTTTTGTGAGGGGTTATGGGGGGAGGGACAGGAGGAGAGAAAACAGAGTGTGGGCTTCCTCAAACAAACATAAATTCCAACCCCAGTTCTTCCTCATTGTTGCTATAATTCGTTTCCGACTTACAGCAACCCTACCTCTGCACTCTTCTCCAGCACCACATTGCAAATGAGTTTAATTTATTCCTATTGGCTTTTCTTCACTGCCCAGCTCTCCTATCCATACACGGAGATGAAGAAAAGTATGGCTTAATCCTCACTTGAGTGTTCAGAATTATGTCTTTCCACTTCATGACCATGTCCAGTTCTTTCTCAACCCTTCTCAACTTAGGGAGACCCTATCACAAGGTTTTCTCAGGCTGAGTGTGTGTGAGACTCACCCTCAAGGCACCAGATCCCCCCTAATCTTAGCAGATAAGCAGGGACGGACATGGTTAGTCCTTGGATGGAAGACCGCTAATGAATACCACATGATGTAGCCTAGATTTTGAGACAGAACTGGCAAAACCACTTCTGGGGATTTTTTGCCTAAGAAACCCAGGTAAAATCCATGGGGCCCCTTAAATCCACAATCCCTCCCCCATCAACACCAGAAAGAGGAATTGTATTTTCATTGTGTTGACCATGGAGAGAAACTGTGTGTCTCTATGGCTGCATCCACACTGCAGAAACAATTCAGTTTGACACTACTTCAACTGCCACGTCTCAATGCTATGGAACTGTGGGAATGGTGGCTTGAGGTGGCACCAGAGCTCTCACCAAACTACAATTCCCAGAATTCCACAGCACTGAGCTCTGGCAGTTAAAGTGGTGTTAACCTGGATTATTTGCAGAATTCAAAGGTACAGCCGTGTTGGTCTGTAGAAACTATGGAGAGAGGTCTCGGAGTACCCTTGAGACTACCTGACAGAAAGAATTTGGTAGCATATGTGAATAAATCCCACATACTGCCAATTTTTTTTAGTTAGTCTCAAAGGTGCTACA
This sequence comes from Phrynosoma platyrhinos, assembly GCA_020142125.1. Taxonomy (NCBI): domain Eukaryota; kingdom Metazoa; phylum Chordata; class Lepidosauria; order Squamata; family Phrynosomatidae; genus Phrynosoma; species Phrynosoma platyrhinos. Next base: position 1,617,160 of record CM034711.1, on the reverse strand, counting down.
AGATCTCTCTGCATATGGATTATTTGCAGTCGTGCCTTCAAGTCGCTTGTTTACCACCTTTCCACACCAAAGGTGAGCAAGAATACAGGCTTCCCTTCCAGGGATGTACTAAAACAAATGACAATACATGCCCAGAGAGAAACCATACTTGCTCATAGAGAAACATAGGGGAATACTTGGTCATATAGAATCATAGCAGAATACTTGCCCATAGTGTCTCCCTATGGGCAAGTATGGCTTCTCTATGGGCAGGTAATCCCCAATGATTCTCTATGGGCAAAACTATTCTGCAATGATTCTTTATGGGCAACTATTTCCCAGTACTTCCCTATGGGCAAGTATGGTTTCCGTATGGGCAAGCATTCCTCAATGATTCTCTATAGCAGGGGTAGGCAACCTTTCCCCTTTAAGGGCCGAGGGACTTCAGCTCCCAGAATCCCAGGAGCTATTGGCCAACATGGGACTACTGGCCAACATGGCTGAGGCTTCTGGGAGCTGAAGTCCCTCCTTGGCCCTTAAAGGGGAAAGGTTGCCTACCCCTGCTCTATAGGAAAGCATTTTCCTATGATTCTCTATGGGTCCGTAATGTTTCCCTATGGGCAGGTATTCTCCTTTGATTCTCTATGGGCAACTATTCCCCAATGGTTCTCTATGGGGAGGTATGTATTCTCCTCCGGTTCTTTCTGGGCAAGCCCTTCCCTTCCTCCTCCTCCTCCTCCTCCTCACCTTGGAAGGCCAGCTGGTGCCTGTCGAGGATGCTCTCGGCCACCCTCCGCAGCGTCTCCAGCGCCCTCGCCGCCTCCGCCTCGCTCCCGCTGCCGCCCCCGAAGCGGCCGAGCCAGCCCTGGAGGGAGAAGGCGCCCTTGGCCACCTCGAAACCGCCGCCGCCGCCGCCGCCCTTGGGGCTCCTTCCGTCGGCGGCTTCTCGCAGGTAGCGGCCCACCACCGCCAGCGTCACCTTCCGCAGCTCGTCCTGGACAAGGTCCGGAGGAAGAGGAGGAGAAGCAGCGCCGGCGGCTCCTCCTTCAGCCTTGGCCTCCATCTCTCCTGGGTCCAAGGAAGACGTCGGAGAAGGCACCACGACTGCCTCCGCCTCCGCCTCCGTTGTCGCTTCAGCCTCGGCCTCGGAGTCCGTCTCGCAGCCGTCGAGCTCCGCTTCAGAAGCCGCCGCCGGGCTCCAAAATGGCGGCTGCCGTTCCTCTTTCTCAGCGGCGGAGCCAATCAGTTTCCGCGGCGGTCCCTCCCGGGGACCAATTAGCGCCAGCGGACCGCCGATTAAGGCCCGCCCCTCGGGAAAACCGTTGGACCCCCATGAAGAGGCCCCGCCCACTATGGAGGCCAGCGGCCGCGGAGGCTCTGAGGCGGCGGCGCCTCCGCTGTTGCCGCCGCTGCCGCTGCTTCCCGCAACGACTCCTCCGGCTGCCGGCGACGTCGGGGCGTTGGGCGCCATGCTCGGCGCCCCCCCGCAGTACAACACCATCGTTTTCTTGTTAAACATGGCGGCCTCCTCAAGACGCTTCGCTAACTCTTCGACGCGGAGCTGTTCTGAGGGGAAGAGGCGGCGCCGGCGCTTTCTTTTATACCGGCCTTCGCAAAGGCGCGTGACGTCGCCGCGTACGCAGAAGGAAGACACCAATCAGCGCCCCCTAGGGGCGTGGCTAAGCAGAGGCCGAGCTGGCATAGAAAAGGGGCACCATAGATCTGGGAGACGTCAAGAGTGAACTTTCGCCCTGGATTCCACGGGGTCGCTTCCAAGTTCCCATTTCTTTTTCCAGCAAAAAGAGAAGTATATTCCCTATTTTGGGGGCAAATGATGATCGGAGTCCAAGTTTTGCTGTGAGGCAAAGCAGAAATAGAAATGAGCTAATGCTCTTTCTCACTCGGGTCTGGTTTCCTGCCACCAAGGTTTGCAAATGATGCTTACAACAACAGCCCTGCAGTGTTGGCCACCCTGTCTGTCATTGCAGGTTATACAGGATGATCAGGCGTCCTCCTTTTCCCGGGCATGCCCTCCACTTCAGCCTTCTGTCCAGGAGGAATGCAAAATGTCCTCCATTTTGAGCAAGAAACATGATTTTTTTTGTATTTATATGAATGCTTTCAGCATTAATGTTGTCATATCCTCCAATGTTCTTCCATGTCCTACATTTTGCCTTGTCCTCCTTTGCATTTAGGACATCTGAGCACCCTGAGACTTATAAGGCTGCATCTACACTGAAGAATGAGGGCAGTTTGACACCACTTTTAGCTGCTAAGGAATCCTGGGATTTGTAGTTTGGTGACCTGTTTAGCCGTTCTCTGCCAGAGAGCTCTGTTGCCCCAACAAACTACAGATCCCAGGATTCCCCAGGATGGAGCCATGACAATTAAAGCGGTGTCAAACTGCATTAACTCTCTCCAGTATGGCATCAGCCAAAGCAACCGCTTGCCAAGGATGGGAAGAAGAGCCCTTTGGGGAAAAGAAGGGCTATACTGGGGCTGGCAAGGGAGAAGCTTTCTTACTTTCTTACAGAGAGAGAAAATCCCTGAGACGGGGAAGGAAATGTCTGAATCAAAAAGGGAAGGAAGCAATGATGGGCCGAGCAAGTTTTGCAGAGGAAGAAAACATTTTGCAAAAACTCCCAAGGAAGGGAGGATCTTCTTATGTAACCGGATTACCGAAAGGGAGAAACTGAAATAGGTCATCATTGTTGTTTTATGCTTTTTCAAATAAGGAAGGCGGAGGAGAAGCCCCTCCGGCCCAACATGAGAACAAAAGCAAAATGCTGGAAGATTCCAGGAATCGATCGGTTCAGCAAATGCAAAAGGAAAGGATGAAAAAGGCGATTTCGGTTCAAGGGTTTTGCCAGCGCTGAGCTTGGCGCCATTTTCCTGGCCACAATTTGAGGCATTTCTGGTTGAAAGCTGGCCTGGGAAAGTCCAGCCAGAGAAGCTGCCTTTTCGGCCAAGGGAAAAACCTTTGGCCCTTGCAGTGGTTTTCGGACTGCAAAGCTCAAATCTCTGCCCTTTAAACCCAAAACTGTTGGGCAAAAGGGCAGGACTGATCCAGATTTTATTAGGCTGCAACTCCCAGCACAGCATCTGTCCATGAACCGAGACTTCTGCTTTCAGCTTCAAGGAAACAAGCACCAAGTGTGTGTGTCTCCACTTAGTGCTTATGTCTGCAATCTTTGCGCAATCGGATGCAAGTCTTTCCTTCCTAAACACGTAAAGCTGTTGTTCTGGGAGCCGTAGAGAAGTCAGGGTCACAAGCTGTAAGCAAGGGGCTCGGGTGGCTTTGGAAGCCATACCCCTCCAACTGTCCCAATTTGGCAGAGACAGACTAATTCCCCCACTGTCCCACTTTCCCGGCTGCTTTGAAAATGTCCCGGTTTCTCTCTTCTCCTCCCGCTTTCCCCCTTCATCCCCAGTTCAACTGCTGCAAACTGAGTTCAAAGCTGAGATGAGTAGTGACTGGTGGGGTGTTATGGCCAAAGTACGACAGTCATCTTGGCTTCTAGGGAGAGAGTCCAGGATTGAAGTGGAAAAACTGCAAATAATAAAAAACACTATTTTTTTTAATCTGAGAGAACACCTTTCTAGGAGTCTCCAGGTCCTCAAGTGCTATTCTGCAGTCAACATCTGCTGCAAGTTGACTATGGAATCACACTGAAAGACCTCTAAATGTCTAAGAAGTGTTTTCTATAGGCCCTCTATGGTCAGCATCATGCATTTCAAAATGACCTTAATAGGTTAGAAAGCTGGGGAAAAACTAACAAAATGGAGAAGTGTAAGGTACTGCACTTAAGGCAGAAGAAATGAAATGCACAGATATGGGATGGGGGACACCTGGTTTAACACAGCGACATGTGAAAAGGATCTAGGAGTCCTAGTAGACCACAAGTTGAATATGAGTCAACAGTGTGATGCTGCAGCTAAAAAAGACCAATGCAATTTTAAGCTGCATCAATAGAAGTATAGTGTCTAGATAAATGTAATAGTGCCATTCTGTTCTGATTTGGTGAGGCCTCACCTGGAATAATCCTGTGTCCAGTTCTGGGCCCCACAATTCAAAAAGGATGTGGAGAAACTGGAGCGTGTTCAAAGGAGGGTGACTAAAATGGTGAAGGGTCTAGAAACCATGGATCCCTATGAGGAGAGACTTAGGGAGCTGAGTCTGTTTAGCCTGGAGAAGAGATGGTTAAGAGGTGATTACGATAGCCCTGTTTAAGTATTTGAAGGATGTCAATACGGAGGATGGCGCAATCTTGTCTTCTGCTGTTCCAGAGAATAAGACAAGGAGCAATGGATGGAAGCTACAGGAAAAGAGATTCCAGCTCATCATTAGGAAAAACTTCCTGACAGTAGGAGCTGTTCAACAGTAGAAGACGCTCCTTTGGAGAGTGATGGAGTCTCCTTTTTTGGAGGCCTTTAAACAGAGGCTGGATGGCCATGCTTTGATTGGGAGTTCATGCATGGCAGAATGAGGCTGGACTGGATGGCCCTTGAGGTCTCTTCCAACTCTATGATATGAGCTAGAGATTCCTAGAGAGAACATAATAATCAAATCTGCAATTAATCAAATCCGTAATAGTGAAATACGCAAATTTGGATGGCTGAATGTACTCCTTAACTGTGGCACAAGTTGAAAGCCTTTGAGGACCGTCTACCTGGATAATCTTGAATCCTCAAAGGTGACGTGAATCTGGCCGTTGTCCTGCTGATTCAGATGATGTCTCTGAAAAGGCCATGCTTTTATGCAATTGAGAGTGTGAATGGGTCACCGGAGATTGCGTAAGACTCCTTTGGTGGGAAAGAACTGACAGGAAGGATAGGAAAACACACCTGGTTTTGAAAAGCACGCGCTGGGCTCACGTGTTGCAAAGATGGCACACAACAAGCTCAAACCTGCTCTGGATTGTGCCTGGGCATTGCAAGTCATCCAGTTTGGTTCTATTTTTAGGAAAGATGCAAATAAGATTAGCAAAACATACAAAGTCTGTTTAGCATCTCAAGCCCATTTAGTATGTAAAGAAAACCACAGTCCAATACATATTAAACAGCTGCTTGCAAATGTTAGGTTTAGTCAACAGCCAAGAGGAGCAAGTTTCTAGTCCTCATGGAGGCCCACAAATGTTTCAAGCCAGGGATCAACAGAGGGTTTTTTGGTGCTTGGTGTGGCATAGAGGTCTGAGCATTGTTTTGGTTTTCATGACGGGCTTTGAAAATGGTTTTCCTCTGCTTTTTTTTATTTTGTTGTGCATCAGTTTGGGAGACTTGGTGGAGCTGGCAAGCAAAATTAGCAATTTTTAACTTTAAATAATAGTGACAGCAATGCATCTAAATCCTAAATTCCTTCTCCTAAACCTGGATTATGTTTCCCTGATCTATACTGAGCAACGCTGATGATACTGAGCAACTCTGCTGTCATTCTTAATGGATGTCAAGTCAGCTTTGACTTATGGCAGCCCTACAAATGAGAAACCTCCATGTCTCCTATCTTCAACAGCCCTGCTCAGTTCTTGCAAACTCAGGGCAACCATTGTGGCTTCCTTGGTGGACTTTATCCACCTCTAATGTGGTCCTCCTCTTTCATAGTACCTTACCAAGCATCATTGTCTTCTCTAGTGATTCATGCGTTCTCATATGTCCAAAGTATAGCAATTCCTGAAATAGGAAATGTGGTTCCTCCACAGCTGCCCTTCCAAGTCCTAGTCTTCTTCTGATTTCTTGGCTGCAGTCTCCCTTCTGAGCCAAAGTATGGACAGTCTCGAACTATTTCAATGTCTTCATCGTCTCCTTTAAAGTTATGTAAATCCCTTGTGGTCATTTTTTTTGTTTTCCTCATGTTCCTTGACTTTCTTCAGTGATTATTCCAAACCTCTGCTGTTTTCTGCTAGTATTATGGTGTCATCTACATACCTTACGTTGTTGATGTTCCTCCTAGAGACCGAAATGTCAGAATGGCAAAGAACCTGAAAATGGTGCCAACACCAACTGAGCAGACCACACTGCAACTGAGACAAAGAAAGGCACTCTGCACTTGCTCATAGGCATATCTTTTTTAAAGTTGAACCCAATTCAGGATCTGTAAATGAGAGATTAGATCCTGGAGCTGCATGACGTCAGCATGCATTACTCAGTGTGACCTCTCTCTATGGCACCACGATGCTGCTGCCCATAGGCAGATTCGCTTTAATCCTGGGATTTAAAAAAAAGAAAGTCACTGAACAGCCAGTCTTTATGGGACAAGCTAGAAGCCCAAGAAGAAGATGACTCAGATGAGAAAATATTTGAAAAAGGAGCAAAGTTTGCTTTGTTATCTCAATTCAGAGGAAGTTGCAGTTGGTCTTTGGCCCAGCAGAATCATTGCCTGTGAGAGAATGTGGGACCTGCCCTGGGTGTGGACCAGAAACTCTCTAATTTATAGTCGGTATCAAGAAGAACTCATTGCAGATTAGACTGAATCACACCGGGTGGCCAGAGACAATCTGTCTTGCTCTCAATCTCTCCTTCTACTTGCATGACTACATCCCAAGCACAAACTTTCTCTCTGGTGTGTGGTCTTCAGTCTCCATATGCAATTAACTGTAAACTTACTGGCTGGCCAGTACAGGCATATCAGTTAAGAAAGTATCTGACAATGAAGTTCCTTTTTTGCAGTCTTTTTATGCCCCCCCCCCCCCCAGTCTCCTCTTTTCTGCTTCATCGACTGTGAAGCCCTTCTCTCTGTCCCACCACCTTCACAGATACAGGTTTGAACGGCATTCTCCCTACTCTCTTTTTGAAAACAAGAGAAGACTCTTTCTTCTGTTTTGACCGGCCTTTGAGGGCCGATTATTGAGGCAAGACAAACCTTGTCCAATGTGCTGGAGTTTCTATCTGTTATTTTTGCTTGTTGTGTTTTTTATGTATTTATATTTTTAATTGGTTTTCATTGATGTTCATAGTTTGATCACTTTTTACCTTTGTATTTTTGCAAACTTTTATCTGTGTCTTTAAATCTATTGTATGCTACTTTGGAAAGCCAGTGTGGCGTAGAGGTTTGGCTGTTGGACTACAACTCTGGGGACCAGGGTTCAATTCCCCACTTGGCCATGAAACCCACTGAGTGGCCTTGGGCAAGTCATATGCTCTCAGCCTCAGGAGAAGGCAATGGCAAACCTCCTCTGAACAAAATCTTGCCAAGAAAACCCCCATGATAGGGTTGCCATAAGTCAGAAATGACTTGAAGGCACACAACACACAAACACAAGCTGCCTCAAGTCCCAAACTAAGGAAAGGTGGAATAATAATAATAATAATTCCTTTGTTCAGTTGGAAGGGTTTTTTGTTAGCAGCATCAGCAATTGGAGGACAGTAAAGGATGGCTGGAGAAACAGACTTTTAGTGTTGGTTTGTAGCAGTCTGTCTGCAGTACACAATGCAATAAAAATTGAACTGGGAACAAATGGGATTCTACTTTAGCTGGTCCTACTATAGCTGTGTGTGCTTATGAATAATAGACAAGGCAAACAGCAGCTGCCTCCAGAGTCCAGTTCAGTTCTCAAGGAGGAATATATTTTCTTACATTTTCCAAGCCACCACTGGAAAAATATCTTTGCAGACAACTTTTTGCATCTGGTGTTGAAAGTCCCCTGCAACATTAGGATGCCACTGCTGGATTTTGACATTTTTCCTAAGGGCCACAACTATTTTGCCTTGGGACAAAAGCATTCAAAGGATACCAAGGGATCCCTGTTATTTTTGCCAGGCTTGGAATTTCATGCCGTTTCTCCTCCCATCTTTTAAAAGGGACTCTGATTCACAGATTCAAAGCCTGGGGGGAGATGTGAGCCTGGCTTCTCAGACAATGCATTCCATTGGAGTTATTTTTGGGTTAGGAGTCAGCAGATCATGGAAAGACTTCCTTTTCGGAAAGGCAATAAACAGATAGAGATTCTGAGATAACCTCCCCCTCTTCCTCTAATTCTAAAGAACTGAATCTTTCAAGGCTGAAGACACCACAACTCCTGTGTGTGTGTGTGTCACCTCACTTCATGTCACCTGTGGACTTATGGTGACCCTATGAATTTCATAGGGATTTCTTAGGCAAAGAATCTTCACAGATGGCTTTGCCAGTTCCTTCCTCTGAAACAGAGCCTACAACACCTGGTGTTAGTTGATGGTCTCTCATCCAAGTATTAAGTAGGGCTGACCCTTCTTAGCTTCCAGGATCAGATGGGATCTGATGCCTTTGGGGTATATTGGCCCTCCCTGTTTGTGGCCAAACAAATCTGGCACACCAGAGGAGTGAAGGCTGAATGCTGAAACTTTACCCAAATTCAAGGCTGTGGGATTTGAAGAAACCCAAAGAAGGAGAGGTGGAACCCACCTTTTTTTGTTGTGGGGATTTCAGTTTCCTACAAGGATAGCCTTTATTGAGATACGACACTGACTGAATAAGGTAACTTAGAATGAGAGGTTTACTTTGGCCCCAAACATCCACTTTTACTGCAATGGGAATAGGGTGGCTCTGCAGATGTTGTCAGACCACAAACCCCAGCATTCAACATTCACTATGCTGGCTGGGGTTGATGGACGCTATAGTCTAACAATATCTTAAGCGTAGGGCCAGAATGAAAGAGTATACATCCCATATGTGAACCTACCCAAGTCTTAAGACTCTTGCGGGAAGGGCTTTATCTCCGTCCACCACGGTCGGAGGCCCACCTGCTGAGGACATAGGAGAGGGCCTTCTGGGTGGCTACTCCAAGGTTATTTAATTCCTTTCCACAGGAGGTTAAGCTGGCCTTCTCTCAGCTCTCAGAAACCCTTTTAAAGAGGAAGTTTATGGTTAAATGCTTGCTGGGAGTCTTTTTTTAATGGCATGTGCTGTAATTTTATTTTTAATATTACATTTTGAATATGATTTTACATCTTTTAAAATTAATGCCATAATCAGGGTTTTCACTTTAGTTTCAGAGTTTTAGCATTCTCTTGTTTCGGCCTTGTTGTAAAGCTGCCTTGGGGGCTTCATGTACCCTACGCCCATCTTGCAAGGACTCCAAACCTTTACCATTTACCAGTCTGGCTGAGCGAAGCTTCCCTCTCACCTTCCTCCCAGGCATCCTTCCCCACCCGTTTAATCTGCCACGCTGGCCAAAGTGATGTTATTGCAAGCCTGATGTGCTCCAGTTTAATAACAGGGTCCCAGCAAGGCACCTGGGCAAAAGAAAACAGAGATTAAATCTTTGAAAGCAAACAGGAGAGGCTTGTTTTTAAAAGACACACAAGCAGCAGGCTGCTGCCCAGATCCAGGCTTGAAAAACACCACTGTTGACTCTACTGTGCAGGACAGACCTGAGACGAGGTTAAGATTCTTTCATTGAGGGCAAAGGAGCCGGAGAATTTATTTTCTTTAACTGAGATTGGAGCAAATTTCATGGAAAATGCTGCCAAAACCTGAATCAAATTGTGCATACTTTAGATTTTGAGCTAACTTTTAAGTGACTGGACATTCACCCCAAAAAAGGAGGCCAAAGAAAACACTGCAAAAGTTTGCTTGTTTCCAAACTGAGGTTTTGATATGTGTGCGTGTGTAGGAAAACTGCTTCAAAAAGTTTGAGTTGGTATCAAGATCAAAAGAAGTTTTCAAGTTTAGCCATGCAGCTCTCCAGACTCAGGGCAAGCCAGCAAAGCCGTTCCCATAGTCTTTGTATCTTCACCCCCACCTGCTGCTCGACTACGTATTCCCACATTTTCCAGACAGGACACTATGACCTCAGCGATGGAAAATGCAAACCAACATCCAGCTCCCTTGTTAGGGAGTGAATCATGTTCCTATCAAGTATAGACAAAGCTCCTTCCGCTCTCTGCCGGTCACGAGGCAAATTGCAACGACTCCTTCCTGACAAGTCATAAAACCCTAGAAGAAACCCCAAAGGACACCTAGTCCAACTCCCTGCCATGCACGAATACACAACTAAAGCACTCCCAAGAGACGGCCATCCAACCTCTTTTTAAGGACCTCCAGAGGAGTCTACCACCCTTAGAGGCAGTCCATTGCACTGTCAAACAGCTCACACAGTCAGGGTGCTCTTCCTAGTATTGAGCTGGAATTTCTTTCCTTGCAACTTGAATCCATCAGATTATGTCCTACTCTTCACAGGGTACATTTAGGGAATACTCAGAGGTGGTCTGCCACTGTATTCCTCTGAAACATAACCTATGCCGCATGGTATTCCTTGGCAGTCCCCCACCCAAATACTAACCAGGCCTGAACATGGTTATCTTCCAGGATTTGGTGCCTTCAGGGTTACAAATTTTACTGCTTATATCAGTGTTACTCACAGGCTCACGGAGATTTTAGGAAAGAAAGAAAGAGTTGCATCATTAGTCACAAAGGCCCTTTCACACTGGCTATCAGTTAGTTTCCTTGTCAGATAGCATAAGAAGCACTCCCCTGTATTACAGATCCCTTGAGAGGCAAGGACAGGATGCATAGGAAATGATTTGCATTATGAATGGGGTCTGCTTTTCTGGCCAACTGCAATCTCAAGAGTCACACAAATCCGTTATGTTTAGAGAAGCATTTATATCTCCCTTGTGCTAGGACCAGAGTAAATGGGAGAAAGATAAAACAGTCCTCAGGCAGGGAACCGCTGAGTGCGGCGGCTGTTGAGGGGGTTAATGTCCAAGTCACCGCAGAAGTAGACCCAGGAATTTAGAGATGGATGCAAACACAAAGAGAGACTGCATTTCTAGGGCATTTTCCTTGTATCAGCAGGTAAGGATTTAAAAAAAAAAAATTGAAAAGGCATTTAGCAACTAGACAGCTAGGCAGGAAGGTTTCAATGGAGTGTGCATGCACTATACTTTTATTTTTAAATGGCTTTATCTTATTTTAAATTGTCTTCATATAGTAGCTTAGTTTTTTTTAAAATCTTTTTTAGGTTTTAATAAATGTCGTGAGCCGCCTTGGTTCCCATCTGGAAGAAAAGTAGGATTTAAATGAAATACACAGTTAGGTTCTTCAGAGGTTAAGACAGAAAGATCAAATTCATAAGTTGAGACAAGGGTTACTTTATTTCCTTATGTTTTCACACTTCGGCTCTTTTCCTTCACACAATCCGGAAACTGCCCAACACCCAAGTGAAACGGGAGGAGACCAAAAGATCACCTCCACCGAAAGTAGTAGTTTTAAACTCCAAGCCTGTTAACAAGAAGCCCAAACGGTACAGCTGACAAGAGTCCGTGATGCACTATAGCAGGCTGGGATGCGTGGTATGGGTTTGTTTGGCGTTTTAACTCCCCCCCACCTTTTTATTAGAAAAAAAGCAAACACTGGAAGATAGAGATGACAGTGATGTACAAAATTATATATATTTATATATTTATATATATGATTCATATCTATTTACAGTATGGCTGGGACAAACAACAGAACGGCACGGACGCAAAGGAGTTGGAGAAGAGCAGGAGTCTAGAAGAAGCCGGAGAGCCTCTGAGGGAGAAGAAGATGAGTCTTTTGGGGGGCACAAAGAAACTGAGAATCCATTTCCAAATGCCACTGACTCACCTTCGCCAAAAACTCAAGAGGCAGCTATAGGAGGAGGACAGAACTGAGGGCCAAGCTAACGTTTGAAGAGACAGAAGCTAGAGACTAAGAGGAAAGAAATACAATGATGCTATAAACTTAGGAAAAGTGAACATTTCCCTTGCTAATACAGGTTGAGTATCCCTTATCCAGAAATACTCCTCAAATCCAAAATTGTCCACATGGTTGGCTGAGATAAGGATACCTTTTGCTTTCTAATGGTGCAACATACACAAACTTTGTTTCATGCACAAAGTTATTACAAATATTGTGCATAAAACTGCCTTCAGACTATGCGTATAAAGTGCTTATGAAACATAAACGAGTTTTTTGTTTAGACTTGGGTCCTATCTCCATGATGTATATGCAAATGTTCCAAAATCCAAAAACATTAAAATAAAAATCCAAAAGACCTCTGGTTCCAAGCTGTTCAGGTAAGGGAGACTCAACCTGTAACGGGAATTATTCTACTGATTGTTACTGTGTGCAAGCAATGAAATCTACGATGAATAAATAAATACAATGATGGAAACCCTCCACCTACTCCCCTGGAATCAGGATGGGGCTCACGAAGAAGCAGCATCAGGGAAGGGGGCTAAAGTGTTTAGAAATCAGGATAACATTGAGTCCCTCTCAGTCCAACCTCCTGACACACAGAGACCCAAACTAGAAGGCACTGCACCCTTCCCACACAGTGCAGTGAAGACACAGAGAGCCACAGGCCCCTGACTATGGCAAGAGGTTTTATTTGGAGAGACCATTACAACTTGAGGAGAAATACTCTTCCTCCCTGGCTGAAGCGGGTGCCGGCGTGCACTTCTTCCTTCATGCCTGGCCTCTTCCTTCCCTGAGCCTGACTGGGATGTCCGCAACAGGAACAAGAGAGAGAAAAGGACTCCTTGCATCTGGACCACTCAGACCAGCTTCCCTGATGGTGTTGCTGCTAGCAGGGACAAGGCTCACAGAGTTGGAGCACCAGGACATTCTGGGCACCAAGACCAGCATCTTCATGGTCCACCATGGTCTCAGGCTTCTCAGTTTTTCTCTGTGTGTAGCTACAGTCCTCACAACGGCACTGGACTGTGCTCTGGAAAAATACAGCTACCTCTGTTGCCATGCCCAGTGTTATTAGGGGAGAGTTTGGCTGGGCAGACCATTAAGAGCCATTCGCTCTGCAAACGAACTTACTGGTGGCAAGACCACATGTGGCTGGTTTTTTGATATGATTTTGAGGATAGA
>CM034711.1:1563102-1594538 GCA_020142125.1 Phrynosoma platyrhinos | reverse complement strand
GGCGGCTTACAACATTACAATTTCCATTAAACAAAACATAAAATCCCAGGGTTTTATAAATTGCTGGGACCTGAAGTCCAAAGCATCTGGAACAGCAAAGCTTGGGAATCACCGATCTATAGAGTCAGTGGCTTCCCAAACTTTGCTCCTCCAGATGTTTTGGACATCAACTCCCAGCTGGGCCAACAATCAGGAACGCTGGGACCTGAAGTCCAAAACATCTGGAGGAGCAAAGTATGGGAAACACTGTTCTATAGAAACCTTGGCCTCATTCTCATTGCAGGATGAAGCGGCCCTTGAAGAAAGATCTCTGGGGGAAGAAGAATGGACCACTTTGCCACTCCATTCCCATTCCGCATGGCCAGGGAAGGAGAAAGATGGGGAAGGAAATCAATCCGGGTGTAATGGTCCGTGCCAGACCCAGCGGTTGTATCTTATCCTCGGTCATTAGGGCAAAATGGAGATCAGGAGCGATGGATGCCACGGTTGTTAAAACACACACACACACACACGTTTGCATCAAGTATTTTGTGCACTTTGGTTGGCCTGTTTTGCAGATTTGGAGTGTAATTGTACTTTGCTATACAGCCAACACGGCTACCCTTGGATATGTACCCCCACAACATGTTAATAAAGTGTACAACTATTATTATTATTATTATTATTATTATTATTATTATTATTATTATTAATGAAGTATCTACAGCTCTGGATATAATTTTTTAAAAAGCTGAAGATGGCGAAAGAAAGAAAGAAAGAAAGAAAGAAAGAAAGAAAGAAAGAAAGAAAAAGAAAATATCCCTGGATGTATGTATTTAGGGAAGCCCTCAAGTAGTCTCTAGAAGCTTCAAAATCTTGTTTTTCTTTACTTTATGCAAGGCTTCAATGACCTCGTTGTTTCTTTTCTTATGTGCATGTTGACAGTTTTGGATAAAAAGTTGGTTGAACCGTGTTGGAACGGTTTTTCCTTCCCCCCCCAAAAAAATTATTTCCATGTTATTTCTTCCTCTGCTAACAAATTTATTTTAAAGGAGGAACACCCAAGAACACATTAAATGAGGAATACCAGGACTTCCATTTTGATTTCAGTACTGTGTTCAATATTAGTGGGAGTGTATTTATCCAAATTATTTCAGATTAAGTTCAACATTAGCGGGAGTGTATTTATCCGAAGATATAGCCGTGTTAGTCTGCAGAATCAGTATATAGAGAGATTTTGTAGCACCTTTTTGAGACTAACTAGAAGAAAGAAGTTGGCAGCATGCGCTTTCCTAGACTTAAAAGTCTGCTTCCTCAGATGTATTAGAAACCCTGGGATTTTATGTATTAGAAATATATATCTTGAGCAAATCCCATCTCATATCACTGGATTATTGCCACATAGCTGTCAAAAGAAACCCCCCCACACTATATTCCCATTATTTTTTCATTAATTAATCCATAAATCCCCCAATTCCTATTATACCCCAATGCTTACTTATATATTCCATAACCTGTTCCCAACTTTGTGCAAATTTCCCTAGTTTTTCATATTTCATTACACATGGCATTTCATCTAATTCTGCCATTTCTACTAACTTTATCAACCCATCTTGAACCACCGGCACTGAACTTTCTTTCCATTTCTGTGCATATAGCATTCTGGCTGCTGCAGTCATGTAATAAAATATTCTAACGTTTTGTTTGTCCAATCCTTCCTCAATCATGCCAAGTAAATAAATTTCAGGTTCCAATTGGAATTTCATATTTAATAATTCTTCGACGATCTGATGTATGGAAGCCTTCTGCCACATTTATATATATATATATATATATATAAAATCAAAATCCTCAAACTAGTTTGTTCCAGACCTAAAGAAAGGTTGAAGAAAATGTGGCCCGTAGGCCATTTTGTGGCCCGTCTGCCAAAAATCCCAGGACCCTCTTTCTTTTGCAGTCCCAAATCTGGCCACTGGAGGGAGACAGTGTTCTTCCCAAAATTGGCAGCCATTTACTTAGAGAGAAAGAGAGAGAGAGATGGAGGGAGAGAAGTCTTCCTTGCCTTCAACTCAGAGTTGAGACAGACACAAATTAAAATGCATCTATTAGCATTGCTACTGGGGGCAAGGGCAACCAGACAGATAGAAAGTGGAGTTAATAATTCAGGGAAACAGTGAGCTGAAGAGAAGCCCAGCGCTCTGTCTGGAGGATCTAAATTTAGACTCTTTCAATAACTGGTGGCAGATGAGGAGGATCTGCTGGGGTTCTTGGTTAGCTCAATCTATAAATGGCTCGATTCTTTGAACACCAGCAAATGCCCAAGCTGGGCCCAACCTGCAAAGCTTCGCTCCAGGCAATTCCCGTGTGACAGAGGTGCAACGTTGGCCTCCATCTACCTTCGGGTCTTCACATCCATTTTGGATCATGGGCAGACAGAAATTCAACCAGAGTGTCCCCCTCTCACCTCTGTAAATCCACGCCGAGGAGGAATCTTTTCCCTCCCCATTGCATTTCTCCTTGCCATGCATAAGTGCAATAAACCCAACCAAAGACATGCTGCTGTCGGGGCTGTTGTTATTAGGAACATTATTATTTATGATAGAATTCAAAGATATAGCCATAGTTAGTCTGTAGAATCACTATGTAGAGAGATCTTGTAGCGCCTTTGAGACTCACTGAAAGAAAGAGGTTGGCAGCAGGAGCTTTCTTAGACTTCAGCCTACTTCCTCAGATGCATTTGGTGGAGTGGAAAGCTCAGGGGCAGACCTATACTGGACTTGCCACTTCATTTCCATTCACAAGGGATTTTGAAGTTGAATTGACATTCTCACACACTAATGGCATATATAGGTCTGTCCTTGGGCTTTCTACTCCACCAAATAATAATAATAATAATAATAATTTCTTATATCCCGCCTTTTGCCTTGGCAATCAAGACAGCTTACAAGTACAAATACAGATTGAAAACATACATGCCATAAAACTGTAATACCATACCCCCCTTAAAACTAAATACAATAATAAAAGCATAAAATGCATCTGAGGAAGTAGACGGAAGTCTATGAAAGCTCATGCTGCCAACTTCTTTATTTCAGTGAGTCTCAAAGGCGCTACAAGATCTCTCTAAGTATTATTAATTATGGCCGCAATTCTGCATCATGGCCTACATGGCGTAACTTTAGCAGAGGTGCAACTTTAGCAGAGGTGCAATGGACCCCTGTTAGCAAATTGCAATGGTGCATATTGGACTACGACTCTGGAGAGCAGGATCTGATTCCCCACTCGGACATGAAACCCACTGGGTGACCTTGGACAAGTCACACATTCTCAGCCTCAAGTTAACTCAGCAAGAAGGAGAAGAGGAGGTTGAATCCTGCCCTTCCCAGTTGGCTCAGACAAAAGCAAACTGATGCAGCCTCTCCTAGCTCCGGTGCTTTTCCTCATTGCCTGATGTTATGTGTGACTTGTTGGCCAATCATTCTTAAATCCATCACAATTAAAATTGCCACCTTTGCAAAAGATCTGCTGCAACTTCCTGAAGACAGTAGCAGCGGATTGCAAACAGGGATCAGTTGCTATATCTGTCATTATTATTTTGGGCTCCATATTTTATCCAGTAACCTTGTGTTTGTTTGATTGGTTTAAAGCTTTTTTTCATCCTGTGTCTACTGCAATTGCAATTTTGTCACCACTGGTACATGATTTGTACGAGATACAAGTCAGTCATCTGTATCCATGGATTCAACCATCCACGGCTTGCAAATATTTTTAAAATTATATAAATTCCAAAAAGCAAACCTTGATTTTGCCATTTTATATAAGGGACACCATTTTGCTAGGCCACTGTATATAACAGGACTTGAGCATCCATGGATTTTGGTATCCACAGGGGATCCTGGAACCAAACCCCAGCGGATACCAAGGACCCACTGTAATAATAATAATAATAATAATAATAATAATAATAATAATAATAATAATACTCCACTGTATTTAAGGGGACTTAAGCATCCACAGATTTTGGTATTAATGGGGGTGTCTTGGAACCAAACCCCAGCAGATACCAAGGGAACTATTATACATTGTTTTGCCAGAATGTTTTGCAATGAATGTTTGTCCATGGTCTTATCCTGATGAATAACTTATGCAATTTCGTCCACACTCTTGCCGCATATGTCCAAGGGCATGGGATTTTTGTGTCCCACATTTATGTAGGCCTAACCGCTTCCATCACGGCTCCTTTTGGCCATCTTTTTTGAGCTGCTGTCTGATCTTCTCCACCTCACCCCCCTCTGAAGGCTGAAGATGGGCCATTAAACAAGCAAAGTGCCACAAAAAGCCTCTCCAACTTGAGAAAAACAACAACACACCCACTCCCACTCACCAAGGGATGGGTTTTTAATGTGCGGCTTGTTATTATTAGCATCATTAGCCCCTGAGAGAGAAGGCGGTGGAGATCAGTGCCTTTTCTTGGCAGATGCATCAGAAACCGCATAAATCTGGTACCCTTTGAGAACCTTTCATAAGAAAGTAAAAGCTATACATTTGCACAACAAAACAAGGGCACTGCGGTGCTTGGAGATTAAAGGCAAGAAGGTGCCATAAAGGGGGGGGGAAAGGGGTTGGGTGTTCATTTAATGAGGGATTTGCATTCTCCAGAGCATGTGCAGAGTGCATTTCTTGCACTGTGATCTCAGATTAGGGAACCTCCAGTTTGTGCTTTCAGCATTAAGGAACAGCTCTCTTGCAGGGTTGTAACTCAGGGTGCATCTACACTGCAGAATGCAGTTTGACACTGCTTTAACTGCCGTCTTCACTGCATATGCAGTGGGCCCTTGGTATCCACTAGGATTTGGTTCCAGGACTCACTGTGGATACCAAAATCCATGGATGCTCAATTCCCATTATACATGGTGGCACAAAATCTGGAATTTATATCTTTTTTGGCATTCATGGTTGAATCCATGGATAAAGAATCTGTGGATACAGAGGCCCAACTGTATGTTATTACTGATGCATAAAGTAAAAGAAGAGATAAGATCTCAAAGTACTTACAATAACTAGTGTTGTTAGCAAAGGAGTTAATGTATGTGAAAAATGGCTGCATTTGCCAATTTGCGATGCACTTGCAGGTTGCCTTCATTTGTCAAATGAAGCCTTCCATCCTTTCGTAGGTAGAGAGATCTTGTAGCACCTTTGAGAATCACTGAAAGAAAGAAGATGGCAGTATGAGCTTTCGTTTCTAAAATTATTTTGTTTATGACAATTTTATATACAATAAAATATCCCGTATAAATTCCTGCTAAATGTTGTTCTGTTACATGAAGTATACAAATGCCTTCATTTTTTGTTCCTTTACAGTCATGATCCTTCCACCACAATTCCTACTTATAATGCTTTTACTTTAAGTCAATATCTGTATGTCATCCTATTAAAGTTAATCTTTATAATATCACGTGTTACAAGGTGGTTCTGCCTCTCTTTTGCAGAATTTCTTTGCATTATTGTTCCTTTTCCCATATTCATTAACAATAATCACCTAAGGCCATTATATTCTGAATAAACCTTTTCTTATGATAGCAAATAAAAACATATTGCAAAAAGAAGCCATGAAGTCATGAGTTTGAGTCAGTAAAGTGTTTATATGTTTGCTAAATGCATTTAAGAAATTCTTTCCTTCAGAAATCAAAGTCTTGACCTATATATACTTTGTGGTATCCCTTTTCAATGATAGGCACTATATGATTATTCCTTTCCACTTCTTATTCCAAAACTTAATAACAGGTAGCCACTCATTTTCCAGTGAGTCAAGAGATTTGTTGTTTAAAGCTTGAGCATATATCTATTAACTTTATTGACCATTCTTCTATGAGTTTTTGTAGGCTTCGGTCTACCTCCTCAGTTGCATTTGATCCAAATATATCTGAGGAAGTAGAGCTAAGTCTAGGAAAGCTCTTGCTCCCAACTTCTTTCTTTCCGGGAGTCTCAAAGGTGCTACAAGATCTCTCCACGTACTGATTTTACAGACTAACACGGCTATATCTTTGAATTCTACCATCCTTTCGTAGGTCGGTAAAAAGAGGACCCGGCTTGTTGGGAGCCATTGGCTTACAGACTGTAAACTGCTTAGGGAGTGCTGAGTTCACAATGAAGCAGTATGGAAATGGAAATGCTATTGCTATTGCTAAATTAATAAAAAGTATATTGCAAAACAAGAAACCTATGTTGAGAGAGGAGATTGTTTATAGAAGACTCCCCAGAAGTTGTAACAATCCCCACAAAGTCTTGTGCCAAGCAGGGCACATACGGGTTAGGTGCATGGCGCTTACCTAGGGTGGCTGCAATGCAAACCAGGGTGTGCGTGTGTGCGTTTGTGTGTGTGTCTGTGTAAAATGGCAGAGAGAGGAGACTTGCAGGGGGGTATTGATTGGTGTCTGTCAGCTTCCCCAGCACAATGGCCGTGCCTCATGTCCAGACACCGCACCATCGCACAGATCAATGGGGGAACATCAATACACCCGGAATTGCACTGCAGCTATGGCAACAGGGAAGACAAGAATTAGGGCTGTTTGCTGGATGGCTCCGAAGTTCTTGGCTGCTGGGGAACGCTCGATAAAACATTTTCAGCAAGGGGGAAAGACAGACACAGAGAGAAAGAGGTTCCCTGAGTAAATATAATCCCACTTTCCCTACTGCTCCCATTGTCCAACAGCCATTTTTGCATTTCCAGGTTGGCATCAGAGATCAAAAACGGTGACATGACTGCCAGAACGCAAATAGCCTTGGCCTCCCTGGCAGGGCTCTGGTTCTCAAAACTGTACTCCTTGGTTGTTGTTGTTGTTAACTGCCTTTGTGTCGATTTTGATCCATGGTGACTCTATGGATGAGACATCTCCAAGTTACTGTCCTCTACTGCTCTGCCCAACTCCTGCAAACTCATATTCACGATCTCTTTAATAGAGTCCCTCCATCTGGCAGCATGTGGCCTTCCTCTCTTCCTCCTTCCCTCCACCTTCCCCAGCATTGTTTTGTCCAAAGAGTCCTCTCTTCTCATGATGTGTCCAAAGTACGACAGTCTACGTCTTGTCATCTTGGCTTCTTCCAGGGAAGTTTCTGGCATGATCAGCTCTAGGACCCATTTCTTTGTCCTTTTGGCTCTCCATGGGATCTGCAGTACACTTCTCCAGCCCCACATTCTCCCAAATGCATTGGTTTCCCTCCTATCCTCTTTCTTGACTGTCCAGCTCTCACATCCATCCATGGGAATAATAGGGAATACAATGGCTTGTATGATTCTGACTTTTGTGCTGAGTTGTATGTCTTTGCTTTTTAGGATCTTTTCTAGTTCTTTTATAGCTACTCTCCCCATTCTTAATCTTCTTCTGATTTCCTGACCGCGGTCCCCATTTCTATCCATGTTTGATTCCAGGTATGGGAATTATTTGACTATTTCTATTTCTTCATTGTCTAGGTTCAACTTGTGAAGGTCCTCCTCAGTGATCATTATTTTTGTTTTCTTGGTGTTCAAAAGTAAGCCTGCCTTTGCACTTTCTTCTTCAATCTTCCTTAGTAGATGTTCCAGATCTTTGAGGTTTTCTGCTAGTATTATGGTGTCATCTGCATATCTCAGATGGTTGCTATTCCTTCCTCCTATTTTCACTCCTCCCTCTTCCATGTCCAAGCCTGCTTTCCTTATAATATGTTCTGCATACAAGTTGAACAGATCGGGTGAAAGGATGCAGCCTTGTCTGACTCCTTTGCCAATTGGGAACCATTCTGTTTCTCCGTCTTCTGTTATGACAGTAGCCTCTTGTCCTGAGGATAGACTCCTCATTGGGACTATCAGATGGATTGACACTCCCATCATGTCTTTAAGGGCCTTCCATAGCCTTTCATGGTCTATGCAGTCAAAGGCTTTGCTATTGTCTATAAAGCACATGCTGGTTTTCTTTTTGTGTGCTCCATTAGCCATTGTATGGTGGTTACAGGGAATATTTTGGAAGGTTTACAAGTGAAGCGACCATTGAATTGGGACGGTGCGTATCCTCCAACCATCCTGATTCAGTAAGGAAAGTCCCGATTAATCCTCTGCTATCTCACTTTCTCATCTGCTTTTAAAACGTCCCAGTTTCTCTCCTTCCTCCATGGAGACTGGGAAAACGTAGGTCGCAAGGATTAGAATACAGCTCCATACAGTCTGTATCCAGTTGAGGACTGTTATTACATTATTAAGAAGCAGAAATAAAAATGTTAGAGGTTATAGAGATGGCTAAATTGACACAAGTATTCAATAGGAAATTGTTGGAAAAAAGTTGAAAAAGAATGGGAACCGCTAATTGAATACTGTAAGAGTAAATGGACGGCAAGAAATAAAGGAAAGAAGGACAAAAATGTGATTATATGTGCCTATAAGCATAGAGAAAGTGAAGGAAAAGGACAAGGAATTAAGCTTACAAGTAGGATTGCACATATTAAATAATTTATTTGGTATCTCAAGGAACTGAAAAGAAATATTTGTATACTGAAGCTAGACAGGTATAAACAGACAAAAGAAACAGAAGTGGATTAGAATAAAGACCCAAGTCTACACAAGACAGAGAGACTACAGGAAGCCAAAAAGTTTGAGCAAAATACTATGTATCTATGTAATCTGTAATTTTACTGTAACATGTTACAGTATCTTGAAGTGAAGCCAAAGAGTTCTATATTTGCTGTAACTTCAAATGCATCTTGACAATAAAAATAAAGATTTGAGTTACTACGAAGCAGAGGCAGGAAAGTGACTGATCTGCATGGGATGCACATGGATGCATCAGACACTGAAATGCGCATTGGTGCAAAGTTACTGAATGTAACAGGTCATATAGGTGTCTGGCTCTTTCCTCACCAAAGGAAAAGTAACTTCTGTCCCGAGAGTGCTTTGCAGGAATAACTTACACCAAGACTTTGGAAACATAAAGGCCGAGAGAGAAAGTGAAGGAGAGACACTTGTCCATCGCAATCTGCCATCCATGGGCTTCGGCTGATATATATCCAGGTCGTTTTGTTTTTCCTCGCTGCAAAAGTCTGGGTGCTTTGGATCGCCACAAATTTTAAAATAGATTGAGGGGGCCAAATAAAAACTGACAAGCGTTTTAAGATCCTTGGAGCTGAGACAGTTGGAAGCCCAGCTTGAAATGACTCTTTAAAAATCAATACGATTGAAAAATATAAAACAATCCGTCTTCTCTCCACAAAAAACTTGACTCTTTCATCTCTTTGTCCGGGAGGAGTTGAGGCCCGAGTTCTAGGGCAAGGACCTTGCAAGAAAGTTACTATGTGTAGTAGTTTACACTCAGTTGTAAGAGAAGGAGAGGGGGCAGGATCTTGCCCTTCCCAGTCAGCAAAGGCAAAAGCAAACTGCTGCAAACTCTTTCCTCACTAATTTATTCTTCCTCATTAATAACTTTGGCTACCTTTGACAGAGCCTGATGTTGCTCAGCCACGTGTCCCGGTTTTCGTCTTTGGCTGCATCCATTCTGCAGAAATAATGCACTTTGACACTGCTTAACAATGCAGTCTTGACACTACTTTAACTGCCATGGCTTATTTGCTGTGGAACGCTGGGATCTGTAGTTTGTTATGGACCCAGAGTTCTGCAACAGAGAAGGCGAAATATATCTCACGAAACTACAATTTTCAGAACTCCATAGCATTGAGCCATGGCACTGCATCATGTAACATATATAGCAGTTAAACTGCATTAACTGCATTATTTCTGTAGTGCAGATGCAGCTTGTGAAATGTTGGAGTGTATGCGGAGGTTTCATAAGTCCGAAACGACTTGACGGTACACAACACACACATGTGGAGGTGCCGTTTGTCCATGTTCATAGAAGCCATTCTAGAAGGTTGTTCAAAAATGTACAAGAAATCAAGCTACAGAATTAACCAGAACATAACACAACAGCCACAAAAATCATATTAGGTTTGTGCAGGGCCAATTTATACAAGAGTAGGAAAATTAAATCCCCAAAGACTGATAAGATCAATGAGAGGGGTGATCTTTGCAAGAGAATTTATAAGCAAGGAGGGAGGTTCTTGATATCCATTATCAATTCCTTGCTCGGAAATGTTGTGAAGTGGGAAGGGTTTCGAACAACTGCTGAGCAGGGCCATTATTGCCATCTATACAAATCAAGCAAGACCTAGTTTTTAAAAATATGTTGTTCCTATTCATTCTTTGGCATGTTTTGCTTCAAATGGCAGAGGATTTGGATTTTTGGCCAATCCAAAAATCTGACCATAAAGCTTGGTTGCTCAATGGATAGGCAGGTCCAGTTTGTTAACCAAGATATTTAAGAAACAATAGCCAAACTATCATCATCATCATCAAAATCATCATCATCATCATCATCATCACAGCAACATTGAGTTACATTTATTGGATTACATGTTGTAAACTGCTTAGAGACTACTTAGTTCACTATGAAGCAGTATAGAAATATAAATGCTATTGCTATTATTTATAATCCCTTTTTCACCAAAAGAGTGTGAAAAAGGCGTTATAAATAAATGTTGTTGTGTTGGTGCTGGTGATGATGATGATGGTGACCATCAGATGTATATAATCGCATAAGTCATTTTAGCATCCCACCCACAAAAAAATCAAAAAATTCTGAATCAAAAAAGAGGCATCGAGGGAATTTTGACCATGTTTTTCAACCTTCTTGGACTGTTTTAACAACAGGAAGGGAAAAGGCATTCTTTCCTGTTTACATCCTGTTTTTGAAAAAGGCTTCTCCTGGGTTTAAAATGGCCTCCCAAAGAAGTGTAAATGCCCAACACATACCCAAAAGTCCATTGTGGGTCAGAATTTTTCTTTTTAAAATATTTCACAAAATTATTTTTTGATCCCTGGGAGGTGGAAATGTCGCCTGCACTCCCGCAAATGCACTTGGAGACATTCTGGAACAACAACAAAATGCTTTTTAAAAAATTGAAATATTTTTGACCCTGGGGAATAAAGGGGGAAAGTGGGAGAAGGAGAGAGAAACCGGGACATTTGAAAAGCAGTTGAGAAAGTAGGAAGGCAGAGGAATAACTGGGACAGTCCCTGCCAAACCAGGGATGCACTTACATCGGTTTTTTTCTCCCGAGGAGATGAGGATTGCCATGCTGAAGCATATCAGGATCATTGTTCCCATTACGTTTTGGGGTCGTGAATCTTCCCCGAGTATCATTTTAACCCTTGTGTTTCTTCACACACGCCATCGTTTCGGGATATCCATTTCCTTGAATGATACAGTACAGTACATTTTATTCACAACAACCATATACAGGTTATAGCCATCAAATTCCAAAAACGATTAAAACCTTTTAAAACCTTTACCGTCCCATTTGGCTCTGTGACACACAAAGCAAAATATTTGCACTGTGAAATTACAAAAAGTGTTTCGTCCTAAACACATCCCAATGTTACACAAGCCATTCAAATTCGTATAATCTATTTATTGAAGATTCCCACGCAGGCCTTTATCCTCAAAATCTGATCTGAGTTTAGCTGCTTTCACAGCAAATCTGGCACAGTGTTAAGCACAACAGATTTTGCTGTATTAGCCAACAGGTAAGTTACAGAGCGATCCGAATCGATTCGGAAGCACATTCACACTGCCAAAGATGCAGATCTTTCAGGAAAACTCGGGAAAAATAATATCCCGGGTTAAGTGGGTTTTTTGGTAGCTCCCCCCACACACACACACACAAAAAAGTGCACTGAATGCATTCAAGGAAAGTGTGAGCACCAAGAAAATAACCTGGATTCATCCCGGATTATTTTCGTAGTGTGAATGGGGCCCAGGACAATTGTAGGGCATGCCATGCCTTGAGTTGGCACAACCCTCCCAGAAGTAGAGCTGTATCCTTCATGTTCCTGAAGCTGAAATGTATTTATCTGAGCAACCCTGAACTATTTACCTCCTTCCCCTCTTATTTTTAGCACCATGGGACAGAGACGACTCCCGTCTCCGGAAAAATCCCATTGCGTGCCCTGTTCATCCAGATCTCTCTCTCTGTGTATATGTGTATGCGTATGTGTGTGTGTGTGTGTGTGTGAGAGAGAGAGAGAGAGAGAGAAAGCGCATGTTTGAGAGTGTGCCACATGGGTGAATCTCCCGCTCGGCGTATTGATTGGGGCCGCATTGATCTGGTGGAAGGGGATGGTGGGGGTGGGGGGAACGCAGGAATGAAAATCAATAACCACCCTGCAATATGTTTCTGAGTTTCGAGGATTCACTCGCTCGCACGCCGGGGCCACGCCAGAGCTGTTTTAATTTGCCGGGAGGACAAAGTGAGTGAGTGAGTGACCGAGGGCGCATTTGCATGTGTGCATCGCATCCGTTGGGTTTGTGCTTGAAATGAGCAGGGACATCCTGCTCCATGGGAGTATCCGGGGTGGGGAATGCCCTCAATCCCCCTTCCCAACCGGGTTCTCTGCCTTGCATATTGTCTTCCGTTTAGCTAGGCCTACGTTGCCGAGCCTTTCCCTAGATCCAGGTGAGTCGGGGGGCTGTGGCAGGTGGGCCGGAGGGAGGATGCATGCGTTGAAATCCCTCGGTGAGAGAAAGCGTCGTAGGGGTCAGCATAGGCATGCTCCTTGCCCCTTGTCTTGCCCTGATCATGCGGCGCTTCTTGTGTACAGGAAACTAGGCCTTGCCGTCATGTTGCAAGAGGTTCCGCCGGTGTTTGTCAGCAGGGGGCACTCTCCCGCTTGCAAAAGCAAACCACATTTTGTACCGTTCAGAGGAAGACTCGTGAAACTTTGTCGTGGACATTTCCAATTTGCATCGTTGGGTTTGCGACGGTCGGTTTTAGCCTAGATTGAACCAAATGGCAGCAGTCCAAGAGAAAGGAGGGTGATTCATCTCTTATCCCCATTCATTGTCTCCCGTGCTAAAGTTTGGCTAGAAACATATTCATTTTTGCAATTTTGCAATTTTGGGTCTTGGGGTTGGAGCAAAGGATCCATGTAGGGAAAAGGGAGAAATTTTGCAATTCGATGTTGTGAGAGTGGCATTCTGTACCTGGCTGGTTGCATTCCCAGATTCTTCTGGGTCCTGCAGTTGCTTCCATTTCCACGATTAATTCTGCTTTCTCTGGTGACATTTTGGGAAAAGTTGCTATTTTGTCCCCCATATGTGCTAGCAATTCAGCATATCATTTGGTGCCTTGGTTGCTTCTACACAATGCTACATACTATCTATGAAGGATGTGACAAACAGGAATATAGCATTTTGGTGATGAGTTGGTTAGATTGAACTATTTCCTTGAAAAGCCACTTGCAATGCCAGCCTATTGCCAATTTGGGTCTGTTCTGTCTGTGTTCAGTCATACATCCAGTCCCTCTCATTTCTCCATAAGTACACAATTATATATTTTTAAAGCCAACACTTGCCACTTTTCTTTTCATACAAGATGTCCTCTGGCGTACGTGGTTTGTATGCACACTTCACAGTTGTTTGCCTTTTTGTACGCAAATCTCCCAACTAGTGCATCTTGTGCAAAGATATACAAAATGGATTTTGGTACATGGCTTTCCCATCGATGTACATTTTGGGGTACATCCCTTTCCTGTACATACTCAAGCTTTGTGTTGAGAACGGCATCACAAAATCTAGAAACGAACGCAGTCTGAAATGGTGACTGTGTGCCAAATGATGGATCAGATCTGGAAGTGTGAATTAGATTGGTTTGTTTAAAAATCTCAGAGAGCTGGAAGCGAAGGAACACAGGTGCCTCGAGGCCTAATAAGTTAACATTTTTGCTAGGAAGCACATAGTGGAGTGTTCATTTCAAAAGCAGCATTACAATTGGAAACAACATTACCTACTTTGCTGCTATGGATGATGTATTTTTTGGGGGGCGGCATTCTGCTTGGGATTTACATCATTGTAAATGGTCTTAACTGTGTACAAAATCAAACCGAGTAGTTTTGTAATGTCTATATTCACCTCGGAGTGAATATAGTGATGTTACAACCGATGGGCATCTCTTGCACACTGGTGGACTGAGCAATGCGCTACAACCCAATGAGAAATGGCAATGTGCATCAGAGCACTCCTGAATGCACATCCAGACACTGTCTAGGAAGTGCCAGAGCGCTTCTCGGCCACCAAAACGTGTGTCCAAGGCACATTACAAGTGTCCAGTGAGCGTCAGAAGCACCCTATGTGCATCAAAAAGGCCTGACGCATATTAAAACGTTCCTGCCAATGCCCAGATGGGCACCTTTGCAATTCATGCTTCTGCTCAACGTAGTCAGGGATTTGTAAGTCTACAAAATGTAGGCTGTGAAGTTGGATCTTGGCTGTTGTTTGTAAATGCATTCAGATAGGAATCTTTGTGGAGGGGGGGGAATTACCCCGTAGCCTCCCGCCTGACAGTTTGCTGTGGTTTACAGGGTTGGATGGGTCAGAGACAAGTGGTGCAGATCATAGAATCATAGAATCATAGAGTTGGAAGAGACCCCAAGGGCCATCCAGTCCAACCCCATTCTGCCATGCAAAATCAAAGCATCCCTGACAGATGGCCATCCAGCCTCTGTTTAAAGACCTCCAAAGAAGGAGACTCCACCAGACTCCGAGGGAGTGGGTTCCACTTTCTAACAGCTCTCAATGTCAGGAAGTTCCTCCTAATGTTTGGGTGGAATCTCTTTTCCTCTAGTTTGCATCCATTGCTCCATTATCTCCTATTCTCTGGAGCAGCAGAAAACAAGCTCCATCTTCACTATGACCTCCCTTCAAATACTTAAACATGGCCATCATACCACCTCTTAACCGTCTCTTCTCCAGGCTAAACATACTCAAATCCCTAAGTCTCTCCTCATAAGGCACGGTTTCCAGACCCTTCAGTGGCAAAACTTAACTGCGCAGATTGTCGTTGGCCCTAATCTGGCACTTTATGGATTTACTGGACTATAAATCCCACCATCCCCAGCTCCATGGATTTCTGGAAAGTTCCTTGTTAAGAAAGGCAAGCTAAAAATCCCCAAAAAGCATTTTGAAGGTACCAATAACTTAACGTGCCATTTGCAGACAATAGGACCAAGGATAATGTTGTCGTTATTCTCTCTGAGGTTTCTAAATACAGCGAATGCATTGAATTTTGCAACCAAGCAATGCTTTGTTGGTGTTCTTGTAGCTGTTCCTGGTTGTGGAGGTGTTTAATCTGGTCCTTAAGTGAATGGGGAACTAACTGCATAATAGGATATACATACAATACCTCCTTACACAACCACTGGTGTAACCTGAGCTATGCTGGTGTAACTGGAGTTACACCGATGAGACTGGGCTGTGTTGGCATAACCAGAATTATATCAGCACATCTCCCAATAGATTCACTTCCATAACCCAACTCATTGTGTTACCAAAAATTCCCCCATAAATAGATTGGATCCATCAGCTCACAATTAGGTCAAGTCTTTTCTCTTTATATTCCAATCTCCATGGTAGTGTCAGAGTATAAGAGCCATGGGTCCTGAGAAATATAGCTGGCCCTCCATATCCTTGGATTATTTATCCACGGATTCAACCAGCCTTAGCTTTGAAATATTCTAAAAAGACACAAATTCCCCAAAGCAAACCTTGATTTTGCCATTTTAGGTAAGGGACACCATTTTATTATGCCAACGCCTCTCTCATCACATCTGAGGACTAAGGACAGTTGCAAAGTGGGACGTGCGTCTAATATGACAAATCAAAATGTAAACCTCTTTCAATCAGGTTTTTTAAAAAGGTGCCCAAGGTTTCATTTTTTAGCATAAGTGGTGGTGTGTTAGAAGCGGAGATCCTGATTTTCTGCTACACAGAGAAGAGGCATTCCCTTTTAGACCTAGGAATGAATGCCTCTCCTAAACATTCTCCTTAAAACAAAATGCAGTGGCCCTCGGTAGCAATTCAGGTATTTAAATATTGTACATATTTCAATATGTTCTCCACTCACGGATGCCAAAATCCGTGGATACTGAAGTCCCATTAAATATAATGGCCTAGTATAAATGGTGTCCCTTGTATAAAATGGCAAAATTAAGGTTTGCTTTTTGGAATTCGTAACTTTTTAGAATATTGTAAAGCCGTGGCTGATTGAATCCGTGGAATAAGACTCAGTGATTATGGAGGTCCAGCTGTATTTTTCAGACCTCATGGCTTTTCTACTCCAGTACTGTGATGGAGATTTAGTCAGTTGATCAATCTGACTCATGCTGGTGCCACACTGCAGAATTAATGCAGTTTGACACCGCTTTAATTGTCATGGTTCCAAGTTGTGGAGTCCTGGGATTTGTAGTCTGCTGTGGCCCCAGAGCTCTTTCACAGAGAAGACTAAATCTCTCACCAAATGACAAGCTGCAAACCCATAGAATTCCTTAACATGCAGCCATGGCAGTTAAAGCAGAATCAAACTGCATTAATTCTGCAGGGTAGATGCAACCTCACCATTTACAAAGTGAGGCTTCATCCTGTGGGATCTTGGGATTTGTAGTTTGGCAAGGTATCGGAGCTCTTTGGCAGAGACGTAAGATTTTGAGAGGCTGAAAGGCACACACACTGGACCATGTTGTGATGATCTTGGGCAAGTCACACTCTCTCAACCTCACTCAGAGGAAGACAATGGCAACCCTCCTCTGAACAGATCTTGCCAAGAAAATGGGTTCACATGAGTCGGAAATGACTTGAAGGCAAACAACAACAACAACAATGTTGTGGCCCGGTGTTTCTCACTTTTTTAGGTACCTCAATTGGCATTATGTCTCAATGCAAACAGAGAAGCAAGATTTGGAGCCTAACCAAAATAACTGAGGCGAGGAGTTCTGTGAAACCCAGAGGCTCATTATCCTTCAAAGTTAACCTAAAAATGCCCTGATTTTGCAAAAAAAGAGTATTTTTTGACCTCCATCTCCATCCCTTGCACATGATCAATACTGCAAAATCATTCATTTTTCGCCCCAAACCGATGCTGATCCAGACCCGCCTTCCTGGGTCTGCTTTTGCCTTGCCTAAGGAAGACTCTCTCCAAAGAGCAGATGCATCTTTGCACACACACATACACACAACACACAACACACAACGCAACACACACACACCCCTCCCTTACCCCCCCATCTCCAACCTGGGGTTTCCATGGTTACGCCTGATGTATTGGGCTATTGATCAGCAGCACAGCCAAAGCCTGCTGTCCACTCCGAGTTCTGCAGCAATTTCACATTCTTCTTCTTAACCATGGGCCTAAATCAATATCAGACACTGTTTATTCCGGATGAGTATTCTCTTCTGGCTTTCTCTTTTTCTCTTTCCAGCTCTCCCATTTTTCTATCTTTCAGTGCATCTATATGTGTATCCCCACACAATGTCCCCACCCACATTGCTTTGCAAAGGCTTCCAAATATTGGATGCATTTGCAGGGAGATTGCAAGGGAAATCAGAATGAGGGGAACCTAGTTTTTAACATCTGTATGCATCTGAGGAAGTAGACTGAAGTCTCCGAAAGCTCCGAAATGTGTGCGCAAAGATGCATCTGCCAAATAAAGAAGCTGCCAACTTCTTTATTTCAGTTGGTTAGTCTCAAAGGTGCTGCAAGAGTTACATACCCTACATACTATATTTTAGCATCAACCTCCGAACACATCTCTGCAGTATTTCTGCCCTTTACTCCACTTCAGGACAGATTCGGGTACCAGCAGCAGCCAGGGACACAGGGAATTTGACTTTTAAATTCTAGAAATGAGAATATCATTATTATTTTTCCCCCAGCAGCAGTATGCAAGCTGGGCAGAAGAAAAGGATGGGGGGAAAGGACCTAAATCATTTGTTGTTGTGTGCCTTCAAGTTGTTTCCGAGTTATGGCGACCCTAAGCCGAAGCTATCATGGGATTTTCTTGGCAAGATTTGTTCAGAGAGGGTTTACTGGTGCCTCCCTCTGAGGCCGAGAGAGTGTGACTCACCCACGGTCACCCAATGGGTTTCTCTGGCTGAGCGGGGATTCAAACCCTGGTCTACAGAGTTATAGTCCAACACACATACACACACAGAGTCAAAAAACATTTTTTTTCTTTAAGCATTTAAGCAAGCCTTTAAACAAATAATCAGGATAGGGTGGTTTTATATGGGAAGTGTGTGTGTTTTAGTGATGTTTTGTGGTTCAAGGATGTTTTCAACTTTGTGTGTTTTAATTGATTTGATACTGTTTTGACTACATCATGTTAATTGTTTGGAAATTTTTATTGCGATGTTTTATTCATGAGCCGCCTTGAGTCCCTCATTGGGAGAAAGGCAGCGTAGAAGTGAAACAAAGAAAGAAGTAATATAAAAATGAATAAAAATTTTTCACTGGCCTTATTTCATGCATTTTGGTGGCTTTTACCCAAAGACTAGGTAATATAAGATGAGCAAAATGAGAGAAAAAGATCCTCAGCTGCCTAGTTGGGATACAATAGCAGACTTTTCATAGTGCAAGATTTACATGTGCAGGAGAATATGGATCTTTTGTTTTATGCACGTGTTTTCTGGCTTTAAAGGAAGATTTTTTTTTTTTTTTTTTGGAATCTATCTATCTATCTATCTATCTATCTATCTATCTATCTATCTATCTACGCATACACACATGCACAGATAAAATCCCCTCCACAAGTAATTAGCTCATATGGCCAGGCCCTTTGGGTCTGAACCGCAACAGAAGGGACCCCTGACCTTTAACCTCTCTGACTACCCAGAGGTCACCAGCCCTTGGCTGCTTATCGATCCCACAACTCCGAGCATCATTGAAAAATCTCTCCCCAAAAGTCCCTAACCACAAACGTCATAGGATGGAACCCTGGCAGTGAAAGAGGAACAATAGCCCAATAACATTGCAACATTGGAGAACCAGCGTGGTTTGAGCTGAGAGAGTGTGACTTGCCCAAGGTCACCCAATGGGGTTCGTGGCTGAGGTGGAAATCAAACCCTGTTTCCCCAGAATCCCTAGTCCAATGCTCAAACCACTATGCCACGCTGCAAGGTGTTTAAGCCTTCTCTACCAAAGAGTACTGGTGCCACTATGCCACACTGGCACTTTCCATGAAGTACTCCCAATCCAGACCCATTGTGGTGTAGTGGTTTGAGCATCGGACTACAACTGGAGACCAGGGTTCAATTCCCAGCTCAGCCTTGTAAACCCACTGGGTGACCTTGGGCAAGTCACACACTCTCGGCTCCAAAGGAAGGTGATGGCGAACCCCTTCTGAAGAAACTTGCCAAGAGGTAGGTTTAGCATGGAAAAGAGATGGTTAAGAGTTGATATGAGAGCCCTGTTTAAGTATTTGAAGGGATGTCATGTTGAGGAGGGAGCAAGCTTGTTTTCTGCTGCTCCAGAGAATAGGATCAGGAGTAATGGATGTAAGCTACAGGAAAAGAAATTCCACCTGAACATTTGGAGGAAATTCCTGACAGTAAGAGCTGTTCGATGATGGAAGATACTATCTTGGAAAATGGTGGTGTCTCCTTCTTTGGATGGCCATCTGTCACAGATGTTTTGATTGTGAGTTCCTGCATGGCAGAATGGGGTTGGACTGGATGGCCCTTGTGGTCTCTTCCAACTCTAGGATTCTATGATTCTGCACAAGAATAAAAAACATTGCAGTGTGGATAGGTTTGGGATTAGAGAGGAGCAGCCTTTGAAGCCGAAGGACCAGAAGCTTGAAGTTGGAGGATCGGAGGATGCTTTGTTTGTTGCATCCCGTTGCTGGATAAAGGTGGATGGGAAGATGGAGTCTCTGACTAGGCCTGACATCTTGCTTGCAGAGAGAGGGCTGGGAAGAAGGTAAAAGCAAGAAAGAGATAAAAGAGAGCAGGACTGAAGCACTTCAACACGGCAGCAAAAAGGCCTTGAAGAGGGTTTGCATCTTGAAATGCCAAGTTTTGATGTTGCTTCTTTCCAAACCCAGAAGAAGGGTTCTTGAAGTGCGCCAGGCCTTTCATGGCGCGCTTTCCTCGCCGTCCGCACCAGGCCCATTAGCTCACCTTTCGGGCGCCTTTTTGCTTTCATCTCCAGAGTGGCACTCGGGGAACGCCACTCTGGGCCCAGGCCGCTCTTAATGACACCTTCTTCGCCGCCACCTCCGGCTGCCATCCTTCCACTTCCCACCCAACTAGGCTCCCTTGCCCCAGTGTCTAGGGTCTAAATGGATGCCGGGGGTCCTCTCATCCTCCCTCCTTCCAACCATGGTAAATTAAGTGCTTAACATTGTCCCTCTTCGCCTTAATGGAGGGATGGAGGGATGGAAGGAGCGTTGCCCAGCTTTCATCACAGAGCGGCATCGACACTCAACCCTCTCAATGGCTTTGGGTGACTATTTAGCATCTTCTAGCCATAGGGATGGAGGCGATAGAAAGGGTACAGAAGAGAAGAACTGCATCTCAGGTAGGAAAAAGTAGAAGAGATGCTGAAAGGACCGAAAAGGTTTTGGAGGGAATGACCCCGATGTAAGCCATTTTCTAGGCCTGTTTTCATCAGACTCTGCGAATCATAGGATCAACAGTGTAGAAATAATGCAGATACTGCTTTAATCCATTTTCTAAGCCTGTTTTCATCTGGCTGCAGGAATCATAGGCTCTTACAGTGCGTTGACATTGTAGAAATAATGCAGACGCTGCTTTAATACCCATGGCTTCATCCTATGGAGTCCTGGAAATTGTACTTTGGGAAGGCACACTTTGGCAGAGAAGGCAAAAGACCGTGTAAAATGATAAATGCTAGGACTCTATAGGATGGAGTATACCACACTTAAAGTGGTGTCAAACTGCATTATAGTGGGTCCTTGGTATCCGCTGGGGTTTGATTCCAGGGCACCCCCCCCAAGGATCCCATAATCCATGGATGCTCAAGTCCCATTAAATGCAATGGCTTGGTGAAATGCTGTCCCTGATATAAAATGGCAAACTGAAGGTTTCCTTTTTGGAATGTATATCTTTTTGAATATTTTCAAGCTGTGGATAAGGAATCTGTGGATACCGAGGGCCGACTGTCTTTCTACAGTATAAATGCACCCTTAGAGATGGAAGGAACCGCAAGGGACATCGACTATGCAGGTATAGACCATGACAGGTGAGTCCACCACCTTCTGAGGCAGACCATCCCACTGTTGAACAGCTCTTACGGTCAAAAGTTCTTTTTAATGATTAGAGCAAACCTCTTCTTTTTAAACTTGAATCTGCTAGTTCATGCCTCTGTCTCTGGAGCAGCAGAAGACAAACTCCCTCCCTTCCTCTTCTGCATACACCAGCTATTGAAAGATGGCTGTCTCAGTGTGTATCTGCACTGCAGAAACAATGCAGTTTGACACCACTTGAAGTCCTGAAGCTCCGGGCAATGGAATCCTGGGATCTGTTG
Source organism: Phrynosoma platyrhinos (assembly GCA_020142125.1). Classification (NCBI taxonomy): domain Eukaryota; kingdom Metazoa; phylum Chordata; class Lepidosauria; order Squamata; family Phrynosomatidae; genus Phrynosoma; species Phrynosoma platyrhinos. Next base: position 1,573,163 of record CM034711.1, on the reverse strand, counting down.
TTTTGCAAGGTCCTTCACCTTCTCAGCCCAAGAGTGCTGGTGCTGCACCAAACTGCACATCCCAATATCCTATAGGATGACAGAGCCTTGGCAAACCTGCATTACATCTCCAGTGCAGGGGCACCCTAAGGCAGAGCCTCAGTCCAATCTCTGGTAATCTCTGGCCATTCTTGGCTTGCCAGGTGGCTACCAGCTCCATCTTTGTGGTTGCCACAGGTTGGGCCCCGTGCAACCTTCACTCAATTCCTGCCTCTACCCCGGAGGATCAAAACGAGAAACTCCAGCAGAGGGTTTCTACACAGAGAGGGGAAAAAGAGTAAAAATAGAGTGTGCATATGTGTGCGTTGTGTGTGTGTGTGTTGGAAACGGGCACATTGCTGCTGTCCATTTATTATCTGCCCAATCGATAGTCCGGTCCTTGGAGCCAGCCGGGGTCAGATACAGTTGCCTAGGAGACCGCTGCATCGAAGATGGAGGACAGCCGATTGGGCAGGCGGGCAGGAGACCTGGAGGTCACGACAACTGGGATTTTGGGGGTGAGGGGAGAGGTGAAAGGCAGGGAGAAGGAGAGAAGGCGAGAGAGGGAGAGAGAGAGAGAGGGATCAGTGGACAGCATCTGGAGGTGGTTTTTTAATGCCACTTGGCCTGACCTGTCCTCTTGAACTTAGGACACTTAAGGGCCCTGATAGAGCTGGAGGAAACTGGGAATTGGGTGGCTTGAAGAGATGGACACACCAGGAAAAGTCTGGATGAGGTTGTGGTTGCAGGTTTCCAAACCTTGCTTGCTCCAGAGCCTTCCACATGTCTCACAGGTAGCTCTGGTGGGAACATAGGCGACAGGGCCTTCTTGGTGGTTGCTCCTGGCTCAGGAATGCCAAAAAGACTAGAATGGCACCAACTTTGCTCTTCTTGTTGGTCCTTCTCTCTGTCCCATCACCTTCACAGGTACCTCTGGTGGGAAACACAAGAGCTGAGGCCTTCTTGGTGGTTGCCTAAGCTCCAGAGCACCCTTCCCAGAAAGGCTAAAGTGGCACCAACTTTGCTCCTCTTGTTGGTCTTTCTCTTTGTCCCATCACATTCACAGGTACCTCTGGTGGAAACATGGGTAATAGGGCCTTCTTGGTGGTGGCCACCAGCTTCAGAACACCCTTCACAAAAAATAAGATTTGAGTTTCTTCTTCCCCTTCTAGGCAGGCAAATCATTTCATTCCAGCAACAAGAAGGCAGCAGTTGCTTTATCCTTCTCGATCCCACAAACTAAGCAGGTAAGGGATACACCTGTCCAGTTACTTTTTCTTTACTACTCAAAGCTCCACATCAACCCTTCAAGCAGCCCCACTGTCTTAACTAGAAGGGGTGTCATGTTGAGGATGGAGCAAGCTTGTTTTCTGCTGCTCCAGAGACAAAGACGCAGAGCAATGGATTCAAGTTGCAGGGAAAGAGATCCCACCTCAACATTAGGAAGAACTTTTCTGATGGTGAAAGCTGTTTGATGGTGGAAGATGTTGCCTCGGAGGGTGATGGAGTCTTCTTCTTTGGAGGTTTTTAAACAGAGGCTGGATGACCATCTGTCGGGGGTGCTTCTATTGGCAGAAAGGGGTTGACTGGATGACCCTTGAGGTCTCTTCCAACTCTATGATTCTGATTCTAGGACTAGACTGAGGCTGTCCTACTTTGGACATATCCTGCGATGACATAACTCACAGCTTACAGGAAAAGACAATAATGCTTGGTAAGGTGGAAGGCAGCAGGAAGAGAGGAAAAGAGCCAGCGTGGCGTAGCGCTTTGTGTGTTGGAATGCGACTCTAGAGACCAGGGTTCAGATCCCCCCTCGGCCATGGAAACCTACAGAGCAAGTCGCATGCTCAGCCTCTGGGGAAAGCAATGTCAAACCTTCTCTGAACAAATCTTGCCAAACAACAACAACAACAACAAGCCCTGAGTTTGCAAGAACTGAGCTGGACCGTGGATGATCTTATCCCTTTCATAGAGGCATTATAAGCCAAAATTGACTCGGCGGCAAATAGTAGCTGCTAGGAGTGGGCACCTTCACCTTCCGCACCCTCAGTGTTGAACTACAACTCCCATGCATCTTCACTGTTGACTAGCTCCTATATTGCCCAAGGCTGCTGGAAGCTGTTGGTCAAAAACATCTGGAGGGCCACGGTTGCTCCTTCCTTGATAGCTGATGGGAGCTGCAGTCCAAATGCAATGCAATGCAAATGAGAGCATGCAAAGTGATGGGGCAGGTGAGCACAGCTAGCCATAAACTCAGCATAACAGCATCTCAAGCATATTATTGTTATCTTTATACTTATTATTATTATTATTATTATTATTGAAGATTTATTTGAAGGGTTTATTTCAAAGACCGTTTGTGGACTTTTTGAGCAATAAGTAATATAACAGGGTAATAGTGGTCTGGGCATTGGACTATGACTCTGGAGACCAAGGTTCGATTCCCAGCTTGCCCATGAAACCCACTGGATGACCTTGGGCATGTCACATTCTCTCAGCCTCAGGGGAAGGCCATGGCAAACCTCCTACGAACAAATCTTGCCAAGAAAACCCCAGGATAGGTTCACCTTAGGGTGGCCATAAGTCAGAAGCAACTTGAAGGCACACAGCAACAACTACTGTTATTATTCCATACACACACACACAGACACACACAATATATGAATTGTTATTGTTATTATTATTATTATTATTATTATTTGAATAATATATGAATAATTATTATTATTATTCATCATAATAAATGGATCTGAGGAAGTAGACTGAAGTCTACAAAAGCTCATGCTGCCAACTTCTTTATTTCAGTTAGTCTCAGAGGTGATACAAGAGCTCTATTATTATTATTATTATTATTATTATTATTATTATTATTATTATTTCCAGGGATTAAGGTGAGAAGGAACAACAGACTAAGAAGTACACAACATAAATTAAAAACACAACAAATAGGATACTCCCTTGGCCCTTGTTGTGACTTTGCAAAAGGCCATCAGAAGGCGGCCGAGGAGGAGGTTGGAATAGATTTCCTCGAGTTTTCACTCTGGAAATGCTCATATCTGGTTAAGGGGGAAATAATTAAATTGGATTGTCAAATGAACCCATCAAGAGGATTTGTTTTCATTAGGATGGAGTGTGTGCGCTTGCGACGGTGATCTGGCTTTGCGAAAGAAGATGGCGAAGAGGTGGCCTGGGAAAAGCCAGAGAGAAGGAATCCTAACTCCTGGCTTGGCTGATCGAGACTATTAATTAGAGTGGCTTCTCATTAATATATACTGATGAGTTTGGAGGAAGGAGAGGAAGAAAAGAGACGAACTGGGGGTTCCCCACATCCTGGGGAAGTGGATCCCCTTTTTGGACTGGTTGCACTATGGTTCTTAAGAAATAAAATAAAAATGAGAATATTTCAGGGCCAGAGGTTGTATCAGCAAGTTATTGTTTAACTTGCTGTAATGTATTATTGTATTATTGTTTTTTAATTTGTTGTAATGTATTAAGGTACTACTGTTGTTCACCACCTAGATTGGCTAGCCAGAGGGGCGGTATATAAATAAACCATATTATTATTATTATTATTATTATTATTATTATTATTATTATTATTATTATTAATTATTATTATTATTATCTGCACTGCAGAAATAATGCAATTTGACACCGCTTAAACTGTTGTGGCTCCACGTTATAGAATCCTTGGATTTGCAGTTTGGTGGTTGTGTGCTTTCAAGTTGTGTGCAGCAGTAACTTCCACTTGTTGTTGTTACAGATGTGCCTTCAAGTCATTTTTTACTGATGGCAGCCCTAAAGCAAGCCTATCTTGGGGTTCTCGTGACAAGATTTGTTCAGAGGAGGTTTACCATTGCCTTCCTCTGAGGCTGAGAGAGTGTGACTTGCCCAAGGTCACCTAGTAGGTTTCCATGGCCAAGTGGGGATTTGAATCCTGGTCTCCAGAGTCGTGGTCCAATGCTCAAACCACTATGCCATGCTGGGCCTCCCAACAAATACATAACAATGGAATACATAACATGGAAACCCACTGGGTGACCTTGGACGAGTCACACATTCTCAGCCTTAGAGGAAGGGAAAGGCAAAGCCCTTCTGGGAAAAAAAATGGCCAAGAAAACTCTAGAAGAAGGCCACCATATGCTGGAATAGACTCAAAGGCACATAATAAAAAAGCAGGGAAGGGAATAACTAATAATGCCTCTTTGATTTGTCGAATTATTTTTCCTTTGAGAAACCAAACTTACACACTCAGAAATGTGCCATTATTTCTTTGTCTTTCACCCACAACCTCCAAAGCAAACATGCAACTGACAGCCAGCCTTTTCAACAGCCTTGCCTGATTATTATTTTTTGCATCCTCTATTTTTCCCTTTAAGATGTATAGATTCCCCATTTGTAGGTATAAACCCCAGCCTCTTGCAAGACCTGTGCATTAGCTCCTCAAGAATAAGTAGCACCAGAAAGCTTTGCAAAAAAAGGGAGAGAAAAACAAGCTAACGATCTGGAGAAATTCAGATTTTAAAAGCACTCTGGGCTGAAAAAGAAGAAGACCTCTTGCTAGATGCAAACAAATAAAGAAACCAACCTGGCCTTTCCAAATGTTGCCTGAATGTCAATCCGGAGTGTGTGGACCTCCTTTGATATTTCTATAGATGTTTGCATTTGTATTGCTCCTTTTTTATCACCCCAGACATTGTAAATAAATCCTCTTCTCTGGGTCCAGTTTTTCATCCTTCTTGCAATTTCTACCAGAGCAAATAAAAAATAGAGAGTGAGAGAAAAATATAATATAATCCCAAGTACTTTAAATCAGCAGCAAACCTTTGGTGGGATTTATTTTCCAGTATCTCCACCACTGAGCCAAAATAATAATAATAATAATAATAATAATAATAATAATAATAAATGATGCAACTGTTTGGGAGAAGGAGATCTTTTCTTCCAAAACCAAAGCATCTGCTATTGCAGAATACAGCCCTGTAAGATATAAAATCAACAATTTTCCAAAGTAGTTCATCCTAAATTTACATATATATTGTATTCTTTTATTTTTAAGCTTGTAACCCACCTTGATTCCCTTTGGAAATAGGCGGGCTAGAAATAAATCATATAATATAGTTATATGTAAATTATAAATTACATATATATGTGTGTGTGTCATAATTTTTGCCTATGTAGACATTACGTCTCTAAATTGAGATGCTTAGCCTCAGACTCAGCCTTTTCTCCTATGTTTGAAAGGCCCTTTTTTAAAATAAAAAAATATATTTTTTAAAAAAATGCAACTACTACTACTATTAGTATTAACATTAGCATTAGTTTAGTATTAGCATTAGCATTAGTATTTGCATTTGCTTCAGCATTACTATTATCCATATGGTTGGGAGATCCAGTATTGCAAAGGGCAGAATTCCTAGCGTTACCAATTCTTCCCAATTAGAGGATGGAAATGTGGTGGTGGTGGTGTTTCTATCTCTGAGCAAATGGGGGTAGGGTATTTCTTAATATGAGGATCAATAGGAAAAGTCAGAAAGATCAATACAGGGAAAGAAAGGATATTGAACAGTCTTTTTGCTAAGGAAAGAAAGAGTGATTTATTTCTTTTAAAGAAAGAGAGATCTGCCTTAAAGGATTTTTTAAATTTCCCCCATCGCCTAAATGATGATGATGATGATGATGATGATGATGGATAGTATCATCCAAAATCCACAAGACAAGGATACCTTAATGGGCCAACCAAAATGCACATTATACATGGTGCAAATGTGCATTTTGGTTGGCTCAATACTGTCTTGTGGATTTTGGATGATACTGTACTTTGCTATATGGCCAACATGGCTACCCTTGAATAACAATAACAACAACAACAACAACAACAACTTTGGTTCCCTTTTTGTAAATGAATTTGTTTCATGGATAAATCCACAGTTTGCTTCCTCATGTGCAATTTTTGCAACTTTAATATGCTTTCCAATCCAAACTTTTTTTAAAGGATAATAAAACTTTCTAATAGGTGTTGGAGAAATATCTATATGGATGCTTAATAATTGGTTTGATGTTGGAGTGAGGTGTTATTTTTTCTTCCTGCTCTCCTCTTGTCAGATTTAAAAATAAATCTGGTTTTTGGGTGGGAAAAATGGAAATAATCCTTTGCAAAGGGAAGAAAAAGGAACTTTTGAGTGAAGCTTTGGGGGTGAGGAAGCAGCAGGAATCCAATGGGTGGATGATGGTCTTCATGATCCTCACCATTATCCACAATCAAAGGGGAGCTAATGGGATGTGGAAGAGGAATCCTGAATCTGGAAGAGGAGGAGGAGGAGGAGAAGGCACAATAAAATGGAAGCTATTAATGATGATGATGATGATGATGATAGTAATAACAACAACATCAGCAGCAACCACTTCACTATGAAATGGAAGCTAATGGAAGGGGGCATAGGAATCATGTATCTGTAGGATGAATAATAATGAAGGTAAAGAAGATGAAGAAGATGATGAAGATGAAGAAGTTGGATGAAGAGGATGATGTGAAAGATGAAAATGAAGATAAAAAAGACATTAGATAAAGATGAGGTAGAAGATGAAGACTAATGTCATACAGGAGAGGGAGAGGAAGATGGTGAAGAAGATGAAGAAGACATTAGATGAAGAAGAAGCTGGAGAAGACATAATATGAAGATGAAGAGGATATTAGATGAAGATGGAGAAGATGATGATGGAGAAGTCATTAGATGAAGATGAAGAAGATGTAGAAGACAAAGATGATGGAGAAGATGAAGATATGAATGAGGATGATGAAGAAGATGATGAAAAAGATGAAGACATTGGATGAAGAATAAGATGATGATGATGGTGGTGCCACCATAAAGTGGTTGCTAATGCAAGGGGTCAGAGAAAGTGGGTTGTGTGTGTGATGAGGTCCTCCATCGTCCTCCTCTTCCTCTTCCTCCTTGGGATATGTGAATCTGTCCTAGGCTTCCATCAGTACCTTGGAGAGCGACAGCAGCCAGGAGGGACCCCAGAGGAGGAATGCAAAGTTGTTGCGCTCTCACAGCGGTTATCCAGTGCAGTGCGGACCCTGCATCCCTTCGCTTTCTCTCTCCCTGCAAAGAGAGGCATTTAATTCGATTTGGCTTCGCTTCCGTTTCCTTTTATCTGCCAGGCAAACTTCATTTGGGGGTAGAAGAGCCCTGGGAATAGTGGAAAATCAGGTTGATGAGGCTTAAATCGAGTTAATGCCTCCTTTTCTCCCCCTTTCTCTCCTCTTCTCCCAAACAGCCCCATCTATCCTCCTCCTCTTCCTTCAAAGCTTCAGCTTTTTGCTACCCAAATAAATTCATTTTTCAAAATTTCCTGGGTTTAGTGATCATTCACACTACCCTAAAGAAAAAAATATGAAGGAAAAGAAGTAGGGTTCCTGGAATGGAAGAGAGAAGAAGAAGCTATATATACACCATTAGAAAGAGAGAGAGAGAGAGAGAGAGAGAGCTCTATAATATATAGATATCTATACATTAGGAAGCAGCAATATACATATAGAGATATAGAATAGATAGATATAATATAGATATATCTATGTACACACACCATTGGATATATATATATATATATATATATATATATATATATATATATATATATTACATAGATATCTCTATATTAGTAGAGGAGGCAGAAATAAACATATAGATTAGATGTATAGATATATTTATATATACATACCATTAGAGAGATCGAGAAATCTATAGCTATAGATAGATATACAGATAGTATATATCTATATATTAGGAAGTAGAAATATAAATATAGATTAGATATAGATATATACCTATAGTATAGATAGATCTATATATACACACTATTTGATAGTATTATCTATATTATTATTATTATTATTATTATTATTATTATTATTATTATCTATAGCTATATTATCTATAGCTATAGATAGATAGATAGATAGATAGATAGAATATATAGATATCTATATATTAGAAGAGGCAGAAATATACATATAGATATATGAATATTATATCTATATGTACACACTATTAGAGTGAGAGATCTATAGCTATAGAAAGCTATCTAGATATCTATTTATATATCTATAATATATAGATATCTATATATTAGAAGAGGAGGTAGAAATATACATATAGATTAGATATAGATATAAATATATAGATACAAAATAGATGTATCTATATATACACACCATTAGAAAGAGAGAGAGAGATCTATAGCTATAGATAGATAGATAGATAGATAAATAGATAACTATCTGTATCTATATCTATATATATCTGCTTCGTCTTCTAAATCTAATATTCACAATGAAAAATCCAATGATTAGAAATCAATAGATGAGCAATGCAGGGTTTTAAATGTATTTTATCTTTTAAAAGCATTCCCCGAGAAAGAGTTCCCAGGATGTCACAGCAAGAAGCCAGGGAAGTGAAAGCGGTGTCAAACCGCATCATTTCTGCCATGCGGATGCCGCTCGGTGAAAAAAACACACCTTTGAAATCGAATAAAATCCGTCCCACCCCAAAAAATGCGGAGAATCAAGAGAAAGTTGAAAAGCTCCCTCTGAAGATAAAAAAAGAAGAAGCCCAATGTCAAAAGAATTAGGTTTTAAATAACTGAACCAACACCTGAAAGCTCTCTTTTGAAGGCTGTAACATCCTTAAAAGATATATATATATATATGGCGTTACAGCCTTCAAAAGAATTTTTAGGTGCTGGTTCAGTGTGTGTGTGTGTGTGTGTATATATATATATATATATATATATATATATATATATATATATATATATATATATATATACACACACACACACACACACACAAATACACACACCAATAAGATATTCGGCTTTATTTCTTTTTTAAATAGATAAGACCCTTTGGGGTTCTTATCTCTCTAAGCTCCGATAAATGGAATATTTGGAATTAAAATTTAAAAACTGATATACTTTCAGGGTGTTTTTGTTTAGTTTTTTGTCCAGGCAGGCATTCAACAGGTTCCTTCCAAACCTTCAGCAAGAAGATGGAGAGGGAAGCAACCTGTTGGATTTCTCCCTGTCGGGTAATGCATTATATATAGGCTATACACTCATCTATCTATCTATCTATCTATCTATCTATCTATCTATCTATCTATCTATCTATCTATTCATCCATCTATAAAATCTCAATCACTAGATCTTAAAAAACGTCTAGACGATGAAAGATGGATGGATAGATGATTGATTGATTGATTGATTGCATAGTCTATATGTAACATAGTATAGACTGCACACTATATCTATCTGGCTATCTATCTATCTATCTATCTATTTAGATTTTAAAGAACGCCTAGATGATGGATAGATGGATCGATGAATAGATAGATAAAATATAGATGATGATAGACAGAGAGACAAGACAGACAGACAGGGTGTATAGCCTATCTATAACATATTATGGGCTGTCCACTCACTCTGTCTGTCCTTCCTTCCTTCCTTCCTTCCTGCCTCTCTCCCTTTCCCTTTCCTAGATACTATTGATTATTTTTAAAAATAAAATTAAGGAAAACATTGGTGGTGCCAATCCTTTCTCTCTTCCTGCCACAGGGATAGGATCCAGAAGGAATCCGATCCAGTATCCCGATCCTAAGCAAGCTTTGCAAGGAAGGGAGGGAGGGAGGAAAGGGAAGAAGGGAAGAAGAAATGGAAGGAAGGAAGAAAAGGAAGAAGAAAGAGAGGGTAAGAAGGAAGGAAGGGAAGGGGAGGAAGAGAGGGAGGGAGGGAGGAAAAGAGGAAGGAAGGAAGGAAGAAAAGGAAGAAGAAAAGGAGAGAGCGAGGGAGGGTAAGAAGAAAGGAAGGAGAAGGGGAGGGAAGAAGGAAGCAAGGAAGAGAAGGAAGGAGGAAGTAAAGAAGGGAAGAAAAGGAAGAAGAAAGGGAGAGAGGGAGAGAATGGTAAGAAGGAAGGAAGGAAGGAGAAGGGGAGGGAAGAGGAAGGAACAGAGAGAGGGAGGGAGGAAGAGAGGAAGGAAGGA
>CM034711.1:1515321-1558851 GCA_020142125.1 Phrynosoma platyrhinos | reverse complement strand
AAAAAAATGTATTATTAATTTATTTATGTACTTGCAAATTATACAAGTACACAAATTATGTGAAATAATTTGGAAGCGTGGCTGTGCCCTTGAGGAAGTCCTCCTGAACTTAACTTAAGATGGAATTATTATTATTATTATTATTAATAAGTCCTCTGTACAACAGCCCTCCCAGGTAGGCCAGTGTTATGATCCTACGAATGGATAAGGAATGGCTTCATAGCTACCTGGTTGTAATTTCCATTACCTTTAGTCAAGGGGTTAAAGATGATGGGTGTTGCAGTCCAACAAGATCTTGAGGGTCACCCCTGGAAAACACACACACTCACTCTCTCATCATCATCATCATCATCATCATCATCATCATCCCACAATTGATAAGAATTGGCCTTATAGCCAAGAATTGGTTGAATCTAAGACGGGATGGTTGAATCTAAAGGACGGGATATAAATAAATTGTATTATTATTATTATTATTATTATTATTATTATTATTATTAAGACAAGATTCAACCCAGGGAATTATTAATTATTAATCCATCTCTAAATGGATTGGGTTGTAATTTCCAGCAGACCTTGTCAAGGGTATAAGATGATGGGTGTTCCAGTCACCCCTGGAAAACTCTCTCTCTCTCTATACACACACAAATATATAGTTGTTGTTGTGTGCCTTCAGGTCCTTTCCAACTTATGGTGACCCTAAGGCAAATTTATCATGGAGCTTTCTTTGCAAGATTTGTTCAAAGGAGGTTTGCCATTGCTATCCTCTGAGGCTGAGAGAGTGTAACTTGCACAGAGTCACCCAGTGGGTTTCCACAGTTGAGCCAGGATTTGGGCCCAGTGTCCTAGTCCAACCTAGTTCAAACCGCAACACCACACTAGTCCTCCCAAGGCAGCGTACAACATTTTAAAAGCGCAATGCATTTACATTTGGAGGCTTGCACATTTCCCACCTTTGAGGTCCAGACTGACTAGTGTCAGGGGTCAGACTGGATGACCTTCTCATATCCATTCTTCTCAAATACAGGATGTTGACCTTTCCTTCCCAAAAGGCCTTGTAAATCTTTAAAAGGTTTAAGATTTGCCTTGTCAAACTGGAAAAAAAACACACGAGCGGATAAAATAAAATAACAAATAGTTGTTGCTATTAGTTAGATATCTCCATGCTGCCTATAGCAATCTTATCAGAGGTGAGACCCTGAATACCTTCTTACATACATTCTGCATTAATTGGTGCATTTATTGAATTTTTGTTAACCCTTTTTTTTGCAAATCTTTCCAATCGGGTGTTAAAAAACACTGCTTAAAATGTTTTCTTGGGAGAAATGAGGAGCTGGTCTTTTGTCTTAAAAGTGAGCCTAGATTCATCCCAAGAAGCACTTCAGATATTATTATTATTTTTTATTATTATTATTATTAGTAGCAGTAGTATCCCGCTCTTTTCCCAGAACAGAGACTCAGAGTGGCTTTGCACACTTAAAAGAGCAATAAAATTAAAAACATAGAAAAGAGGTGTATTAAAAAGGAATTAAATTATTAAATTATAATCGAAATCCTTAGACTTGTCTATATGGAAGTAAGCGCTACTCAGGCTGGGTGGCCGATGGTTGAGCAGGGATTCGAACTTGGGTCTCCACAGTCCCAACACTCAAACCATGACACCATGCTGGTTCTCAAGAAGAAGGCTGCTCTTTTAATCTTGCAGCTTTTATACATACACATATATATGGCGGCCATGGGAATCCTAGATCAGAGCCAGTATGGCGTAGTGGATTGAGTGATGGATTTTGACCCTGGAGACCAGGGTTCGATTCCCCACTCGGCCATGGAAACCCATTGGGTGAGTCACACTCTCTCAGCTCCAGAAAAAAACACAATGATATGTTCTCGCCTTAAGGTCAGAAAGGACATGAAGATATACAACAACAGCAATCCTAGATCAGAGTGGACAAGTGGTGGCCGCCTAGGTATTGCTGGATTGCAACTCCCATGAGCCTTCACCATTAAGCTGTGGGGGCTAAGCATTCTCACTAATAGCATCTGTAAGGCCACAGCTGTCCACCCAAAGCCCTGCAACTCTGAAAAGGAAAGGAAAGAGGTTCACCATATTTAGATTGGAAATATAGTATGGAAACTTTGTGCAGAAGAGCAGGAAGAGGCTTTTCATGCTCCTGAACAAGAGCCCTATGTCTCTGGAAAGACTACATATACTCCACCAGAAATGAAGGCTTTGGTTTATTTATTTGATCATGGATTCTTAGAAAGTGGATCAATGTTGGGAAGCTTCAAGAAAGTGGATCTGGGAGTTGAGGTCTCAAAAGCCATTGGCGGGTTTGTTGTCGTGTGCCTTCAAGTCATTTCCGACTTATGGAGACCCTAAGCCTATTGCAGGGTTTTCTTGGCAAGATGTGTTCAGAGGGGGTTTGCCTTTGCGTCCTCTGAGGTTGAGAGAGTGTGACTTGGCTAAGGTCACCCAGTGGGTTGCCAAGGCCGAGGTGGGATCTGAATTCTGTTGCCTTGAATCCCTATATTGGGAGAAAGGCGGGATATAAGAAAATAAAATAATAAATAATAGTCTGATAATCAAACCACAATGGCTCTGGACTGGAAGTACTTCATGGAACCAATGTGGCATAGCGGTTTGAATGTTGGACTATGACTCTGGAGACTTGGGTTCGATTCCTGCTCAGCCATGAAATCCACTGGGTGGCCTTGGTCAAGTCACACTCTCTCAGCCTCAGGGGAAGGCCATGTTGGCAATCCTCTGAACAAATCTTGCAAAGAAAACCCCAGGATAGGGCCGCCACAAGTCAGAAACAACTTGAAGACACACAACAACAAAAACACAATAATTTTTAGCTGGCTGAGATGACATTTTGGGAGAGCAGTTAAGAACCTTTTCAATACCAGAATCAATTAAAAACAAGAGATTTCATAGCTTGCAAGCAAAGGGATACTTTAATAGTGAGCTTGTCTAGGAAATGGGCATATTATTATTATTATTATTATTATTATTATTATTATTATTATTAAGCCAGCATGGTGTAATGATTTGAGTGTTGGACCCTGGGTTCAGTTCCCCACTCAGCCACGGAAACCCACTGGGTGAGCTTGGGCAAGTCACTCTCTCTCAGCCCCAGAAATCCCCATGATATTCTCCTCATCATCATCATTGACTTTTGGCACTACAGTTCCCACCATTCTGGGAGAAGGTAAAGGGATTGTTTCCCCCCCCAAAGGACAACTCCCAGAATCCCCCAGAGAGCATTCTGGGTGATACTTCAGGGTTGCTATGAGTCGGGAATGACTTGAAGGTACACAACAACAACAACAACATATTGTTATGATTTTGTTATGACGTACAGCAGGGGAAGGTTTGGGAAGGCATCTTGCAGAATGCTGTCTGGGGAATTTTGGGAGTTGTAGCCTGAAAACAAAAGAACAATCCACTCACCTTCTCCCCAAATGCTGGGAGCTGTAGTCCCAAAAGTCATTGTTTCTTCTCCCAACTCCATAAGATGTTGTGACCTCTTGGCAAGGCAGAAAAGGGATGTAGGACTGATCAATCAATCAATCAGGTTATGTCTTGCCTTTTTCCCAACTCAAAGTGGCCGAGAGTGACAGCCTTCACTCTGACAAATATCCAAGTTATTTTGGATGTTGTGGGGAACAAGAGGGTTTTTTTGTACAGGGGGAGGGACACCCCAATATATTAAATGGACCCCTTTCTGTTTCAGTCCCCCTGACCTGTGTTTGAAGGATGGAGGCGAACGGTAGCATCTCTTGCGAAACCGAGGCCTGGTGTCCATCTCTTCCAAGAGTTCCAAGTCCATCCTTGTCTTTCCTTCCCAATATTCCCAATATTCAAACACAGATGTGCAACAGATTTAGGGCAGAGAAACAGAAAGGCGTCATTAGAGAGTTTGCAAGCCTAAAGGCATACCAATGGCCTTTGGGTTTAGAGGGCTTCAAAGGGGATTGAAAAAAAGAAATGCATGGAGGTTTATCCACAGCAATTAGCCATTATTGCTCAATGAAGCATCCATGCTCAGAAGCAGTCTACCTCAAAAGACCAAAAAACCAATTCATGCAGGATGATCATGGCATCTTCTTCAGAAGGGGTCTGCCACTGCCATCCTCTGAAGCTGAGAGAGTGTGACTTGCCAAAGGTCAACCAGTGCATTTCTGTGGCTGAGCCAAAATTCAAATCCTGGTCTCCAGAGCCATAGTCCAGCACACAAACCAAAGTTCACCCTAACTGAAACGAGGACATGGCCAGAGGGGTAGAAAATATTAATATTTTCTATTAATTATATTATTATTTTTTTGCGCGTGTTGAGACGTTGCATATTTGGCGGTAACAGGTTTTACTATTTGAGGGTGTGTGGTTTCGATGCAAAACCAACCCATAGGACAACACAGAATAAATACACTTTCTGCAACAGCACTAGCGGACATCAGCAAGGCTTGATTTATACCTTTCTTTCTTTCTTTCTTTCTTTCTTTCTTTCTTTCTTTCCTGAGCCCCCTTCCACCAATCCAGGGCCGACTGGGTTAAATCAGGTTGGCTTCTGATTGCGATCTGTCAGATTTTTTAGGCTGGTGACGTGGGAAAGGCAGCCGGCGAGAAGGGTTTGGGTTGTGGAATCAATACCAGTGGCTTTGGGCTGAAAAGAAGCAAGCTGGGGGAGAGCTCTCTGGAGAGAGGCAAGGAATCAGAAAGCCAGAGAGAAAGAGAGAGACAGAAGAGGGAGGAAGAGGAAGAGAGAAAGATAGACACACACACACACAAAGAGAAGGTTAGTCTAAACTGGACCTCTTTTTCCCCCAAAAAGAAATTAAATAGCTATCTTTAAAAGAAAGGGGAAAAAGAGGATCACATATTTATGTGTCTGGATGGCTAGTCATTCCTATGGCCAGCCAGTTGGAAGATTAAGAGAGGGACTTTTTTTGGCTTAGAAGGATATTTTTGTTTATATCAATAGTGTAATATTGTGTGTCAGATATATAGATATATATAATCAAGAGATCGTTTGAATATCTGTGTTCAGGAAGTGTGCTTTTCAAAAAAAGCCACCTTTTAAAAGCCAGCCCTGCAAAATAAGGGTCGGGAATGAATTTGAACCAGCTGGAGTAATGAAGAGTTTGATGCTCAGGTTTAAACCTTTGTTTGATGCTAAAGTCTAAAAGGCTAAGGTCTAAAAATGGGTCTGATGCTAAGGTCCAAACCTTTGATGCGAAGGTTTAAAAATTTGTCTGATGTTCAAGTCTAAAAAAATTGATGCCAAGGAATAAAAACCTGATGCCGAGGTTTAAAAACTTGTTCGACGCTAAGGTCTAAAAATTTGGTGCCAAAGTCTAAAAATTTCTCTGATGCTAAGGTTTAAAAAATTTGATGCTAAGGTCTAAAAATCTAAGGTCTAAACATTTGCCTGATACTAAGGTCTAAAATTTTGATGCTAAAGTCTAAAAATTTGGTGCTGAAGTCCAAACATTTGTCTGATGCTACGGTCTAAAAATGTGATACTAAGGTTTAAAAATTTATTTGAAGCTAAGGTTTTAAAAAATTTCCTCCTCCTCCCCCTCCTCCCTCTCTGTCTCTCTCTCTTTCTATCAATCCCTCTCTCAATTTCTCTCCTCCTTTTCTACAGTCCTGCGCAGCTCCACAATGCCCAGGAAATACACTCTCTGAGGCTAGGTAAGTCCCATTTATTTGTATATTGTGTGTGTCGCTTGCAAAAGAAGAGGAGGAGGTTGCATCCAGACTTTTGCATGGGGCTCAAGGAAAGCAATCCGGTCCCTCCATCCCTGCCTCCGAAACCACCTTGCATTGTGCAAGGAGTGTGGAAGGAGGGGAAGCCATTCTCCCATGGTGTGCAAGGGACCTTAGTCTCTTGCACAGGTCAGGTGTGACAGCTGCGGGTGGCATCCTCCAGAGCTGGTTACTTTTGTGGGAACAAAATGGGGGAGACCATGGAGCCATCTCCATCTCCCAACAGAGCTCCAAAGACTGGGTGGGTTTGGCCAACGTGTGGCTATTTTGGACTGGTTTTGGATTATTTGGGTACATTTCCTTTCCTCTAAATTGCATCTCCCCCTATGAGTCTGCCTGAGCTTTAAGCTATGAAAAGGAAGGCTTTCTCATGGTCCTACAAAAATCCAGGACTCAGGAGAGAGCCCTCTTACTTGTGGAACTCCCTTCCACTGGAGGTCCGCTTGGCCTCCTCCCTGTTGTCTTTCCACCAGCACTAAAGACCTCTTTTATTCAGAGAGGCATTTGGCTTTTTAAAATGCCAGAGAGAGTCACCATGTTATTGTGGTTTGAGTGTTGGACTGTGATCCTGGAGACCGGGGTTCAAATCCCCGCTCAGCCACAGAAACCCAGCAAGTCCCACTCTCTCAGCCTCAGGAGAAGTCAAAGGCAAATGCCCTCTGAACAAACCTTGCCAAGAAAACCCCAAGATAGGTTCCCCTTAGGGTTGCCAGAAGCCAGAAATGACTTGAAGCCACACAACAACAACAACAACAACAACATGCTGCGTCAGATGGAGCTTTGAATGGGTATGTGTGATGCATTCCTATTTTGTTATGTTTGTGTTTTCACTTGTGTGTTTTTTTTAAAAAACATGTGCTTTTTTAAAAACAGGGTTCAGGTATAATTATGTTTTAATTGTTGTATTACATTGGGCCCTTGCTATCCGCTGGGGTTTGGTTCCCTGTGGATACCAAAATCTATGGATGCTCAAGTCCCATTAAATACAACGGTGTAGTAAAATGGTGTCCCTCATATAAAATGGCAAAATCAAGGTTTGCTTTTTGGAATGTATATATTTTTTTGAATATTTTCAAGTCATGGATGCTTGAATCCATAGATAAAGAATCAATGAATATGGAGGGCTAACTGTAATATTGTTTTGCTTTGTTTTGTACTTGTGCTGTGTTCGTAAATGGCTGCAAACAACCTTGAATTCCCATCCTGGGGGCTTTTTCTTTTTCCTCCTCTCCCCCTCCCTTAGGATCTCATCTTAGACTGGAACCACCAGGACAACAACCCAGTCTCTGTGTCTGCAGCCAGAGGTGACTGACCGTTCCATCGGCTCAAGCAACTGAGGTTGGGCCGCCCAGCCAAGGGGAAGATGGTGGCCTAGTGGGACAGCACCATGAATGTCCAGCTGAGTTTGGAGAACGGCGGGAGTGGAGAGATGTCAGTCCAAGAGCAAGACCTGATGCACAGTGACAGCCGGGCCCTGCACTCAGCCTTGCAGAGGCCATCTTTGGTGACCTCCGTCCTTGAGGGGAGCGAATACCACCGAGCCGAGCATGCCTTGGCCACCACATTGCACCCAGGGCTGGGCTTTGGGGGCGACTCGCCCACCTCCGGGGCTGGCAACAGCTACACCACCCTGACCCCACTCCAACCCTTGCATGAGAAGTTCCACCACCAACATCACCATCACCACCACCATCACCAGTGCCTGCCCATGGGCAATGTCATCGGGAGCTTCACCCTCATGCGAGAAGACCGGAGCCTGGGCGCTGGTGGGAACTTTTACAGCCCATACCACAAGGAGATTGGCATGGGGCAAAGCCTCTCCTCGCTATCCAGCCCACAACTGGGGCCCATGCACAACTACACAGGGCACTCGGCCGCAGGGCACCTGGGCAATGAGAAGATGGTCATTGGCAATGGCTTCGAGGCCCACTCAACCGCCATGTTTGGCCGGATGGAGCAACACTTCCCACGGGAGATGTCCCCCTCCCAGAGCTCCACCATGGCCTCCCCCAATGCCATGAGCCAAACCCCCTACGGCCACCCCCGGTCGGACCTGAACTCGCGACCCAACCCACCCATTGCCAGCCAGACCACGGTCCTCTCCAGCCAACTGGAGGAGATAAACACCAAAGAAGTGGCCCAGCGCATTATCGCCGAGCTCAAGAGATACAGCATCCCACAAGCCATCTTTGCAGAGAGAGTCCTCTGTCGCTCCCAGGGGACCCTTTCAGATCTTCTGAGGAACCCCAAGCCTTGGAGCAAACTCAAGTCAGGGAGGGAGACCTTCAAGAGGATGTGGCGGTGGTTGCAAGAACCCGAGTTCCAGCGGATGGCAGCTTTAAGGTTAGAAGGTAAGATAATTTTTTATCGACCGCCAGGAGTAGGGGGGAACCAAGGCTGGAACAATACAAGGAATTGGGGAGGCCAAGTCTTTGGGTCTGAGATGGAGGCCCCAGTCCACAGAGGGTTCAATTTCTGAGCAGAGGTGGGATGAGACTCCATGTGTGTTGTTAGAAATCAAAGGGACTGCCTTTTTGGAAACCGTGGATGTATTTCCTGGTTGTTTTGGTTATAGGTTGGAAACTGCCTTGTTATTATTGGTCTTTAGACAGATGTTAATAAATAGCATTTGGGGATGAAGCTCCGTCTAACAAAATGGGACACTCCTCTGCACAAGCATGACCAAGCTATAAATAGGACACCATCCAAATTGGCCAAGTGGGGAATATTCCAGCTTTCAGAGCTGGCTAACTGTTCTTACATATAACTTAGATGAGGTGCAGGTTCACTGTGAATAAACTGGAGGAGGACAGGAGTCAAAGTCCTTAGGGGCAAGCCTAGATTTGTAGCTGTCGGGGAAATCCAGCAACGGGGATTTCTCCATCTTATGATCCACAGCCTTCCTTATTATCAACAGTCTTCAAAACAATTAGGCCATCTTTCCTCCAAGGGTGGTCATGCTCCAGCTCCAATTTTGTCTACCCTGTGAGGTAGGTTAGGTCCAAGGGATATGACCAAACATGGTCAGAGATTTGAATCTGGTTCTTTCTGGATGTCCAAAACATCTTTGTCTAAATGTTGATGGGTCTCACATGCCACTTGGACTAAAGGCAACAAAAGCAAGCACAGATGGAGAGTGAGAGGAACACCAAACCTCTTTGGTCCAGCATAGTATTTTCATAATGACCAAGAAGATAGTCCAAAAGGTAGCCCACAAGCAGGACATGAGATCACTAGTTTGTGGAGTTATGTTGTCCCTGACACCTAGCTGTCCAGACAGATCTGATATCCAATACCAATCTGATCAAACCCATATCCTTCCCAAAACACATGAGGCCATTTTGTGAAGCTTCTTCCCACAATTTCTCTGGCTTGGCTTCCCTGCAAGGGCTACCACCATTGGCTCCAACCACAATATGACCAGTGACTAGGGATGATGGGAACTGTCGTCAAGCAATATCATACCTGCCCCACCCAACGAATTCTGGGGGATTTTATTCCTGTTTTGGGGAAAATTCTTTTGAGGGTTCGCACAGCCCTGAACCCGAATTCACATAGATGAAAGCCATGGCAGGGAAAGAGATGTCTTGGGCTTGGATTCACGGCTCAGATTTTGAAAGAAAATATAACAGGAGTCTCCAACACAAAGGAAGCTCACCAGTTGGGGGAAATCATGAAAGGTATCCCAAATTGTGGTGTCAAGGAGCTCAATCCTCCGTTCCTCCATTGTGGGGGGCGCTGGTAGCTTCTATGTTAATGAGATAGACCAAACCCACTCTGGGTTTTAGTCCAAACTGGGAAGGAGTTATACAAGGGGCTAAACCTTCTCCCCTAAATGTTTTCATCACTTTGGGCACCTCCATTGAACTTCATCACAAAACCGAGATTGGATTGACCACCAACTTGAAAAATAAGCTTCCAGCCACCATTGCACCCATGGTATTGCTTGACCACAACTCCCACTATCCCTGGTCAATGCCCATGCTGTGGTTGGAGCTCTGCAGGGCAATCGGGGCGGCTTACAACATTAAGATTACCATAAAAATGTGATGGGAGTTGGGGACCATTTTGGACCCTAGTTCTCCATCTCCATCCCTGGATGAACCTGGGTTGTTTATTTCTTCTAGAGCAGTGGTTCCCAAACTTTGGTCCTCCAGATGTTTTGGACTTCAGCTCCCAGAATTCCTGACTGTTGACCACATTGACTGGGGCTTCTGAGGGTTGGAGTGCAAAACATCTGGAGGGCTAAAGTTTGGGAACCACTGCTTCTAGGGGGACCACTGTAGGTCTCTCCTAGGCCTGCAAAATGGCTGGGGAAAGCAACCATGTTTAGAAATCTGCTTGCCTGTTGGAGCCGCACAATCCAGTGGAGGGTAGCTTTCCACTTAAGATGTGTCTCCCCACCTTTCGCACTCACAACCACAGCCAGCCGAGCGATGGAGACGCCTGGAAGAGAGTAAAAAAATAAAAATAAACCTCAAGCCTAGCAGAGTTAATTTTTTTAAAAGGAGAAAGGAAAGAGCACCAGAGAGGCGAAAGGTCACCATTATGTCGACTTCTTGAAAACTGTTAAGTCTTGAATATTGGAACGCTGAATGAATAATCACCCTCTTGGATCCATTATTCCTGGGTAATCTGAATCGCTATTGATTAGGCTTTTTGCAATAGAGAAGTATCCAATATCCATAAGAGAGGAGTCGGGGAGGACGGAGTGGGGAAGAGGTTGCAAAAATAAAAGAAAATCTTTTACAGATTATTTATAGATCTTTCCGCTCAGTCTTTTTCCTTGTATTGTTCCACCTCTCCCTCAAACATGTTTTCTTCTGTTACATGTTGAAATCATCGCAGGGATGATTTCAAAATTCTCCTTCTTTGCCTCTTCCTTTGCCAACCTTGCTGATATTAAATAGGATAATAAATAGATTAATAACATTGCTGATATTCCTTCATAACTATCCTCGGACGTTGTTAAATTGCACAGTGAAAAGCAGAATTGATATTCCTCTATTCCAAATTCAAATCCCTTCTCTTGGTTTATCCCAGATTCTGCATTGGATTTAGTTGCATCAGGATGATGCTTTTTGTGTGTCAAAAATAAAACATGTTTGGTGCATATGTCAGAGACGGAGACTTTAAAATGTTTGCAAATTCGCTGTTCCGATTTCAGCTGCCTCTATCCAGTGAGACACATTGACCTGGGAAGAATATAATGGGATTTCTTCTGAATAACTCTTGACAGGATTGTGCTTTTAGTCTGAGATCTGTGTACTTGTGATCTCCATTAAGCTTTTTTTCTAAGTAGGGATTGCATACTTATTTGAGTTTACCAGCACTGTGAAAAAATATGCATTTCCCTGGGCAAAGAGGCTAAAAGCAAATAGCATCAAAAAGTCATACTTGGATTTGGAAAGGAACGCTCCATTTTCTGTTTTCAATCGGGTCAAGAATTTCTACAAACTAGACTCCTGTTTAAGGATGTTTAAACCTCTCTGGGAGAAAGAAGAGTGGGAAAAGGTGTAGAAAAGGGCAAGCCATCCAATCTGGGATGGGATGAAGACCTGGTACTTTAACTGCAATAAAAGAAGCAGAGAAATTGAGGTTTTATTTGGGAATAAAAGAGGTGAAGACGTGAGAATAGGAAGGATAAAAGTGTGTGTGTGTGGCATAGGCTGAATCTGCACTAGTTTGACACTGCTTTAACTACCATGGCTCCTACGGAATCCTGGGATTTCTAGTTTATCATGGCATCAGAGCATTCCGACAGAGAAAACTAAATAGTTCACCAAATTATGCCCAGTTGCCACCACCCACTTACTCATCCAGCCATGCCTCCTTTTTGGAGTCTCAGTATGGCGAAAGGGCAGCCATTTTGTGCCGTTCCTGTTGCGCGTCCTTCTGTAGCCCCACCCAGTTGTCACCGCCCATTTCCTTACCCGCCATGCCTCTTGTCACAAAAACAACCTGGCTGTTCCCTCTTTATCCCATAGTTGTGCCTGAAGTTTTCAGCCCTTGTATGCATTTCAATATCCACTAGGACCTGTGGGCACCATGATGTGGGCACATCACTAATAATAATAATAATAATAATAATACAGTGGGACCTTGTTATTTGCTGGGGTTTGGTGCCTGGCCCCCACAGATACCAAAATATGTGGATGCTCAGGTCCCATCATATACAATGGTGTAGTATGATGGCGTCTCTTATATAAAATAGCAAAATCAAGCTTTCTTTTCTGGAATTTATATATTTTTCAAATATTTTCAAGCCATGGATCCTTGAATCCATGGATAAAATAATCTGTGGATATGGAGGGCTGACTGTAATCATTTATATAGAGCCATCCATGGACATGGCGCTTTACAAACAGTTAGAAAACAATACATTTACAATGGGCCCTTCATATATGTGGGGGATCCATTCTGGACACCCCCCCCCACACGTAAGGCAAAAAATGCAGGACCTCAAGTCCCATTTGTTTCAATGGCTGTGTGCTCCCACATGCTGCGTGGCGCATGCGCCATTATAACTTCCAGTGCTTGCCATATGCGTAAGCTTAAAGCTGCATATGGTGCGGGCGCAATGTATTTTCCAGACCGTCCATGCCGGCCTCTAATCTGTGGGCAACTCCTCAGTTCCTCTGCCAACCCAGCGTCTAATTGTTCGGTCCATCCAATATGCTGGAAAAACCCATGCCAAGAAGAGAGAAAGAACGTACCCAGAGGAATCAATGTCTCTATACTTAGATATGCTGAGCCGCTCTTATTCTAATAATATTTTCAGCGTGCCGGCGAGCCCTGTCAGACAATGACCATAAACAGAGGCTTCACTCTGCTGACCATTGCAAATGATATATAATGGCCAAGCCCACGTTGATGGGAAATTAAAAGATTTTCTTTAAAAAGAAAGATCACTTAGTGCTCGCTTACTCACTCACTTTTAACCGATTCATTAAAAGACAGCTTTCAAAGCCTCTGAAGAAGTGGAAGCAAATCCACGAAAATCCATGTTAAAATTATTACCATTCTTCTTGCTATTTTTACTATTACAGATTGAGCCTCCTTTGTGCCCAAATCTGATATACCCCAAAATCCAAAACTGTCCAGATGGGTGGCTGAGAGAATGACGTCTTTGCTTTCTGACGGTTCAGTGTACCCCAACTTTGTTTCATGCACCAACGGATTTAAAATATTGTGTATAAAGTTATACAGTTACACAGGCTATGGATAGAAGGTGTATATGAAACATAAATGAATGTCATGTCTAGACTTGGATCCATCTCCAAGTTATCTAATATTCCAATGCAAATATATATTATCTAATATTCTAATGCAAATATTTCAAAATCCAAACAGTAACAACAATCTGAAATCCAAAACACGTCTGGTCCCAAGTATGAGACTTAACCTGTAGTATTATATTTGATCATTTTCAACCATTTTTCCTATTTTGGGACTCAGGGCATCTTACCATTTTCACTGAGACCGCTCTCCTCTCTGTCCTGGCTAACTCTCCTCAACACTCGACACAATATTTATTATATATTTATTTGATTTATATCCTGCTTCTCCTGAAAGGGACTCAAAGTGTCTTACAATATAAGCCCCCGCCATGGACCTCTTTCTCTCATTCCACACCTTACAGAATCCTTAGCGATGTTTTTTGTACCAATGTTACACATAAATCGTAATTTCCATAAATCACTGAACGTACGTTGAGTCCTCCATATCGAAGGGCTTGCCATCTGTGGACTGGAGCATCCAGAATGGAATCCCTGCAGATACAAAGGACTGACTGTGACAGCAATAGTTATGACATAAACAACTAACAAATTTTAAAATTACACCTTCAAATTTCAATAGCATACGCGCAGCCTGAGCATGAGCGCCAGTGTTTTAAAGAAACACAAGTGAACGAAAGCCACAGCCCATTTCTTC
This sequence comes from Phrynosoma platyrhinos, assembly GCA_020142125.1. Taxonomy (NCBI): domain Eukaryota; kingdom Metazoa; phylum Chordata; class Lepidosauria; order Squamata; family Phrynosomatidae; genus Phrynosoma; species Phrynosoma platyrhinos. The sequence goes on along the minus strand of CM034711.1, from coordinate 1,545,143 downwards.
CAAGAGGTAGATTAAAGTTTGGGGACCAGTGGTGTCACCTCACATTTAGGGTGTCCCCTAGTGTGGTCTGAATCCCTCACACCCTCCTAGTGATCTCCCTGCTGAAGTTTCTGAAGACTAGGGGAAGGCCCATATGGGGAAATGCAGGCTTACAGAAAATCTGGGCCTTAGTCCTAAAGGGCTTTATAGGTCAAAACCAGCACTCTGACTTCTGCTCGGAGACGGACTGGCAGCCAGTGATGCTTTTTCAGCAAGGTGGTTATTTGCTCATTCTTGTGTGCTTTCAAGTTGACTTATGACAACCCTAAGGCGAACCTATCGGGGGTTTTATTTGGCAAGATTTATTCATAGCTGACTTGCTTTTTTTGCCTCTTACTGAGGCTGAGAGAGTGTGACTTGCCCAAATGGGTTTCCACGGCCAAGCAGGGATTCAAATCCTCATCTCCAGAGCCGTAATCCAGTACTCAAGCTACTCTACTGTGCTGGTTCAGTATAACCCCATAGCCCACCTTGGTCAGCAGTCTTGCTCTTGCTGCAGCAGTGCCACTTTCTGGGCATCGTGAGGGGCTGTGTCACTTGTGCTAAGAATGACTGTCTGCTTATTAGTAGCTAATGAAGTTGTCACAGGGGTGGCAGTGATAGAGCAATCATTAAGACGGTCATGCACCTGGGGTGCCCAAGGAAGTCAGGCAAGGCATCAATGCTGCCTTTTCCTCTCTCCTCACCGAGTGTCAGAAATTTCTGAAGGACTTGAGTGCTGGTTCTAATAAAAAATTCATAAAATGGATGCAGTCACGGAGGGTGTTTCATGAAATGGCACCCTCATCCTCTCAACATTCAGCTTTGTTTCACTGTTTGGATTTGCTCAGGGCCAGGCAACCTCTGGAATGCTCTAGACTTCAACTCCCATCATTCTCAATCACTGGTTGAATGGGCTTCAAAGCTCAAAATCAACAGAGAAGGTCATAGGTTTCTCTTTCCTGGGTTAAGTGGGTTTTCCAAGTCTATACATGGGGAGAAACCTGATATTTATTATCCCAGGTTAAGTTGGTTTTCCAAGTGGATACTCGGGGAAAACTCCAGTATCAATTATCTCAGGTTAAGTGGCTTTTCCGAGTAGATACTTGGGGGGGGGGGGGAACAATATTATCCTGGGTTAACTTAATCGGGTACATTCAGGATGGATGTGAACAATGGAGATTCAACTTGGATTCATCCTGGATGATTTTCACTGTGAATAACCTCTCCATCTATATTCGAGTTCTGGCATGTGTGAGGAACTGAACTCGCAGAGATGTGGTTCTGTTGTGTGAACTAGAAAACTAGAATATGTGAGTTGCACTAAAAACAACAACGTCTGAATAACCCCAGAATCCCAGGGACAATTCTAGATGGTTCAGCCATGCCCAACTGGAGCATAATCATGATTGTGGCAGCCTTGGGTTGCCAAGGGATGAAAATCTACATTTTAAGATATGGGCTGTTTCTTATTTCAACTAGTCCTACCCCTATGCTATGTGCATATGCTATATGCAGCTATCTGGCATCCCTGGGGTGGGAAAGGGAGAAAGAAAACCAGCATTTTTATTCCAAAAACACCCTTTCACCGCCCTCAACCTACTGAGGGACTTCATATAAGAGAAGCCATTGATTTTTACTTTCAGAGGCAGTTACAAGCGAGGGAACGGCACAGTCCCCCAGAATTCCCTCTGCTCTGGTCCGCAGGGTGTTTTGTTCTGCAAAGCAAAAAATTGATTTTTTCCCCCTGTTTTGATTGGCCCAAAATTGCCCCTTTCTCTGCTTCTCCCTCCCAATGTGTGCCTTTTTCCAGGATGAGGGGAAGAGAGAGAAAGAAAGAGAGAAAGAGAGGATGGGGGAGAACTCACACATTCCTGGTTTGCTACGATGGTGATGTGACCCAATTCTTTATTGCAAAAAAACACCCCTTTCGGATCATTTTGTATTCCTGTCGCAACCAGCCCAAGTGTGCAGCTCTGTGATGGAGAGAACGGGATCCCATCTTCTCTTAGGAGGGAGGAACTCAGAGGAAGTGAGCCAAGCCACATTCAGCTAGAATAGCAAGAAAAACAATACAAAATCAGTCATCGTGGTCCCCGTTGATGAAGGGAGGGATATCTAGTAACCACACATTACCAGCTTTGATCATTGGAGAATCCAGATTGGAAAAATTTTAGTGTCCAAGGCCTTTTAAAAAAATCAGCTAGGGGTGAAATTCATTGCTTGCTTAAAACTGATGCTTCAAACCAGGGGGACTCATCGCTGCATTTGAGCATTGGACAATGACTCTAGAGATCATGGTTTGATTTCTACTCAGCCATGAAACTTACTGGGTGACTGTGGGCAAGTCACACACTCTCAGCCTCAGGGGAACGCAATGGCAAACCTCTTCTGAACATGGATACCAAAATCCCTGGATGCTCAAGTCCCATTAAATACAATGGCATAGCAAAATGGTGTCCCTTACATAAAATAGCAAAATCAACTTTTGCTTTTTGGAGGGCAATATTTTCAAGGCATGGATGGTTGATTCTGTGGATGGAGAATCTGTGGATATGAAGGGCTGACACTATTCTTTGAAAAATCCTATGAAATTTGTGGGGTCAACAGGTGACATGAAGGCACATAGGAACATATATTGGCTAGACGCTGACAGAAGACTGATTGATAGCACGCATTGTAAAAGCATGTATGAAATTGAAAGGAAAACAAACAAGGCTAGCTTTCTATCTTGAGGCTCCAAGGGTATGAGAATGATATTTCCAGCCTTCTGTGCCCCTAGAAATGATCCCTTTGGCCTGGCCATAAGCTGATGGTTTGGATGTCAATTGGACCACTACTGAGGGAAGGAGGGATATAAAAGAGTACACTAAAGCAGAGCTAAAAGTGGCATTAAGTAACACCTTGATACAACACTTGCCCAAAATAGTACCCCATCTTTCCATGTGTCCAAAGGTGGGATCCCCTTTTCTCATTCTCCTGAGCTCAAGGCATGTCATTGATCCCGCACGGCAAGGGTTAACGCAAAACTGGCTGTTCTTTGCAGCGAGAGTAGCTTGGATCTGATCAATATTTTCTATCAGCGTGCAGCCAAACCAGAGGAGCAAAGGCGGGGAATGGGGGGAGGGACATGATCAGCTCGGTTGGGAAGAGCCGGAAAGGGTGGGAGGCAGATGGGAGAGCGAAGGGAGCCGGTCACGTTTCAGGGCCAGAAGACAGAAGAAGAAGAGATCAAAGCTTGCTTTTTAAAAGGAAAAAGCTTTGCCACCTTGTGTGGACACCATCAGCCCTCCAGATCCGCAGATTTTTAATCCACAGATTCAAACATTGAAAATATTCCAAAAAGATATAAATTCCAAAACCCAAACTCTGATTTTGCTGTTTTATATAAGGGACACCATTTGACTATGCCATTGTATTTAATGGGGCTTCAGCATTGATGGGTTTTGGTATCCAGAGGGTTCCTGGAACCAAACCTAGCCGATACCAAGGCCACCTGTATTACTATTTCATTGTTCATTTCATTATTATTATTATAAATGGCCGTATTCTTACTATCAGTACAGTGGGCCTTGGTATTGGCTTGGGTTTTGTTCCAGGACCCATCCACCACATGGATTCCAAAATTCGTGGATGATCAAATTTCATTAAATGAAATGGTGTAGCAAAATGGTGTCCCTCATATAAAATGGCAAAATCAAGGCTTGCTTTTTGGAATGTGTATATTCTTTTAATATTTTCAAGCAGTGGATGGTTAAATCTGCGAATAAAGAATCAGTGGATATGGAGGGCCAGCTGTATTTATTTTTAATCCTGCCTTTTCCTTTCCCTCCTAAGAAATTCAGAAATCTTTCCCTTTCTCCCTGATTTTCTGACCTAACACCACTGCTGTATTCTCTGCAAACAAAACTGTCAACAAATTGAGGACCGGGTGTTGTTGTTTTAACCAGTTAATTTTACAGCTTTCCACTTATGCTCCAGTGCTATTTCTATTTTAGTTCAGCTTGCTACTGTTGCATACCTTCAAGTCGTTTTTGATTTACAGCAACCTTAAGGTGAACCAGTCACAGGGTTTTCTGAGGCTGAGAGAGTGTGACTCACCCAGGGTCACTCGGGGGTTTCCATGGCTGAATGGGGAATTGAATCTTGGTCTCCAGAATCGTAGTCCAATGTTCAAACCACGCTAGCACCAGCTTGTCATTACTTGCATGTAAAATCAAATCACAAAGCAGATGAGGGTTAAAATAGAAAATGTTACACTGTGAAAAACAAAAGAAAAACCATGCACCCTTTTAGAAACAAACACACACCAGTAGAGCTTGGAAAAACAATCTCTACCACCGACTGTTAGAATTTCTAAAGGTGGCAGTGCTGAAACCTTCATTAACAATACAAACCCAGCAAGCTGCTAATTAAAAGCTAGAAGCAGTTTGCAAAAGTCTTTTCCATCTGGAAAAAAGGTAGAAATGGAGGCCAATTTCCACAAAGAGGAAAGGGTTTCTACCTTTGTGGTGCCACCACTGCTAAGACCTCCTTTAGCCCAGGAATGTGGGGTACAAAACACACTGCAGAAATAATCCAGTTTGAAACCACTTTAACTGCCCTGGCTCAGTGCTAGGGGATCCTGGGAATTATAGTTTATTGTGGCACCAGAGCTCTCAGACAGAGAAGGCTGAATAATAGCTCAGAAAACCACAGTTTCCAGGATTCCCTAGCTCTAAGCCAGGGCAGTTAAAGCGGTCTTAAACTGGATTATTTCTGCAGTGTGTTTTGGACCAGGCTTGCAAAGGAAGTAGGGATGTAGCGCCTGACACATTTTCATCCACGCACATGAGAACAAAACATTTGAAAAGTTTTCTGTGCACTGAGATAGATTAAGGTAATTTTTTGGACAGCGTTTCACATTTCGGGGCCTTTTAAGCAAATTTTTCATTTAAGCAAAGAATGTATTTCATGCAAAAAAGAGGATCCCCCTTCCTACACTGCATTTTGTGCATATTTCCACCAAGATCCCCAAATGCAAAAAGTCATTTTAAAATGTGAGGAAACTCTCACAAATTGTTGTTTTGGGGCATGCTCTCTGTGATCGAGAACAACATTGTCAAATATTCTTTACATTCCAACAAAGCACAGCATGACTTATCTGCAAACACTTAAAAAGAAAGAAAGAAAAACAACCAGCAACAATTAAGAAAAAAGCCAAGAAAAGCAATCCTCTATCTCAGAAGCAATAAGTCCAGTGTGGTGCTTTGATTTGAGGGTTCGGCTATGACCCTGGAGACCAGGATTCGAATCCCTGTTTGGCCATGGAAAGCCACTGGGGGACCTTGGGCAAGTCACACTCTCTCAGCCTCAGAGGAAGGCAATGGCAAACCTCCTCTGAATAAATCTTGCCAAGGAAACTCCGTGATAGGGTCACCATAAGTTGGGAACAATTTGAAGGCATATAATAACAACAACAAAGGTTTGCCTAAAGAAATGACTTGAAGACACACAACAACAAACAACAACAACAAAATGGGAGGGCAGAGGATTAATTGGGACTGTCCCTGCCAAACTGGGACAGTTGGAGGCTATGCAATTGGGGAAAGGCTGAAACCAAGGGTCCGTACACACTTCACAACTATAGGGCTATCATTTTGCTTTAATTGCCATGGCTGGAATTTATGGCATCCTAGGGATTGTAGTTTGGGGAGGCACTAGAGCTCTCTGGGTGAGAATTTTAAGTACCCGCCTCCCTAAACTGCAAATCCCAGGGCTGCCTAGGATGGAACCATGGTGGTTCAAGTGGGATCATTGCACTATAAGTGTGCCTTGTGAACGCTTTCTTGAAGATCTCTTTCTATGCTGTGAATGCCACACTCCCCACACCCGCTCCCAAAGTTTCCCCGCCAAGTTGATAATTAAAATAAAAGAGTCGTTTAGGAAGAAGAAAACGTGCAAGGTTTTAACACAAGCTGATAAAATCTGAGCCTATTAAATGTTAATGGAGACCCGCTGCCAGGTTGCTTAATAATGTCTTAGCTTTGCAAAATTACATCTTGTTCTCATATTATGAACTGGACTTCTGTGGCCGCGGCTGTTGTTTGGTTCTCTTATCGTTGCTTTTTTGCCCCTCACATCAAATCGGTTTTTATGCCTGTTCTTAGCAGCTGCCAAAACAACGGTCTAAAGAAAGGTACAGAAAGGATTGCCAACTGGTGAGGAAAAGCAGATGACGTGGTTGCTCTTGTGCTTTCAAATAGAAATCAGCGGATTCAAGCTTTCTGTAGCATCAAGTTAAGTTGGCGCTGCTCAGTTGGTAGGAGGACACCTCCCTTATCTATCAATTTTAGAAAGCTGAAAGGTATAGATCAGTGATTCCCAAACTTTGGTCCTCTAAGTCTTTTGGACCTCATCTCCCAGAAGCCTTTGCCAGCTTGGCCAAGAATCAGGAATCCCCTATATTATTGCCTCTATACTGAGGTCTACCATTGCGCACTTATGCCACCTCCCATTTCATTTGAAACAAGCCATGTTTAAGGTCGCTCCCTCGATACCGAGGGATGGCATTGTCACTGGCCGTATACGGTCATCACTGCATGGATATTCCCTCCGTGCCAATACCCGATATCATGGTTATCCTTATGTGGTTGATTCGGAGGACATGGTGCTCCCTCCAAACCGAGGGAGGGCACCACCATTCGCACATTACGTAACGGGATGGAATAACATTCTCACAAGGCCAGCGGCCGTTTAAAATTTCTCCCCAGGAGTATGATGACAAGTGGCCATTTCATAATGTCTCCTTAGAGTACCTTAGAGGCCTCCTGGAAGAGATCAGTCTTTAATACTGTTTTAAATTTAGTATGTCTAGTATAGGGCTAAAATTAGAAAGACTCAAATGAGTAGAGTAGTATGGCTTGCAGATTTGGTTAGAGCCTCCCTCTTTTTCCCGTTTCAAACACTAGTTAAACATAGAATCATAGAGTTGGGAGAGACCCCCAGGGGCCATCCAATCCAACCCCATTCTGCCTTGCAGGAATACACAATCCAACAACAAACACAACCATGAAACATCCAAGAGTCTTCTCCACTTTTCAACCTGGCAGTCCAAATTTACATGGCTGCCTTAAAGGTTGACCAGCTTGCCAACCAACGACATTGGCAATAGCCTCCCGCTCCTACAGATTGCCTTTGTAAACAGAGAAAATTGTTCCAAAGCACTATTTGTTTTTGGAGATGGGATGGGAAAGAAAAAGAGAAGGGCAAATCCCAGTTGCAAATGGCTTCTGGAAGATTCCAGTAAATGAGTCTAAAGAGAAGAAACCACTAGGAAGTTTTGTACAGCTCACTCGGGACATAGAAGAGGGTTTTCTTTTGCCGAGGAAAGCTATATGCCGGGCTGGGAAAGGGCAACGTCGAGGAGGCAAGGAAGGAGACAGAAGACTTCAGTCACCAGAGCTATTGATTTGGCATTAAATTTCCTTTCCTCCAACCCCACAAACTCATCCTTCCACTCCCCTGGCCACACCGTTAAATGCATAAAAGCAGAGTGCAATGGAGATGTGGGCTTTAAGGTCATTCCCAGGCTAAAATAGCAAACCTCTTTTCTCTTTTCTTTTGTTCTCTCTTCTCTTTTCTTTCCCCCTCTCACACAGCTACTAAGGACAGGCCTTATCACACAGGCATCACTAAGGGCACGCGTAGTGCGGACCGCACCGGGTGACACCCCAGAAGAGGGGTGACACCTGGTTGAGCCCTTCTCCTGCATCCTTTCTGGCTTTGCCATGGAGGAGTCCTCATGAGGGGACCTCCACTGCAGCGGCGAAGGAGAGGGTCACACATACCATTTTGACTGCCGCTTCTCCCTTGGCAGGCCCTGGGTGACACCAGGGTAAGGTCTCCTTCTTTGGAGGCTTTTAAGCAGAGGCTGGATGGCCATCTGTCAGGGGTGCTTGGATTGTGACTACCTGTATGGCAGAAGGGGGTTGGACTGGATATCCCTTGGGGTCTCTTCCAAGTCTATGAGTCTATGATTTGGGATGGGGATGACACTGGGTGCAAGGCATGCAGACTGCACTGGGTGAAAGCCCAGACAGGGGTCAATTTGAATTTGAAAGGGTGTCACATTGAGGATGAAGCAAGCTTGTTTGCTGCTGCTCCAGAGACTAGGATACAGAACAATGGATGCAAGCTACAGGAAAAGAGATTCCACCTAAAAATTAGGAAGAACCTCCTGACAGTAAGAACTGTTCGACAGTAGAAGACACTCCCTTAGAGGATGGTGGTCTCCTTCTTTGGAGGCCTTTAAACAGAGGCTGGATGGCCATCTGTCGGGGATGCTTTGGTTGTGAGTTCCAGCATGGCAGAATGGGGTTGGACTGGATGGCCCTTGTGGTTAATAAGGAGCAAGGAGAGAAGAGTTATTAAGGAGCAAGGAGAGGAGAGTCTGCACCAGTTTGCTTTTGTCTGAGTCTGAAGGGAAGGGGAAGATTCTGCTCCTTAGTCTCCTTTCTTCTTTGCTAAATGAGTGCAAATGACTTCTGCACAGTTTGCAGCAATGGAAATAATCCCATTCAATGACTTAGATGATATTTCCTTTCGTTTGGGATATGCAGTGCCCATGAATGATAGTTTTTATTCTTTCTTTCTTTCTTTCTTTCTTTCTTTCTTTCTTTCTTTCTTTCTTTCTCTCCTCTCCCTCATCACTTCACCAGCCTGCAAAAGGAAAGAGCAAGATCAAAGCAAGGCCGACAGAAACCACGTCCCTAAGCGCCACCGGCTGGTCTTCACTGACATCCAGCGCCGCACACTCCACGCCATCTTTCATGAGAACCAACGGCCTTCCAAAGACCTTCAGATCACCATTGCCCAGCAGCTGGGCTTGGAGCTGTCCACCGTTAGCAACTTCTTCATGAACGCTCGGCGACGGAGCCTGGACAAATGGATGGAGGAAGGGCGATCTCCGTCAACGGCGGGCCATGTTAGCGGTAACAGCTCCTCGGCCGTCACATGTACCAAAGCATAACAGGCAATGCCTCAACCCTTTCCCTCTGACTCTCCTTTCACACCAAAGATGGCGGAACGTGGCGCCTGGCCAAGCATCCAAGATGGCAGAAGGTGGCTCTTGGCCAAGCTGCCAAGATAGTGGAAGGTAGCACTTGGCTTAGAGTCCAAGATGGCCGAACAAAACTTGGCCAAGAAATCAAGATGGTGGAATGCAAACGTGGCCCATGTGTTCCAAGGGTGAGGGAGGGAGGGTGGGAGAGGGAAAATGCATTACGATTTTAACTCCCTTTGGATTAAACCGGAAACACAAGTTGGATCCTTGTGGTGTTTCATCACCTAGACTCTGATGAGGGTTACACCAAGAAGAATCGGGAAAAGGGAAGGTTGAGAATGATCTTCTCACCTTATGAAGAGGAGGAAGAACGGCCATGGAAGGTCAAGGCTGTCTCAAGAACTTTGATATTTTTTATTTTGGCTTCTTTGTTCCCCTTTGCAACCTCGTTCTGTGTTTGGTTCCTACCGGGGAGGCAGTGCCATCTCGTGGCTAGAGGCAAGAAAGGGAAGGGGGAAGGAAAACAATGGCAGAGAGGGTCCGAAGGAATGCTTTCACTCAATTTATGGGAAGGAGACAAGAGAAAAAGAAGCCTAGTCTCCACCATTTTGTAATCTAAAGACCCTGGGGTGAAAAAAATTGAAATAGTTCATTTTGTAGCCAAAGAGCTAAATGTTAAAATGCAGGGCAAAGATGGGCTGGACTAAATTCCTTATAGCTATTTGGGTGAGAAACTCTTCACTTATGGTTAGTAGTAGCATTTACATCTTTACTTAGGTATTATTGGTAACAGCATTTACATCCCATCTTTTCATCTGGTGAGGGCAACTTGGCCTCCATCATCATCATCATCATCATCATCATCATCACCATCACCATCACCATCATCACCACCTTTATTTCTAAAAGCACAGTACAATTAAAAACTTTACAAAAGTGACAGTTATAATGGCATTAAACTATTACAGTATTATTCTGCTATATCCTCACAACAACCCTGTGAAGTAGGTCAGGCTGAGCGCATGAAAGAGAAAGACACTTGGGCTAGTCCAGTGAATTTTGTGGCTCAGCCAGCTTTAGAGTGCACCTATACTGTGGAAATAATGCAGTTTGACACCACTTTATGTGCTGTAGCTCCATCCTATGGAATCCTGGATTTGTATTTTTGCAAGGTCTTTAGCCTTCTCTGCCAAAGATTGCTGGTGCCTCACAAAACTACTAATCCCAAGATCCTGTAGGCTGGAGCCATAGCAATTAATGTGGTGTCAAACTGCATTGTTTCTACAGTGTAGATACACTAAACCAGGGGTTACTTCTTCAAAAACAGCAAGATTAAAAGTTGCAATTAAATCATTCCTTGATAGGGTACCTCTGGCTTTTAACACCTGCAGAATGGGCAGAAATTCAAAGGGTGAAGCTATTCCCTTGACAGAGAAGCAGCAATAGCATGCTTCACCTTTGGAATTTCTGCCTGTTATCATCCAAGATTTCCTGAACCACTTGGGCTAGTCCTCTTGTTTCCTAGCCTTGCTTCTAAAATTAGGGAATTCTGTTATTTCTTATATTTAGGACCACCACCAGACCAGACAAAAATGCTGTTCCTTTGTATTTATCCATGAAAATGTGAATGCTTGACAGACAGAAATGTGCAAGATTGCCTTGAGAGAAAGTAACTTAAGAGGAGGCTGTTTGTCGCAACCCCGGATAAGTCGGCGCTCTGACATTTTGCCTCTTCTCCATCAACCTCTGGATCTATCTATCTATCTGGGGAAAATAAGCAATTCATAAAGTAAATCTGTTTGGCAGAAAGCACGTGAGGTGTATCCAGACTGCAGAAATAAAGGAACCTGCCATTACACTATCCTACAGAATCGTGGAATTTGTAGTGTGATGAGGCATCAGAGCTCCTTGGCAGACCAGGTTAAAACTACACATCCTAAGATTGCACAGGATGGAGCCATGATAATTAAAGTGGTATCAAACTGCTTTATTTCTGCAGTATGGATACATCCATGGACTTAGCCAAAGCCTGTCTGGTTAAAAGCCAAGGCACGCTGACACCTTAATTTACTAGAAGGTGAAATTTACTACAAGAGGCATTCCTGATATGTTGTTATTGTTTGCCTTCAAGTCATTTCCAACTCATGACAACATTAAGGTGAACCTATCACAGGGTTTTATTGGCAAGATTTTTCAGAAGAGGTTTGCCATGGCCATCCTCTGAGGCTGAGAGAGAGTGACTTGATTAAGGTCACCCAGTGGGTTTCCATGGCCAAGCCAGGATTCGAATCCTGGTCTCCCAGTGTCAAAGTCCAACACTCAAACCAATAAACCACATGGGCCTGATATATATGTAGCTATAATTCCTGCACTGCCTCTAAACCAGAATTTCTAGTTCTGGTCTGTTGATTGTTATGCCTCATTTTATTGTATTTTTTGGCTTCAGGCACTTTCTTGGCCTTCTCTTCAAGGTGAAGGGTTGCTTTGTGCAGGTGAAAAGCCACGTCGGAGTCTAACCGGACAGACTTAAACTTAGCATTTATCCATTGCTTTCAGAGCATTTTCCAAAAATGAGTTTAAATTTGCAACTTGAAACATGGTCATCCCACTAGAGGAACTAGCATCTTTGCAAATAGGGTCACTTTTCAGCCACAAAGGTGGGAATTGTGAGCTCTCCAGTTGTAGTTGGACTTTGTCAAGAGAGTTTGGGTGCATCTACACTGCAGAAATAAACAAACACCCACTTCAAATGCTATAGCTCCATCCTTTCAGATCCTGAGATTTGTAGTTTTGCATGGTCTTCTGCCCCCTCTGCCAAAGCGTGCTGGTGCCTCAACAAACAACAAATTCCAGAATTCTGTTGGGTGGAGCCATGGCAGTTAAAGTGGTGTCAAACTAAATAATTTCTACAGTGTAGATGCAACTAATTAGGATGCTCATTTGGGTTTTAATGTACCAGTAGGCAGAGAAGGAATGAGGCAGGATTTGTGCTTCTAAAGCTGCATCCACACTGCAGAAATAAACCAGTTTGCCACTACTTTCAACTGCCATGGCTCTATGCTATGGGATTCTGGGAACTGCAGCTTGTTGTGGCACATATAGAAGACTAAAATGCTCCACAGAACTACATTTTCCCGAACTCCATAGCATGGAGCCATGACAGTTAAAGGGGTGTCAAACAGATCATTTCTTCAATGTGGATGCAGAGCCACAATGAAGAAAGTTAGCTCTCATTTTCTGTAAACCTAAAATCCTGCTTCCAAAAGGAAGCAAAATATTTCTTAGCCATATTAAGTGCAACAGATACCATGCAATGAAAAATATATTGAAAAAAAATTACCTTTCAAACCTCTGAAGGCCAAACAAATGCTGATTGTTAGGTATAAACTTTGGAAAGGTGTCATTGTGACATTGCCACAACCATCTCTGCCTCTTTCCCATGGCTTGCCAGCTTTACAATATGCTCAAGGGGAATAAAAGTAGCCCAATTTGAACCCATGTCAGGCCTGGATCCACTGCCTCCTCCTTCCCTTGTCCCTGTCCGGTATTCCTGCTGTACCAAATTTGTCGAAATTGCTGAAAAGTAAAAAAAAAAGAAACTTCTACCTCACTTTGTCTCTTGCACCAAAAAGAAGAAGAAGAAAAAAAAAGATACCAAAGATGATTCTTTTTTGTTTCGTTTTGCAAAGGAAGTCTTTTTGTGTGTCCGTGTGGGTGTGCATGATGTGGTTGAGGATGCGTGGGTGGGTGGATGTGTCCGTTGTAATATATCTATATTTCTATATATTTTTTTGCATGGCTTCTCAAAAGTACTCTGTTTGTGTCCGAACCTCTCAGCTTGCTCTGGACAGAGAGAGGACTGTGGCTTTGTCACTTTGGCAGAAGGCCTAAACTCTTAATTTGTCCCAAAAAACAAAAAAAATATATCCCCCTTACCTTTCTCTCCTCGCTCTTTCCTCACCATCATGTTCCCCATGGATGTTACTAATAAAATGCACTTTAGTGATTACGGCACAGGGTTAGGAGTAGGGATGTCATTCTTCTTCACTATTTTGATTCTCAAAGGAAGAAACAAGTAGTTTTAGCAATTTCTTTCTTGCTGCAAGCCAGTGTTCAAAAACAGCACAGTTTGCAAATTTGGTACAAAATTCATCCACAGAATTTCTGCACTGAATAAACCCTATTCTGTCCAAGAAGCAACCTTTTCCATGCTGATAAAATAATACTTCTTGATAAAAAAAAAAAATCCCCCCAAGAACATAATATTTCGGGGCAGAATTTCTTTTTTGCAGAATTTCTTTTATGCACAAAACAATTATTTCTGGGATGAAATGTGTTTTTTTCTGTGCAGAAACTGCTGTTTTTCTGAGCAAAACGACCACATCGGACTTTTGTGCGAAATAAGTCACAAACTGCAATGACTCTCATCCATCCAGGATTTTTCTCATCAGGGTTTCTCGACACTGGAGAATATTTTTCAAATATTTCCCCCTCTTCCCACTCAGACTAAGTATATTTCAAAATATTAGAAAAAGATAGCTCGGGTGGCAGTGATGAAATCCTGCTTTAAAACATGATTGGCCTATGAGAACAATGGGAGACTATGGCTTTCTTTTGAGAAAGTGTGTAATTTCTTTACCCAGATTTTGAAATGTGCCACTTTGCAAAATTTAGACTCCGAAACAGCTTACTCAGTTCAGAATTTCTGCTTCTGGAACTGTTTCCAATGGCAGAATTGATGTTTCGATGTATGAGTTAACCGTGTGTTAATGTATGATATTAAAAATCCTCTCTCTCAATTTCAAAAAAGAATTAACTATTGCCTGTTCAAAGAGTCAAAACAGGTGACTTCCTGAGATAATGTCACATAGGATCTCAACAAACATCCTGTGTTGACAAAACCCACATTTATAAGGGCAAAGATCGGACGTGTTTCATAACTCCAAATCCATGAAAATGACATTTTTATGGCTGTAACCAGGTTGGTTTTATGATGCTGGCAATCCCAACAGAGATCATTTTAGATCCATATGGGATCCCCCTTATCTTATAATTGCACAAATGTCTGGCAGGGATCTTTCACCTACCTAAAACATTCCCCAACCTGGTGTGCACTGTCTAGTGAGACACGGGATTCAACAAACACAAGGTGCATACCTGTAGGACAGGTCATTGCAATAAAAACTGCCCTGAAGGTGTGGCAAAGAGGGGCAGATAACAGGTAGCTTTAGGAGAACAAGTTTCCAAAGCTGGGAAACCATTTCAATACAATTCACACTACACAGTTATAGTGCTATGATTCCACTTTAATTGCCATGGTTGCATACTAATGAATCCTGACATTTGTTAAGTTTTGTGAGGTACTTAGAATTTTCTGCCAGAGGACCCTCATGCCTCACCAAACTATAAATCCCAGGATTGTACAGGATACTGGCATGGCAGTTCAAGGATAATCATAATGCTATATATACAGGTTGAGTCTCCCTGATCTGGAATGCCAAAATATTCCAAAATCCTAACTCGTCCATAAGAGTGGCTGAGATTGTGACACTTTTGCTTGATGGTTCACAAACTTTTGTCTCCTGCGCAAAAATGTTAAAAATATTGTGTCTAAAATTACCTTAAGGCTACGTGTATAGGAAACATAAATGAATTTCATGTTTAGATTTGGATTCCATCTCCAAGATATTTCATTACAGTCAGCCTCCACATTTGCAGCTTTAACTTTTGCAGCTTTGATTATTCAGGGATTTGATGAATATGTTCTCTCTAGAAATCTCTAGGTCCTCAGCTCTACTCTGCCAGAAATTGACCACAAAGTCATGCTGGGACTTAGATTCCTAGAGAAAACACTTTTCTAGGCATCTGTATGTCTTCCAGTGCAATTCTATGGTCAGCTTCTGCCAGGTGTTCACCATAGAGTTGCACTGGGAAGATCTAGAGGCTCCAAGGGAGAAGCTCTCTCAGGTTAAAAATTAAAAAGTTGATTTTTATTTGCGTTTTTTCCACTTTTATAGGGGGTCCTGTGCCCCTAACCTCAGCAGATGTGGAGGGCCCACTATACTTCTATGCAAATATTTCAAAATATTTCTAAATATATGGAGCCCTGTTGACACAGTGTTTAAATCCTGGTACTGCAGCCAAAAGGTTGCGAGTTCAATCCCAAGGCTCCAAGGTTGAGTCAGCCTTCCATCCCTTTGGAGATTGGTAAAATGAGTAGCCAGCTTTTTGGGGGCAACTGGCTAACACATTGCTTAGAGAGTTCTAAGTTCACTGATAAGTAGTATAGAAATCTAAATGCTAAATCCAAAATCCAAAAAACACTTCTGTTCCAAAGCATTTTGGATAAGGGAGACTCGCCCTGTAATTGTGTGGTATGAAAGGGTCCCAGGTTGCCTGCAGAGACAGAAAACATGGAAAAGCATCCATATCAATACTGACATGAAGAATCTGGGTGCAATTCCTTGGTTCAGGCCTGAAGCCTGAATTCTACTGGTCAAATTCCCATTTCAGCAGATCCATGGAATCAACTGTTGAAGTGCGAGTCAACACTTATATAAACCCCACTGATTCAATACATTTAGTTGCAAACTATCAATAGGATTCAGGCTGGTGTGTTCCAAGAATTGGTGTTTGACCTTCATGTACTCCATGCTTACATGGAGAAACAGAAGTATAATGCTAGTTTAATGAAGTAAGTGAAATATTTCCACCTCAAACAAGTGGTAGCAACTCTGAAATTTCAATGTGACAGGGAAGGGGAGAAATAAGTCAAATCAACTCTCTCCAAACCTGTTTCTTTCAAGTTGGGTAATGGCTCCTGTGAAGTATTCTTTCCTTGCATTTTCTCCGCTATGACTACAGTGCAAAAGTCCCTGCTCATCCATTGTTCCAGTTTTCTGTTAAATATTTTAAATACGGGCTGCATGCATTTGGAAAACACCTTCCCTGAGGCCGATGATCTGAGGGTATTAAAAGCTGTATTGCAATATCCTAAATAAAAAGACATAGAATAACATTAAAAATATATATATAAATCCAACAATTGCCTCACTTCACCTGGGAGTGAAATTGTATTTTTAAAAGCAAGATCCAAGACAGTGCCGTGAGTGGGTTCGCGTTTTTTAAAATGGACAACTGCGCCTTTGTCTTTGAAAGTAGTTTGATAGGCAGAGAGAAATAGGCAGTTTTGTTCAAGCACACACACAAAAATATAAAATAAATGCTGACACTTCTTCCATAATCCCTTTCTTCCTCCTTTCCTTCCTCTTCCCCCTGGCCAGTGTAAGCTGAGTAATGTGGTCATGTTTTTAATCAAAGCAGTGCATTACTATATATTAATAAATTGAATGTTTCTTCTTTGTTTGTCGACTGTGCTATAACTTTAAAAAAAGAGAGAAAACCAAAGTCCTTTTTTTGCCTGTAAAGAAAATGAAAAAAAAAAAAAGCTGTACATTTTATACCAAAGGTTTTCTTTTCCTTTTTTTCCTTCTCGGATACCTCATCCTGTACCTGTTTGTGGTGAAATGTTAATCACAAAAAGTAAATGTCCTTAACTGAAACACAGCAGATCTCTTTACTTTTCATAGGGATGGGGAAGGAAGTGGAAAGGAGTTTGTGAGGGTTGGTATGTGGGTTTTTGGTTTAAAAATTGCATTCAAGTAACACTTGAGTTGCATCCGGACTGCAGAAATAATGTAGTTTGACACCACTTTAATTGTCATGGCTCAATGCTATAAAATTCTGGGAACTGTAGCTTGTTGTTGCACTGGAGTTCTCTGAGAAGAGAAGGCTAAATGTCTCACAAAACTACAATTTCCAGAATTCTACAGCATTCAGTTGTGGCAGTTAAAGTGGTGTCAAATTGGATTATTTCTGCAATGCAGATGCAGCCTTGGTAAGATATCTAATTGGTCTTAAAAGAGTGTCAAATCCCTAAAGTGGTGGTTCCCAAACTTTGGTCCTCCAGATATTTTGGACTTTAGCTCCCAAAATTCCTGACTGTTGCTTCAAGCTGGGTAGGGCTCCTGGGAGTTGAAAGTCCAAAACACCTGAAGGACCAAAGTTTGGGAACCACTGCCCTAAAGGAAAGCTAGTCCATGCGCTGGAGAGAGCAGACAACTGACTCCAAGAACCAGGAATTGTCAACAAACTCACACATGCACACACAACTCTGGGCATTGATTGGCATTCTCCAACCATAGATGTCACTACTTGCCCTCTTGTTGGCTCCCAAACCACATCAGAATGCAGAAAAAGGAAACTTTAACTGCATGAAGAAGTGATTTGGATGCACACGAAAAGACATTCCAGCTAAAAAATAAGATCTTTTTTACTGTAAGAGCTGTTCAACTGTGGATTGGACTGCCTCAAAGACTGGTGGGCTCTCCTTCTTTGGAGGTCTTTCAACAGAGGTTGGGTGGACATCTTTCTGGAGTACTCATGCATAGCAGGGGTTGGACTACATGGCCCTTGGGTTCCCTTTCAACTCTTATGCTTCCAAGGATTCATGTTCTAAGGCCCCAATTAGATGCAAGATCTTCATTGCTATGGCTAAAATTATGACCCTTTCAGAAACCTCTACCACCACTGCAGCTTTTTTTGTTAATGTTGCTGTTCAGCCTCTCCACACATCCACCTCTACAACCACCACACTGCTTTGTGTCACAGGTTGAAGGCAGAGAAAAAACCTGGGTTGGGCAGTAGGGGGTTCCCTATGGACAGAATCCTTGTGACCATTTCCAGGGGCCAAAATTTATATTTAATAAATTTTGGTAGGGATTGTGACAGCACCTCTACTGCTCCACAGAAGAACTGTATCCATCCCACTGTCCTCTTCTCCAAAGAGATCCTCAGAGGTCTTCAAAAAGCTTATGAGGAGGTTGGGACTCCCAAAAGTTGAAAGTAATAAACAAAACAGGGATGTATTGTTTTTAAATATGCTGTTACCCACCTTGAGTCCCATTATTGGGAGAAATATGGGACATTAATAATGAAGATGATGATGATGTTTGGCTAAAGAGAAAGCCAGTGCATGTTAAGTAATTATAGCATACATTATTCTATGATCCTACAGAAATGGGGAATCCAGCCATCCCAGAATCTCAGCTTCCCTGACACATAAAATTTCTGGACCTCACGGCTGAGATCTTTATTTTCAAAAATTATGTTTTGGGCAATTCCCCCAGAAGCTCAAGAGAAGATCGGATGAACTTTCCAACAGCTGAGATGTGTAGAATGCCTCAACCCTTGTCTCTTCCATGATAAGAAAAAAGAGAAAAAACTTACACAAACTTGGAAATTATACAACTTCTCCAATCTGCACTCCTCCAATTTGCCCCATTCACACAAGTCTCAAAATTTAGCTACTGTCAGCACAGTCAGGTTTGGAACCAGATGTTTGCCAGTTGCACTTTGGTTGCATGAAAAAGAATGTGAACAGCTAAACCTCGCTGTCGTCAATGTGAATTAAACCCAACTAAATCTGAATCTAACCCTCAGGCTTTGGTTAGTATAGGGCACATATTGTACCATCAATGCATATTCTCTTTTCACTGCAAATTATCTGTAAATCAGGAAAGGAGGAGAACCCTCTGAACTCAAAGGAAACACACAGGAGATTGCATAGAGATTTGTGTTGTAATGGTATTTCCAAACAAACTCAAGGAGAACAGCACAGGAAAAAAATATCCAGAGGAATCTGGATTGAGAAGAAGCAAGACCGAGCAAAACTGAGGTCAGATGTCTAATAAAAAAACCCCAACACAACAGAACACACACTGCAATCCAGTCCTTCCTAAAACATACAAAACAAAAAGGAGAAGATCTGAAATTAAAAAAAGAGAGAAAGATAAAGTGAGGTGGTTCAATTCATTTTCTAACAGATGCAAACCTTCATTTTAACTTGGGATGTATGAGTAACAAAAAAATAAGAGGGGGATCAGAGAAGGAAAGAAGAGACACATAAATCTTCTTTGCTCATTCTTGCAATCTAACGGCTCCCCAAATCCAAGGAAGAGGTGGTGAACATATAGGTTTTCCTATAACAGAATGCTGCCCACGGTGCCCCATTGCTCCGGGTGGGCATGACACCAGGAAGTCACCCATGCCTGCTGTTAAAGGGCACAGGAAAAATCCATAGAGTGGAAGGTTCAGTCCTAGAGAGAAAGGGGTGAAACCCACTCAGAACAAACTCTCTCCGCTAGGGAGGATTTAGGATTTGTTGAAAGCTGCCAGGACAGCCCAAATCATCTCAGTGCCGCCCGCCTTGGCAGCCTCCACCTCAGGGTCCCTCTCCAGCAGGTCTTTGGACCGATTGATGGCCACGTCGTATTGCTCGTCGACCAGGCTGGCAAAGATATTCTCCAAGACATCAGAGGCATGGGACAGTACCAGCAGCGCTAAGGTCCTCCTGTCCATGCGATGGGGGTCATTGACCCACCTGTCCAGGACGCTCTCCTGGAGCTTCTTCACCAAGCGCTGTTTCTCCGTGGTGTTAGTGACAGGGTGGGTTGTCATGTCGAAGAGGAGGAAGTTCTGCTTCTCCGTGGTCAGGATGCCCTTCTCCACCAAGTTCTTGGCAATCCGCTCACGGACATTGCGGAGCTGATATTGCAACTTGAAGGGGTTCCAGGTCTCACCTATGAGAGAACCCAGCAGTCAAAATGTTATTCCCAGACTTGGAACTTGCCTCCCCATCCATCAGTATCTACACAGAATCAGAGAGCAGGAGGAGATCCCAAGGGTCATCCAGTCCAGCCCCCTTCTGCCATGCAGGAACACACAATCAAAGCATCCCCGACAGATGGCCATCCAGCCTCTGTTGAAAGACCTCCAAAGAAGGAAAATCCATCACACTTCCAGGCAGCAGTGTCTTCTACTGTCAAACAGCTCTTTCCCTCAGGAGGTTCTTCCTAATGTTTTGGTGGACTCTCTTTTCCTGTAGCTTGCATCCGTTGCTCCTTGTCCTGTTCTCTGGAACAGCAGAAAACAAGCTTGCTCCATCCTCAATATGACATCCCATCAAATATTTAAGCAGGACTGTCATTTCTCGTTGCAAACTCTCAAATGGTCTCTAGAAGGTTCAAAATGTTTTTGTTTACTTATGCAAAGTTTCCCTGACCTGGCTGTTTCCTTTCACATGTGTGTATTGCTAGTGCTGAATAAAAGGTTTGCTGAAATAACGAAGTGTTCCTTTATGCAATGTGAGAATCAATACCTATCTCTTCCATGTTATTTCTACCTTTGCGTCTAAATTTTCTGTTAAAAAAAAATCATGCCTAGGAACACACTGATTTTGTTAAGGAAACTACGAACTGACACTTCCATCACTGCAAGGTAGGAAGCAATGGGAAATAGGCTCAGAAACCAACAGCCAAGGAAATCACACTCTCCACAAAGGAGCACCCAGTGAAGTTCTAGGTATGGAATTTTGCACTGTCAGAGAGCCAAGTACCAACATTTCCTCCCTCACCTGTGAGCAGCTCAATCCAAGTCTGCACCGTCTCAGCAGGTTCAGTGGCTTTGAGGTGGCGGAGCGTCTCATCCAGGAGCACATCTCCCGTTGGGGCATCTGACTTTAGAAGCACCTAGAATGCAAACGAAGAGGAAAATAAGCCAACAGTGCTGTTTATGATCAATCCAAAGCACAGGGGTTTTAGAGAGCCCAAGAGGCAGTGGCAGGCAATCTCACCTTCCGATCCAGCAGCCTTTTTTTCCTCATGGTTTGAGGCTCCAGCTGTATCCTTCCCCGCATGAACAGCTCAATGAGAATGCCACCACGCAGGCCTGAGGAGATACAGTCGTTCCAGAAAGATGTGTAGCCCTGAGAAGACAAGGGACACACATCAGTAAAGCTCAGCTACATGTGTGCCCACAATCTCCCTTCTCTAAAGGAAATGCATCCCCCTTTTTCTTACCTTCCAAGTACCCCATTCCTACTCAGCAATGGAAACGAATCCCTCAGTTAGAGAAGACAGAAAGCTCTTACTCTCTGGTACATCCACCAATTCCAAGACTTTAATGTTTGATTTAACTCACTTATCAACAGATGTATTCAACTGGCTATGACAAATCTATCATGCCCTTCCCTTTGTGAGTGTGTGCATATGCCACCAAATTGCTGATCAACTTGTGGCAACCTTTCATTTCATAGGAAAGGAAATGGCATCTACAGCACCTGGTCTTCATTTGGAGTCCCCTTTCCAAACACTGACCCTGCTTAGCTTCCAACATCAGACAGGATCTGGAGCCTTTAGCTTATACTTCATGGTGGGTTGAGAAAGGGAGAGCAGGTTAAGAAAAGAGTGTAAAAGAGACTGATAATCTAGGCATGGAAAGAGGCATCCAATGAAATTGGATGACCCTTGTGGTCTCTTCCAACTCTTACGATTCCATGATGGGCACTAGATTCAGGGAAACCAAAGAGGGATATTCTCAAAAAAGGGTAATTGACCTGTGAAACTGGCTGCCCCAGATATGACAATGGGGTTAGACAGCTTAATGAGGCAATCAATGGCTATTACTCATGAAGCATATCTATTACTTCCAGTAGAATTCAAAGACACATCTGTGTTAAGGCCTGGACAGACTGCCAGAAATAATTCAGCTTGAGACCACTTTAACTGCCCTGACTTAGTGCTAGGGAATCATAGGAACTGTAGTTTATTGTGGTACCAGAGCTCTTTGACAGAGAAGGCTCAATGTCTCACAATTCCCATGATTCCCTAGCACTGAGCCAGGACAGTTAAAGTGGTCTCAAGCTGGATTAGTTCTGGCAGTCTGTTCAGGCCCTCAGTCTGGAAGAACAGGCACCTGAGGAAGTAGGCCCAAGTCTATGAATGCTCAAGCTACCAACTTCATTCTTTTAGTGAGTCTCAAAGGAACTATAAGATCCCTTTACATATTGCTTCCAGTGCAAGAAACAGCATGCTCTGGAACAAAAGTAAGAGAAAGCTACTGGATTCATGTCCTCCTTGTGCCATCCAACTGGCCACTGTGAGAAACAAGATGCTGGACAAGCTAGCTCTTTGCCAATCTAGCAAGGCTCTTATGATCCAGCTGAGCACTGGTTCTAGCAGGGCTTCCTGAGACAGGCAGGGTGCATAATGCAAACTGTAGAATGGCAAAGCAATAGGGAGGGGGGGAAAACACCGTGCTGCTTTAATTTTTCACTGTTAGGGATTAACTTTTGATAAAGCTGTTCCAAGTTGAAGAACAACCCAGACTCCTTTACACAAAAAGGAGAGAGGGTAGTGGGTCAACAGGAACAGTAGCTTGGCATAGGCAAACCATACCTCCTCTGCAAACACCAAGCCCACACTTCATGTGCTTCCTTCCCTCACATCACTGCTTTCAACCAAAGGGGAAAAAAGAGAGTTAGTCTGTTTGTCCTGCGATGGTGAGCTTAGGCAAGGCAACTTTGCCTTGGCAAACCTTTAACAACTAGCACTTGTCATTTCTTTACCTTAAAAAATAAACAAACCTCATTTCCTCATGCTACAATATTGTAAAGGAAAGCTGGATAAGGGCCTTTTGGGGGAAATCCAAAACCCAAGATCTTTTGAGGAAAAATAAGTAAATGAACTTTCCTTTGTGAAGTCGAAGGCTTTCACAGCCAGCATCCATGGGTTTTTGTGGGTTTTTCGGGCTGTGAGGCTGTGTTCTAGCAGAATGTATTCCTAACGTTTTGCCCGCATCTGTGGCTGGCAACTTCAGAGAAAATGTCAGGAATACATTCTTCTAGAACATGGCCTCACAGCCCAAAAAACCAACGAACTTTCCTTTCTTCTTGAAGTATACTGAACACACCCTGAATGATTTATTGTAAGAAGAAAGCCCTTGAAAGGAGTGGATTTGAATGATAGCTGATTCAGCCATAATCCTATATATCTCAAAGAAACTGTGGCTGGACAGAGAAAAGAATATATATATATGTTTCACACCAGAACCATACTGCAAGTGTTCATTTTGGAATGAAAAGCACTGTTCTAATCCTCACTGTCAAGAAGTTATCAAAACTTTATTATGGGGGGATTCCGAATTTGAAACTTTCACATAGCAATACCAAAACTTAAAGAGGACTTCTTTCAGATATGAAGTCTAACATCAGTATTTTGGCATTCTAGATTAACAATCGGAGTTCTTGCTTCTAATCTATTATTTGGAATAGAACTGAAACCTCCCTCCCTCTACCAAAAAAAAAAAAAAAAGGAAAGGAAAGGAAAGGAAAGGAAAGGAAAGGAATGGAAAGGAAAGGAAAGGAAAGAGCTGCACTACACCCAAATGGTACATCTACTGTGTCCCTCATTAAGGCCTGACTTTTTCAACAAAGTGTACCTTTGAGTATATATACTAAAGTGCATGTGCTAAGGACCATAGTTGTTTAACAGTAACTAGCAAGCACAAGGGATAATTTTGCTGGAATCTTTTCAGAAGATTCAGAAGTCACTCAAATGCTTCAGCTTCCTTGGACTACCATTTCTTTCCTCTATAAAGTTAACAAGCTAACTGTTTGAATAACACGTCACCCTGACAAAGAAAACCCAGTTGAAAAACCTGTCTGAGACAAATGACTAAACAGGAAAAACAAACCAGGATAATAGTTCCTGTATTGACTAGGGATCCAAACACACACAGGAGTATCAACCAGCCCCAGTTCCTCAAACTGGAGGTTGATCCCCAATTTCTTCTCAAATTTTGCCTATTACGGTACATGGATCAGGTATATTCTTTAAAGCAAATCCCTGCAATCGGACTGTAGATTTACAATTTTGAGAGAATGAAAATCATCCCCTGGACAGTAATCTGTCCCAAAAGAATGAACCCCTCTTAATGTGGCATCCAGGAAAAGACAGCACCTGTTTCTCCAAGAGCAAAATCAACAAAACCTGCCAAAGGACAGGATTGTTTGGTGTGATCAAATGAAAAAGCTTCTACCGTTACAGGAAAGTCGGAAATGAATGCCCCCAGGGAGGAAAGAGAGAGCGACAGAGCAGGTGCAGTCAGAGTTACATTGCCACAACTTAATTTAAAAGGCTTCCCCAAAGGACAAAGAGTTACTTATGTAATATACCAGGATAACACTCTATCTAGAGCAAGTACCTCAGCTTGGCTTGGCAAGCAGTTTCAAATGTAAATTGCTCCTAGATCTCAACTACAGTCTCCGTCCCCCACCCAGCTTTGATAGCTGAGAAACTACCAGGTAGAGATCTCCAGGATTAAAACCAGGAGCTTCTACTTGCAAGGCATGTGCTCTGTCACCAAGATGTGTTCCTAAATCCTACCTTAATTTTGAAGCATGCGTAGGAATGAATGAAAGGCAGGGTGGTTACTTTAACCGATGAAGGGCAAAAGCTTGGACAAGTTTGTCTCTGGAAATATTCTGCAAGTTGGCCTAGTACAAGTCTAGGAAGTCTCATGCTGCCAACTTCTTTCTTTCAGTGAGTCTCAAAGGTGCTGCAAGATCTCTCTACATACTGATTCTACAGACTAACATGGCTGTATCTTTGAATTCTAACAGGCTGCCACCCGGTTTCTGACTCACTTCTAGACAGGAACTTTAATGCAAAGCGAAGAGAAGAAATGAAAAATGATGTCTAAAACACCAGGTGGATCAGTTTGGAACCGGCTTAAAACACACCTCACCTACCTAGGCACTGACACCCCACCCTTTCATTAAACCTTTGCTTAAAAGTCAGCCAGGTCACTTACCACCACCGCAGAAGGGACCATTGTTAGAATTAAAATCTGTCACTAAGTTTGATTCTGTTGCTTTAAGACTCAGTAGAAATCAAGTTTCTTCTCCCTAGCAATGTTCATATAACACACCATGGTCAAGTTGCTGGCATTTCTGGCAGTGCTGTTGGGTAATTGGTGTTTTCATGAACGGAGTCTGAGAATAGATTGATCTCAGGCAGTTTATTTAAAGATTGTGTTGGATATACTCTGGCCTGGTAGCCCAAGGTTCCACCTCAAACAAGCAATTAAACCAACTTTATATAGGATTCTTACCGAAAGAAAGATGCAGTAGCAGCAACTGAGCAACAAAAGGCTATGATATACAAGTGCATCAATACAGAGCAATCATTATTTCTGAATTATGTACGTCAAACTTGTTCTTTGCAACTTATTCCTGTATTCTAGTTGTTATCTTACACAGCAGAATATGTCAAGATGTTTTGGGGCATAGCTCAGAATGTTTTGTACATGTCTCACTTAACTTGAAATCACTAGGACCTTGCAATGTTTTCTGTGTATAAGTGAACTATTTTCTTCAGCATAGCTCTACATTATTTGGGCCTTATGGTCCCTTTTTGACTTCCTTTCTTCACCAGTCACAGCTCTCTCACCTTAACTTCCCTCCAAGCTTTACTCTGAGGGACAGCAAAAACTGAAACGGTCTTGAATGCCCTTTTCAAAAAAGTGGTACGGGCTCAGTCTCCCTTATCTGAAATGCTTCGGACCAGAAGTATTTTGGATTTCAGAGTTTTCCAGATTTTGGAATATTTGCATATATATCATGAGATATTTTGGAGAGGGGACCCAAATCTAAACAAGGAATTCATTTATGTTTTGTATATACCTGATACACAGAGCTTGAAGGTAATGTTATTCACAATATTTTAAATCATTTTGTGCATGAAACAAAGTTTGTGTACACTGAACCATCAGAAAGCAAAGATGCCACTATCTCAGACAGCCACATGCACAATTTTGGGATATTTTGGAATTCTGGATAAAGGAGACTCAACCTGTATACAAATATAATACATTGATTTGCTTGTTCATAAGGGTGACCTACTTGCTTCTCCAAAGGAAGGGGAGGAAATTCTTCACCTGTAACACGTAGGCTGCATCTGCACTGCAGAATTAATGCAGTTTGACACTGCCTTAAGTGCTATGGCTCCATGCTATGGAATTCTGGGACTTGTACTTTTGTGAGACATGTAGCCTTCTCTGTCAGAGAGCTCTGCTGCCACAACAAACTCCAGTTCCTAGAATTCCATAGCATGGAGCCATGACTGGATTATTTCTGTAGTGCAGATGCAGCTCTCAATATTCTTGCTGTAACTCACTGCCATCCCAACAATGGGCAATACTGGCTGAGGGGCAGCTGGGAGTTGCTATCAAAAAAATAAAAATAAAATAAAATAAAATAAAATAAAATAAAATAAAAATCTGCTGGAGGGTCACAAATGTTCCCACTCATAAAAAAAAAATCTCATCCAGCTGCTTTTACACTCTGCAATACCAGGCAACTTTCTGCAACTGCGAAGTTATTGATACACATGATCATAACCATCAATGTGACACACTGTCACCCAGAGAAGGCAAAGGATCTCAGGGGATCAAAGAAAGGCACATCCTGCTCTTTCCATACCTCCTTATCCTTCAGGCCCAGGAGCAGCACTTCTTCCATGAGGGTGAGACGGATATCTTTGGAGTCGCCAGAGTCTTCCTCACCCGCGCTTTTGTCTAGCACCGAGTCTTCGTCACCCTCCACCCGCTTGTCAGCATTCCTGCCAACATCGGCCCGCCGTCCTCGGTGAATTAACGTGGTCATGGTCTCTCTGCTGCACCTTGGTAAAAAAAAAAAAAACATTGGAGAAATGAACCTAACCAGTCCAATTCTGGGCACCACAATTCAAAAAGGAGGTTGAGAAGCTGGAGCATGTCCAGAGGAGGGCGACCAAAATGGTGAAGGGTCTGGAAACCATAAAGCCCTCTGAGGAGAGACTTAGGGAGCTGGGTATGTTTAGCCTGGAGAAGAGGCGGTTAAGAGGATGCCACAACAAATTACCATTCCCAGAATGTCATAGCCTTGAGCCATGGCAGTTAGTGGTGTCAAACTGGTTTATATCTGCCTTCAAATGAATCCATGATTGGGAAGGTGAGGGAGAAAAGATGCAGATTCAACCATGGTCTCAAGAACCAGAGGAAAAGTAAAACCAGCTGCAGGTATACTGCACTTAATAAAGCTGACATTTTTCTGCATCAAAAAAGTTGGTACAAGAAGCAGAAATTAGACTGAAAGAAAAAGCATCGGTTCCAAGACAGTTTAACATATTTCAGCTAATGTTTTGTTCAAAACTAACCATATGTATGCATGAAATGCAACATCCAGGTTAGGGAAGCCTTGTAGAAGTAAATAAAACCATTTTGAAACTACCATCATTATTAGATTTATTTATTTTGTGCCAGCAGTGTAACATGAGGATGTACACAATGTTACTTTCTAGAGACCACTTGAAAGCTTCTTCCAAAATGCATCCAGGAATGATTCTTTTTTCTTTCACCAGCTTTCACTGGTGAAAGCTTGTTCCCAATTATAAGGGATGTCCCCTATCTGAGGGTCTTAGAGCCCTTATAGGGCTGGCAAGTGTCCCTTATTTGAGGGCTGGAAAGCTTGTTCCTTATTATAAAGCAAACTTTGGTGCTCCACATTGTTTTGGATTCGACTCCCAGAAGTCCTAGCCATTTGGCCAACAATCAGAAAATCTGGGAGCTGAAATCCAAAACATTTTGAAGACCAATGTTTGGGAAGCACTGTTATAAAGCATGTCCCCTCTCTGAGGGTCCTTATAGGGCTGGCAAGTGTCATATATTAGAAGGCAGCGATTCCCAAACTTTGGTTCTCCGGGTGTTTTGGACTTCAGCTCCCAGAAGTCTTAGTCTGCATGACCAGCAGTCCAGAATTCAGGGAGCTGGAGTCCAAAACATCTGCAGGAACAAAGTTTGGGAAACACAGTCATAAAAGATGTTCCCTGAGGAACTGGGAACCCTTACAGGGCTGGCAAGTGTCCATTAGTATAAGGGATGCTTCCAATTTGAGAATTGGAAGGCCTTTCCTTTTACACAGACTGAATGTGGTGCATAAATTACCATATTTTGGGCCCTTCATGAAAACAGCAATGTGTGCATCATGTCATTTATGAATATGGACAGTAGGTTAATTTTACACAGGAATACACAGCTAAGTAGAATCAATACATTCATTTGGTCTTGATGGGGAACAGCAAACTTGTCAGCAGCTGCTTCCAGGCTGTCAATTCAGCTTGTCACGAATTTTGACTGTCCTTTATTGCTAGTTTGAAAACCTGGCAATTTTACTGGGAGGGGACAGATTGAACACAGTGGGGCCTAGGCCTGAGGAAATAGACAGAACCAGGGCTATACAAGCATAAATAAATCCTATTTTCCAGCCCCAGGTACACTAAAATAAAGGAGGAAGCCTACACTTTCAGCTTGGCAGGAACTGGGCAAAAATATGGTTAAAACACTTCTTGCAATAAAAAATTCCCACCCGTTTCCAGAGTGCTTCCATTACCAACTCACATTCAGGGTTTGTCCCTCCAAAAATACTATTTTGTCCCAGTGTCTTCTTTCACTAGCACACAGAAGGGTTAGAAGCTGCAGCTTTTCCTGACATGGAGGTTAAACTGGGGATTTGAAGTGAAGAGGAAGCTTTCTACCTTGAAAATCTTGCATACCAAAATGCAGTTTTAAAAAGGAACAGGTGCAAGAGAGAGGAAAGGAGAAGGGCAAAGCCATTGCAAACGTGGCCACTGCTTTCTGGTGGACAGAATTACATATGTAATGTAATACTGTGTTTTCACAGCCCTTTTTTACAGCTCTTCCAAATGTGCACCTTGGCTTTTATAAAATAAACCCAAAGAGGTTTATGGATAACTGAACCAACAAGCTTCACCTTACAAAAACAAATTTTCTTACCCTTTTGATTCACCTACCATTATAATCTGGAATTGTACCAAATTCTTGGATCAGGAAAATTAAGCAGAGAGAAAAACAGCAGCAGCAGCAAGCCATCTTTTAGATTAAAGCAGAGACTGGGTGGGTGGCTGGGGGAATCCTTTATGCACAGAGGCCACAATTTTAGCTATATTAAAATTCCTTTTGCAGACTCACCTGTAATTCCCTGTTTCTCCCCTTCTGCTGCTCAAGTCTCTTCTTTGCTTTTCTCTTTTCAGGGCAGCTGGGGAGACCAAAGCAGAAGAAACTTTACTTCCTGGTTCATCTACAAAAAGGAAGGAGGAGAGAAGGAAAAAGGAAAAAAATGAAAATATACTCCCCAACACATCAAGCTTCCTGGTCTGTCTGGGAAACCTACCCTGGTGTCTATTGCAAAGGACCAATGAAAATACAAATTTTAAGGCAATGCACCAATGAGCTCCATAGGGAGGCGGGTTGTGTTGAAACAGACAACCTTGCAAAAAAAAAAGGGGGGGACATAGAAAATAATTAATTTACAAAGGGAGGGACGAGTTTGCAAGGTTGACAGCTGAAAAGGCCAATGGAGATGGAGAGAGTGATGCTCTTTCCTTGGAACAGGGAGCAAAGAGGTTGTTGCAAAAACAAAATGCAATATTTATATACACAGAGTGTATATAAAACAAGAGATATGCAAAATGCAACAACCTCTTGAACAGGGAACAAATAAACAAAACGTAACAACTTATTGCATAGGTTAGAAATAGGTTGTTGAAAAAACATATATATATATATGTGTGTGTGTGTGTGTGTAAAATGCAACAAATATACAAAATACAACAACCTATTGAATAGGGAACAAATAGACAAAATGCAACAACTTATTGAGCAGGGAGCAAATTGGTTGTTGCAAAAACAAAATGCAATATATATATATATAATACAACAAATAGACAAAAAGCAACAACTTATTGAATAGGGAACAAATAAGTTATTGCAAAAACAAATATATATATATATATATATATATATA
>CM034711.1:1496478-1513723 GCA_020142125.1 Phrynosoma platyrhinos | reverse complement strand
TCTCCAATATGGCAGCCATGTCACTCTGAGGCACCAAGGAGGAAAAAGGAGGCAGTTGAGGAGACTTTCTTTCTCCAATATGGAGCCATGTTGCTCTGAGGCACCATGAAGGAAAAAGCAGGCAGTTGACCATATGGTCAACTGCCTGCTTTTTCCTTCTTGGTGTCTCAGAGTGACATGGCTGCCATATTGAAGAAAGAAAGTCTCCTCAGTTCAAATGTCCCTTGTGGAACCATTTTAGGATCGGCCTACCCTTTGGAGAGCCTCAGTCATACATTACGGCTGGTAGCCATTTTGTGCCTTGCTGAAGACAAGCAACTTGTACCCCTAAATTTTGACTGCAGTACGATTTCCTCAGGCCTGAGCACCACACAGACAGTATTATGGAGCAAAATAAAACCTTAATAAATGTTTGTCCTCCATCTTAATAGACATTACCACATGGAAATTAGCCATGTTTTATTTTGCAGTTGATCCACCCAGCTTCTGACATGACAGTTTTGTGTAAAATGTATTACAGGTTGAGTCTCCTTGATCTGAAATGCTTGGGACCAGAAGTATTTTGGGTTTATTATTATTATTATTATTATTATTGGAATATTTGCATATATATCACGAGATATCTTAGAGACAGGACCCAACCCTAAATTTTGTTTTGATTAAAGCTTCATTTTAGAATGCATACACATAGCATGAATGTTATTTTATACACAACATGTTTAATAATTTTTGTTCATGAAACGAAGCTTGTGTACACTTGACCTTCAGAAATTTTGGGTTTTGGAGTATTTCAGATTTAGAATTTGGAGATAAGGGAGACTCAACCTGTTCTGTACTTGTAGATGGCAGAAATAAACTAAAGAAACTTGACCATTGGGAACTGGAGTGGGGAAAATGGAGTCTCACGAGGAAAGGCTGAAGGAATTTAGACTGAGGTGCACATTTTTGAACACTGTGAGGGGTTTGGTTGTGTGTCACACAGAAGAGGACAAAGCGTTGTCCTCCATTGTCCCTGAGGAAACAGGACCAACTCTTGAAGGCCTATGTGGTAGATTTTGGTTGAACATTAGGAGGGACATTGTCAAGTGGTTTGACAATGGCACCAATTTCCAAGATGGAGACAGGTAGGTTAGAGATGTATGGAAATGCCATACAGATGTGGTGGACGAGCCCTCCTCAGATTGCTTCCTTTGTGGCATTCAAAATGGCAGTCGCTTGCTTTGGTAGCCTGAGGGAGACGTGAGAAGATGTGGAGCCAAAGAGAATCATGCTCACCATCCTCGTGCGAGTTGTGCTTTTCTGCTCTGCACGAGGGAGGAGGAGGAAAGCCAAATGCAGGAAGCCAGGCCAAGGGAGGGAAGGCCATTTTCCCTCAGGAAAGCTCCCTTCCGCTGGCTTTGAGACTGAGGAGCAAGAGAACTAGGCAACCCAACTGTCTGCCTAAAAACAACCCCCTTCTTTTTTATATTTAAAACAAAATTAAGTGGGGTGAACTCACTTATCCCAGAAAAAGAAGAAACACCCCCAAAGTCCAAACCCTATTGCCTTCTAACCCAGGAGAGTGAGCCCAGAATCTGAAAGGAAGCTCCTCCCTTTCTTTATTTTACCAAATTTGTGTCCAAGGTAGTCCATAAGACATGTTATAAACAATATCAAAAAGCAGGTTTTAAGGACTACTGGCGTTATTCTTTCCTGGAAGACCCTGTCAATGAAGACAACATCTTTCCCAGAACCAAAGTGTTCAACCCTAGAAGCCATGGGGGAAAACCTCCATTTTGTGAGGGCTTTCCATGATTGTGTTCTGCTCCTCAACAGCTTAATATGTTCACATTCCCTCCAACTGTCCCAGTTTGAATAGAGACAGTCCCAGTTATTCCTTTGTCATCTCACTTTTTCAGCTGCCTTTAAAATGTCCTGAATTCTTTCTCCTCCTCCCGCTTTCCCCTTTGGTCGTTAGTTTACATCAACCGTTGCAAAATGAGTTCAAAGTACAAAAATTGTTTGCACTCAAGGTACATCTACACTGTAGAAATAATGCAGTTTGACACAATTTTAAAGTGCTGTTAATCCAGCCTATGGAACCCTGAGATATGAAGTTTTACAAGGTCTTTAACCTTCTCTGTCAATGGGTGCTGGTGCCTCACCAAACTACAAATCCCAGGATTCTGTGGGATGGAGCCATGGCATTTAAAGCAGTACCAAACTGTATTATTTCATCAGTGTAGATGCACCCTCAATTAACTCAGAATGGAAGAGAAGAAGAGGCAGAATCTTTCCTTGCCATGGAGACTGAGGCAAAAGCAAACTGCTGCAGAGCTTGTCTGTTCTTCCTCATTCATAGTTTTTGCCATCTTGACTCTGATGTTGCTTGGCTAAACATGTCCCAGTTTTCATCTGGGGAATATTGGAGGGTATGGATCACCTCCTTCTGTTGCCATGCCTAGTCTTTTGCATTCTTAAATGAGCCACTTGCAGGTCAAGAGTGCAAAGATCTGGGTTTTGTGGCAACAAATGAACTATTTCTTTCCCTCCACATAGCATTCTTGAAAGGTACATGACAATTACAGAAAGATTGGGAGAGCCTGAAAGATTACCCAGTGATGAAATGGGAATCAATATTTAAAATAAACATTCTGAAAAGAGGCAGCTTGTTCAAACTGTAAATATTTTATTGTGGCTGTAAAACCGGAGGATCTAAAACAGAAAAGCATGGCAGACGTCTATAAACCATTCATTAGGAATCAATATGTGCTTGAGTCAAAATAATACTCCCATTATGTTTCAAGGTTTTTACAGCGTAAAAATTATTAACATGTAAAGAGAAAACAAGCTAAGTTAAAGTTAAAAACCAAATTTTGACCCAACTACAGCAAAGCCATTGAAATTAATGGGACTTGTTGATCAGTATGATGTAAAAGTCCCATTGATTTCAATGGATCAGCTCTAGTTTGGCCTAAAATTGGATGGCTCCTTAACTGTTAGCCTAAATCCAGAAAAAATCAGATATGTTTCTGAAATGTTGAAATCCATGGGACTTAAGTCAGTTGTAATTCCATAGGACTTAGGTGTGATTAACTTTATCTTCACCAGGCCATTAATTATGAGCCTTTTCTTCTCATTTATATAATATCTGTCAATAGTATTTGCCTGAAATCATTAATTTAAAGTTCAAAAAGAGCTCAGCTCAACCACAAAATAACTGCTATGTTCTGATAACATTTGATGTTGATAATGTATCTCTCTCACACACACTCACTATTTATCATACACACCAGTAATAAGAACATACAAATTGCTTTTTAAAAAGATTATATGTCCAGCTGTTTATGAGAACTGATAAAACTAGGTGAAATATCCCAAGTTTCTTATTTTTAGTTTGACAATTTTAGTTTCAAGTGTCAAAATTCATTTTCATGACATGCTTTTTTAAGAGATAAAAACAGGTTCTCTTTTCAGTCATTATCATTAAGATTCACTTTGAACAATATGTGTTCAGAACATCTGAAAATATTAACATACAAGTTATGGACAATGAAATGTGAGCTTTATGACATTGAATGTTATGTATATCTGAATTAAATAAAACTCTGTATTCCTGACTGCAAAGAAAAGCACTGAAGCATATTCAGTACTGTTAACAGTTTAAAACATACTCTTTCTAAACCAATATATTAGCTGCAGGAAGGGAAGAATTATAGGAGATAAATGGAAACATAGGAAGTGAATGTTTAAAATTAATCTTTTGGTTCACTAAATTTTCGCCGTTTGCATCCAGACTCTTGACTAGAAGAGAAGTCAAAATGACAGACCTGGAAAAATAAAATAAAATGTAACAGTCAAGCCTGTAGTAGAATGTAACACTTGCACTCAAATAATTGTTCTGCTCATGATAAATAAATAAAAATGTTCAGCTACAAACCATGTTTTCCTCTTCCCTATCCCTTTTTTCTTTTGTAACTTTTTTCTGTTGTATCTTGCCTTTTACATGTAAACTCAAATGAAGGGATTGCCTTTTTGTTGATAAAGTCCTCTAGGAGATTTATCAGTCAACTAGCAGCATTAAAATACTTTAAATAAATAATATAATCCTTGTTTCAAATGAACTATATAACTGTCAAACTTAGATAATCTTTCCTACAGCACCACTCTCCAGATCTGCAACACCCATCACTCCTTGACTATCCCAACCACTGATAGGATTGTCAAGTAAGTAAGGGACAGGGTTCCTGCATCTCTAATAGTTGTGCAGAAAAGGGAATTTCAGCACATTTTGCTTGCATGATTTACATACTGTAAACCGCTTAGGGAGTGCTAGTTTACTGAAAAGGGGTACAGAAATGTACTTGCTATTGCTATTGCACTGTAAAAAGTACAGGAGCCCTGTTCCTTATTTCACCTGGCAATCTTAGCCACTGACTATGTTGGTTAGGGACAGTGGGAGTGGAGGTGGATACCAACACATCTGCATGGTGCCACATAAGGGAAATGTGAACTGTGATAGGTTATGGAGTCATTAACAGAGCAGAACAAGCACATGAAAGTGTGTGCCAACATGCCCAGCATCTAGTTCAGCACAACTGCCAACCAGCTGAGACATATGACCTGCAATATCAGCGCCAGCAGCCCTGTTCCAGTGGGCACTGCCATGTCTCCAGCTTTTGTTGTACCATTTTAGGTGCTGGCGCTAGGCCTGTTAAGCAAAGAGTCTGTTTCCATGTCAGCGGAAGCAACTCTGCGCACACATGCCTACTTAAGGTTAGGATCTTATGGATTTTTACTGAGGAGTAACCCCACTCAAAACATAGTGGGATTTACTGCAGAACAGGGGTTTAACTATGGGGCACAAAATGACAGCATAGCCCCTTCAATAGGGATCCTATGCCCGCAACAAAAGTTTCCTTCAGTTACCAAATTCCTGCCGTTGCAATTAGTTTAAACATCAGTTGAGTATTTACGGCAGAAATACCACCTGGGCAGGGAAAGTTACACACCAAATAGAAGAGTTTTCAGTGTGAGTGATTTTCAGTATCTCATTCTTTGCAAATCTCTGCAATGGGGACTAAAGGAAAATTTAGTGGGGACCAGAATTTGGAGTTGCAAGCCCTAATTTTGTCTCCCCCTCCCGCCAGCTATCCCCTTAAATATCCATAGAATTGCAATTAGTAGGGTTGATATAAATGAGCAGGGATGACTCACAGGACCTGCTGCTAAGTCACCTAATTTTCCAAGGTTGCAGTTGCCAGCTTTTTAAAAAGTCATCTGATTTTGAACAAAAATGTTGGATTAATAAAAAGCAGGAAAGAAAGATCCCTTGTCACTTTCTACAAAATACAGTGTAAGAACTTACTGGCTTGACTGATTCTGAGCTACCTCTCTTCTGGGCCTTGGCTGCCGCCGCTAACTGCTTTTTGCTGCTTTCTACACCAGCCTTGACAGAGACAGAGGAACTGTTAGCTCTAGAAGAGAGTTCTGCAGATAGCTATTAAGAAGCTCACTGTGCATCCGTAGGCTGTTAGTCTTCCTCAACTGGTGTTAAAAAATTAATGAAGGACTCTAAGAGTGGCGACAGTAAGGGCAAGCCTTAGCTTGATCATGACAACATATGATTTACTTTCACCGCTGTACGTTCTGAAGGACATGTCCTAAGTTGCTGATTCCAGCAGAATCCTCCCCACAATGCTCACAGGTGAAAAATGTTGCCAGGAAAGCAGTAAAGGTTTCTTACTGTACAGGCCCAGGATTGTACAGAACGGGGCCAAGCAAGGAAAGAGGTTACACAACAGAGACAGTCTTGGTGCTAGGGATGTAGGTCAGGGAAAGTTTTTCCAGCATGAAAGTGGGAGCTCTGAGAGGGTAAAGTGTGAAGAAATTGTCATTTTTATTGCTGCTGCCCATTTTACAATCCTGTTGGCAGCAAATATCACATACCAGCTGCTGGTGGGCACCATTTAAAAAAGAGCAAAGCTCCAGAGCATGGAAATAAAGCATTTTCCCAACTGGAATTCATAGCTATGCCATCTCCTCACCTGACTTCTCATGAAACATTCAGAGTGGAGACCACTAGGCTTCCTGACCTCACTTCTGCAGCCTTGGTGTACAAAACTGCATGTTCTAGTAAATTCACCTAAACTTTGCCTCTGCTAATGCTCATTCAAATTGCATCAGCTCAGAGTAGGTACAAATACTCAGGTGCCTCTGCTGCTGTGTACACATAATAATCCTGATTAAATTTCACCTCACCTTCCAAACTGTAATTTAATCACAGATTTCAGAGTGTGAGGTCTTTCCAGAAGCATGCATTATCCCAAACGTAAAGTGAAAAGTGAGGGCGGTGTGTTTCTTTAGTCCAACAAACAGATGGTATCTTGCCACAAAGCATATAGCTTTAACATCTACTGGCCAACATGTTAGTTTTGAAAATCTAGCAGCAGTAATATTAGAACGAAAGTTACTACTGCTTAACATTTAGGGCCTTTGCAGACTGCCAGAAATAGTGCACATTAAATTGAAGCACTGCCCTGGCTCAGTGCTAGGGAATCATGGGAACTGTAATTTATTGTGGCACCAGAGCTCTCTGACAGAGGGCTCAATGTCCCAGAAAAAAATACAATTCCCATGACTCCCTAGCACTGAGCCAGGGCAGTGCCTCAATTTAGTGTGCACTATTTCTGGCAGTCTGCAAAGGCCCTTAGTTACTTTCCAAATAGTAGCTAGACACAAAAGAACATAGTTGGTAGAAGAGAAATCAAGTATATTATGAATGATCAATAGGATACTGTAAGTACAGTTCTGGCCTAGGATGCTAGGGACCCAGATTCAAATTCCCATTCAGTATTCCAGCTCAGCTTAGCATGCAGCCTTGTGGAAGTCACAATTTTACCTGCAGAATAACCAAGGTAAGAAGCTTAATGCAACTAAAAGTACTACAGAAAAGTGTTGTAGAAACAAATTAATTCTTCATTAATAATGAGTAATAAATTAATGTTAACTCCTACTTGTCTAATAGTAGAAACAGAAAACAAATAGTTAATCGAGTTAGTACTGTAAACGTATGCTATATATTTCTGAATATATTTGTCTCATCTTTATCTTTAAAGAGAATATTTTCCTTGTTCCTTTAAAAACAGGACACTAACTGTATTACTCTTAAATTTCTTCCCACTTCGAGTCTTGCCTTCTGTTACTTCAAGTTCTGATGTCTTATTTATTAAATGTGTCACCTAAAAATAATGGAAGTAAAAAACAAAACACTGTTTCAGTTTTTCATTAGGGCTCTTGGACTGTGTGCAAATATAATTCTACAGCACCAAATTTCAAATTAGTTTATTTTCTTTCTATCTGCTTTCTTCGCTATCCAGCTCTCACATCTGTACATATGTGATGGGAGTTATAATCATCCAGGTTTCCTTCAACATGTTGTCAGCTTCTGTTGCAACTGTTAAATTCTGAAACATTTCCTACATCCACAAACTTTGGAACCGAAAAAAATAAATTGAAACAAACAATGGAAGAAAATGTAAATGCAGCTTTATACCTTAGAATTGTTGATGGAGACATTTGAAGCTTCTTCTGGTTTTATATTTTCTGCTTCATTTTCCTCACATACTAAATTCAGTTCTGTAAACAGCATTTTTAAATAAATTATACAGGATCCCAGGAAATGGAATAAAAATAATTTATGGTTTGGTGCCTAGCACTTTCTTAAAACAGGACTGTCATAAACAGTGATATACTGGGAAGGTTCATGGTTTCCTGATGGAGGGATGCCTTTTCTAATGAGGCAGTGATAGTTCCTGGGGAAGACGCAAGTTGTTCCTTACCCATTCCCATTAATTTCCAACAATATTTCAAGACTATTAAATGATAAGGAACCAGAATACTGCCTTTCCCTTCTTTTGTCATCAAAGGTTCAGACTATTAAAATCCACATCCAAAAATGAATTTATTTTATCCTGATGAAATCTATGTACAATGCTTTGCATTGGATCAGAATTTACTCTGTATTTTGTACTTCAGATAGCATATCTTTTATCTCATTATATATATTATTATATTGTCTTGTATTATATACTCTTGCCATCTGTATCTGGCACAGAAAGGAAGAAAAAATATTTTGCTAAACTATTGCTAAACCACTGTGTACTGATAGAAAAGTCCTAAATTGAATACACTTTGTACCTCCAGCAGGCAGAGACCTGATGAGTGTGGTTTTTTGTTGCTTCATCTTGTCTTCTGGAATAAAATCTTCCTGTAGGAAGTATACAAACAAGAACATCATAAACAAAATCAAATGTAAGATGTTTTTAAAGATGTGCAATGCTAACAATACAATCTGGAAATTCTGACCTGTAACATGTCAACAACAAAAACAATAAAATAATGCTCAGATTCTTACATCCATTTCTTGTTCCTCTCCTTCACAGGAGTTGCATGCCTTTGGAGAATTCAAAGAGTTGTTTTGCCTCAGTATGGTTTTATCCACACGTTCCATTCGCTCTTTCTCTGTTGTTACTTTAACTTTCAACCTATGAAAAGGGGTGGGAACCTCACCAACGTTTAGGTAGGTAGGTTCCCCCGCAAACGTTATCTCATCACAATCACCCTCTTTGAATCCTGGAGGCTGGTAGTCAGCTGGAGTAACTAAAAAAAGAGAGGATAATGGTTTTCCAAAATGGGAAATATTTGTTTTGTAATCAATTATCTTGAATAAATATGAATGTTATTACTAGCAACAGAAGAGGAAAACTATCCCACCACTATCTCTCTAATCTCAAATCTATCCCATTTGTTCTTGTTGTGTCCCTTCAAGTTATTTCCCAATTTATGGCAACCCTATCATGGGGCAAGATTTGTTCAGAGGAGGTTTGCCATTGCCCTCCCCAAGGCTGAGAGAGTGTGACTTGCCCAAGGTCACCCAGTGGGTTTCATGGCAGAGATGGGAACTGAATCCTGGTCTAATCACCTTCTACTACTAAAACTACTATATCAGATAACTAAAATAAGATGAACTGTATGCATTGTTGACATTTTGGGTATATGCCAAGATCATTATGTACCTTTAGGTCAAGAATTAAATAGGCAGGTGTACACATTCCAGCATGGTGTAGTGGTTTGAGTGTTCGACTACAGTTCTGGAGACCAGGTTTCAAATCACCACTTGAGTATATAAACCCATTGGGTGACCTCCCTGGGCAAGTCATACTCTGTCAGCCTTAGAGGAAGGCAGAAGCAAAGGCAAACCCCTTCTGAACAAATCCTGCCAAGAAAACCCTGGAATAGGTGTGTTGGCATAAGTCATAAATGACTTGAAAGGCACACAACAACAACAACACATATGCACACTCTTTTAAAAAAAGGCTGAAATGGGGAAGCTTTACATTTGACATATCTGTGTTACAGAGATTTAAATTAGTATCTTACCTTCATCATAATAGAAGAGTTTCATTGTTAGACAGACATCATCAGGCAGAGGACCCAAATTCTGCATCAGGACATAAATCTTTCTTATCAGTAGGATACTTGCTTTCTTAGTATCTACACATGTGATGTTGGAATTATTCCCCTGGTTTTTACTAGAAAAGCACAAAATATAAATAAGTTGTATGGCAAGGAAAGGAAAAGCCAGTATCTCTTGACCCATTCATAAAGGAGTGCTGCTGGTGCTTAACAGGAGCAGGTTACTATACTCATACCTTGCTTTCAGACTTTCTGTTGGTCACAATGGGAAATAAGATGTTGGACTAGTGTCAACTTTGCCTGGTCTACTCAGGCTCTTTAAATTTTCACAAGCAACCCATATGTTAGGATGAGTTACAGATACAAGAGTCAGTCACTCCAGAAATACGGAGCTTAAAATTAATATAAAACCACTTGAATTGCTATTCAAGAGCCCATATGGTGCAAATAACTTTTCAGCAAATTCAGTACTTATTCAGTGAGTTACAGTACAAATCCCAGAAGCATAGTTCTTCCCTTCTACTCAAGGGTGCCAGCTGGCAGTTTTTCTTAGTCTGTTCTGGGACATATCCCAGGAAACAACATTTGCTGTTCTGAAACAGAGATTCTTGTGTTGCTTAAAATATACACATTTCCCAGTGTCTACAAAACAACCTTTAAATATCCATGCTCTGGAAAACAAATCTAACTGGCTATGTTTGTACCGGGGAAACAGGGAATCAATAAAATTGTATACTTGCTATTTGACAATATTTCCTGAGCCATTTACATCACACCTGCCTAACAAATGTGACTAGAGACCAACTGAGAGCTGACGGTTATTGAGTATTTGTTCTGCAACAACAAAGCAGATTTTTTACGCAAATATGAGGTCATGTTAACATTCCATTCCTAGAATCAAAAAAACATGTTTGGGTTTTCCTCACCTAGCTAGAAGAGAAAGAGAAACGTCTGGCAAAACTATATTGTGAAAGAGGTGAAAAAAATAAGAGGATAATACCTTGTGAAATCCATTGATGGTCCTTTGTCGGTGTATTTGAACTTAAATTGATAGCACTCTGTAACTGTCTGAACACAAAACACAACAGCAGTTATGTATCTAGCATGGCAAACAGGCAATAAAAAGTGAGACATAATAGTATATCTATTTTGCTGTTCAAAGAAATACATTTATTCCAGTTCTGTTTTGCCACTTCCTTCACAAAGCTTACAATGGAAAAACATGGGTTCATCTCCCCTGGCTTTATCCTTACATCAATACTGTGAGGTAAAATTCAAAAACATAGCCATGTTAGTCTGGGTCAGTATACAAAGCCATCTTGCAGCACCTTTGAGACTAACTGAGAGAAAGAAATTGGCAGCATAAGCTTTCGTAGACTTAACTCAACCTCTTTCTCTCAGTCTCAAAGATGCTGCAAGATCTCTATGCATACTGTGAGGTACATTAGGCAGAGAGAGAAGCCCATAGTCATAGAATAGAATCATAGAGATGGAAGAGACCCCAAGGGCCATCCAGTCCAACCCAATTCTGCTATGCAGGAATACAAACAATCAAAGCACCCCCAACAGATGGCCATCCAGCCTCTTTAAAAACTTCCAAAGAAGGAGATTCCACTACACTCCAAGGGAGTATCAAACAGCTCTTAGTGTCAGAAAGTTCTTCCTAATCTTTAGATAGAATCTCTTTTCCTGTAGTTTGAATCCATTGCTCTGGTTCCTATTCTCTGGAGCTGCAGAAAACAAGCTTGTTCCCTCCGCAATATGTCATCCCTTCAAATATTTAAAGAGGGCTCTCATATCAGCTCTTAACCTTCTGTTCTCCAGCCTAAACATAACCAGCTCCCTCAGTCTCTCCTCAAAGGGCTTTATGATTTCCAGACCCTTCACCATTTTGGTCGCCCTCCTCTGGACATGGTCAAGCTTCTCAACATCCTTTTTGAAATATGTCTGTTGCTCTGACTGATGGAGAAGCAATGATACAAACAATCTGCAATGATTGACTGAAGCTAATGGGTTGGGATCTCCTTTCAGAACTTATTATGATGCAACAACTGCATAGAATTGCTTTAAATAAACAAACCAATAAAAAGAAACCACCAATACTAGGCGATTATTCCCAGATCACTCAGTAGACTTACGTCTAGGAAAGCTCCTGCTGCCCACTTCTTTCTTTCAGTTAGTCTCAAAGGTGCTACAAGATCTCTCTACATACTCAAGCTTACAAGTTTAGCAAAGCAGTTTGTTTCAAGTCTTGCCTACAGCCTAGTGAAGGGAAGAGCTACATTTATATTTCAACAGGGCTCCTGTTCTGTCCTGGCATTTGGTGTACCCCGCCACTGTGCAATGAATGGGGCTGCATTTCACTACAGACTGTCATCTGACGCTTTCCAAATTTAACCCTTTTCCAATATAGTGATGCAGGTGTTCTTTTTTAAAAAATAAAATGTATCCTATTCTAAATAATATGGACATAACTAGAGGCAACAGAAACATCCAGCACATAGACTGTACAAAGGAGAGTAGGATACATTTTATCCAATTTAGCCAAATTTTGGGCTGCAACTAAAGAGTCAGAATTTATATCCTTTAATATCATTATCAGATCATATAGAGGCAGGGTGACATCTAGTGGTTGACTGTTTTATTAGCGTTATCGTGATGTTATTGAACATTTGATAACGGGTTTCTTGATGTCTTGGGAAACAACAGGAAGGTCTATAGCTAAATATGTTGGGAGTGCTTTGATTGAGTATTCCTGCATATCAGGGGGGTTTGTCATCTCTTCCAACTCTGTGATTCTATGAAATAAGAAGTAAGAGAGGCATTGCTGGTTCTTTTATCTTTTTTTCTGCTTCAAAGCCAGGGATAGACTCCTTCCAGACCACAGGACTACGACTGAGATTTTAAACCATTTTCCCAGTGACCATGCAACCTCCTGCCCATCAAAATGGCTATTTGTCCCTCTGGTGAAAACAGAACAAGGCTTTAATTCCATATACTGGATTACAAACAGTTTCTTATATCCCTAAGAAATCCCTTGTGTTTTCATTCTGGAATCCTTCATAAATATAAAAAATAAATATTTGAGTGACTCAGGGAAAAGAGTAGAGCAGGGGTAGGCAACCTGCATCCCGGGGGCCGGATGCGGCCCACCAAGGCCTTTGGACCGGCCCCAGGCTGGTCCTGCCGCCGCCGCCGACAACCCCTGCTGCCACAGCCGCCCGCTATTGTTATTACTTGTTCTTGGGGTTTTCTTGGCAAAATCTCCACAGGGGTTTTGCCATCATGGCTTTTCTGGGGCTGAGAGAGTGTGCATGCATATATTTTTTTTAAAAAATAATTTTAAAAATTTATTTATTTTTGCTTCGGCTCCACAATTGTCTGAGGGACAGCAACCCGGCCCCCTGCTCAAAAAGGTTGCCTATCCCTGGAGTAGAGGATAGATGATAGTGAAAGAGAAAGAGAAAGGGGGGGAGACTGTCTGAAAAAGAGAAGGTGTTGGAATGTAGCAGTGAGAGAAAAGTGTTCTAATCATAGGAAACCATTCCCTTCTAACTGCTATTTTAATGATTTCCATTAATAGGGTCCTTTCATCTTTGACAGAAGTCACTATCAAGCATAGACTACTTCCAAACAGAAGGCTCCTAGTGTTACCAATAACAGCAATACATTGTGTAAGGAAAGAAAAAGGATGGAAAGAACTGGGAAAATACATAAGCTTTACATAATGTCTGGGCAATTCTGTGAGTGAAACTCGGTAATTGTGCCGCAAAACATATTCAGGGTAGCTGTGTTGGCCAGGCAGAAAAATACAACAAAATCCAAAATCCACAAAACACTGCCCATTATTGCCCTTTGTTCTTAGTCCTCACATGGCATACAAGGAGAGTGGCCTCTGCTTGTACTGAGGTCGACTCTCTTAACTGACAACAGTAGTAACATCTGAGCCTTTAGAGTTGGTCTAATAAAGGTATTGAAGAAGCCAGTGACACTTCCAAAGCTTGTATGATAGATTTTAGGCTTTGGAGGTGGTCTAATAAAGGTATTGTTGCTTGTGGATTTTGTTGTATTTCCCACTGTGGAAACGGCCACAGTGATCCAACAATCTACTTTTATCTATGTGTTTGTTAAAACAGGTGTCATTAAAAGAATTCTCATGTTTCTTCTGATCAAATGCAAAGCATAATAATCCAAATGCAATATGTCATCCTCAGTGTACCTGTGGGTCCTCTTGATCAGTGTAGACCTACCATCAAAGATAAATAATATTATCAGGACAACTCAAAATAAAACACAGAAGATATGATACTGAATTATTTTGAAATGTCTGTGCACACACGCATGCATGCATACATACATATGTATATTTCCAACTTACCGCCAACATGATCAGTCTGAGCTATTTAAAATACAATGAAAAGAGGAAGGGGAAGGAGGAATCACAATTAGAAACATTTAAGTGGGCTTAACCAGTACAATAACAAGCTAAATATCCCATGTTCATTCAAAATTAAATCATATATAACTTACATATTTTTTCTGCAGTGCATCGTAGCATCCCAACATCCTGTAAAAATCAAACAATAGCGCTGCTTCACCCACATGTTTATCTATTTAAAAAAAGAAACTTTCAACAGCATCTGTTATGCAGGGTTTTTTTCTTTTATGAGTACAATATTAACTAGTTTGCTTTGACTTTAACGACACTTTAGAATACATATCTTTTCACTTCTGTTCAGTACTGTGTTGCCAAAATAATTCACCTGCCTTGTATTTCTGACTATATCCCTCCTTAACTTTGCAAAGTCTTCTTCTCCTGAACAAGGTCTCACATCCAAATCCCATCATGTCTTTGCCCCCTTATATATTTGCTTTTAAAAATCCAAACCACACACATCCCTTTTAAAATCTCTTGCCCCAATATGCCTCTAGTTACTACTATGCTCTGATATAGTGGTTCTCAAGCCTTGGTCCAGGTATTTTGGACTTCTGAAACCCCGTTCAGGTTCACCAATAGTCATAGAATAGGATAGGAGAAGAGGACCAAAGATTGAGAGTCCCAATGGCATAAACCAAAGTGCAAGTAATGAGAATCACGTTTCTTTTCCTCTTTACTTCTGCCTCCATTTCTCTCCCCTTCCTCTATGCTTACCCTAGATTGCAGATTCACTGTCTCTGGGTGTCCACTCATTCTTTGTAAAGCATCATCTTACATGGATCATACAGATAATGAAAATGTCAATGTGTGATTTTTGACAACCATTCACCATTGTCATCATGTTGAAGATC
Organism: Phrynosoma platyrhinos; assembly: GCA_020142125.1. NCBI lineage: Eukaryota > Metazoa > Chordata > Lepidosauria > Squamata > Phrynosomatidae > Phrynosoma > Phrynosoma platyrhinos. Next base: position 1,498,978 of record CM034711.1, on the reverse strand, counting down.
TACACCCAATAGTTATATATCCATAAAGCCTCTGGAAATCGCAGGTTACATACCATTTCACCAGTTGAGTGGAGCCAGGGCAGTTTTTATCTTCCCTCAGTATTTTCACACAGAGGTCTTAAAAGACACAATCAAAAGACCTTTAAGACACCATAACTGTTTACAAAGCAATAGAAATAGCAAAAGCAAGTACATTTCTATACCACTAGGTATAGAAATGTACCACTACGCTAGGACCAGACCAGATTTTTAGGACCAAAAACTGAAAACACAGGATAGCACTTGGTGATGTTATTAAGCATGATAACATTAAGGGTGGAAGCCTCTTGGTTGTTTCCAACTAGAGTAGACCCACTGAATCAATTGCTATATGGTGAGTTAACACATAGGTAAATCTAACAGATTCAGTGATTGATGTCCTACATCAGTGTTTCCCACACTTTGGTCCTTTAAATGTTTTGGACTTCATCTACCAAAATTCCTGATGGTTGGCCTAACTGGTTAGGGCTTCTGAGAGTTGAAGTCCAAAACACCTGGAGGACCAAAGTTTGGGAAACATTGTCCTACATGGATGCACATAGTGTCTGGGCTGTGCCTGCAGAACTCCACTATGGCTCCCTGTCACCAGCCCCAGGACTCATCATGGTCTGATCCAGCAGAATTTCTTCTTGCATTACCAACCTTCTGCTAGAGGTTAGTCTCTAGCTTACATTACTGAAAAGGTAGCTAAAACCTTTTTATCCTCAACACAAATCAGGAAGAATTCTCCTATAGCTACTCAGTGATTTTCATAAGTATCCTCATAGTGTATTTGTTTTTCTTTTGTTGATTTTTACTGGTTTTGTTGTATTAACAACAGTTTCTTTTGTTTTCTGCACTGCAGTATATGATCATGCCTTTGCTCAGTCACAGAGCCAGCTCAACATGTTTTACTACTGAGATAAAACAGCAAAAAGTTAAGATGCAAAGTTCCCAAGGCTTTGCCACCTGAGGAAGTAAATGCTACAAGCTATTCTTCTACTGTCTGGCAGTAAAAATGCATCAATAATAAATGCAAATGTTAACAGTTTGCTCTGCTTTCAAGACACCTAACATCATCTGTTTCAGGCACCTGCCTCACTCTACCCAATGACAGAGCTAATATTGGTAATTCATTTGCTCATTCAGCTTATTTTAGATATAATAAACAAATACAGGATATTGCATGTGTTGGTGTGTATGTGGAGAAAGAGAGAGAGAGAGAAAAGCAGTTTACAACTAAAGTTTTAAATCAGCCAAATTTTAACCCTGTGTCCAGGTTTCTTGGACATCACTTGTCCATCACTTTGAAAGACCACCTTGCATCTTGCTCAACTGTAGGCCATAGGAAGCTTGTTCTAGGTGGAAAATGTCATTACCATCTAAATATCTTGTTCCATAAGCACATTCTGGAAAGATGCCTCTCAGATAGGTAATGCAAGATACAGCGATTGCCAATAGTCTCTTCACTAATATCAGCGATTGCTGCTCAGTTGCTATTTTATTGGGAAATATGGCTGCACTCTGAAAGGCAAAAAAGGAATCATTAAGGCATTTTTGTGAATCTTATTTTTCAGATTAGCATTGCGATAGTTGTGTTAGTGTCAAGGACCATGCGATCCTATGCTGGCTCAGAGTAATGGGAATTAAACAGCTCTATATATATATATGGAAGATGCCAGATTGGGGAAAGATGATGCATAGGATTACAGCCTTATACAAATGTGACTTCAATCAGATTTATAAATAGGTCTTAAAAAACAGGGTCAGCCCTGGTTAATACTGCCAATAAATACTAGTTGTTATAGGCTATATTTCAGAAGAAGGAATTGGCAAAACCACTTGAATATTCCTTGCCTAAGAAAACCCTATGAAATTCATGGGGTTGGCGTAAACTAACAGGCACATACATACAGAAACCCTTTAAAATCTGTTGCTTATTTTAATTTTAAACAGTTAGGAACTGCCATGTTATTATTTCTAGGACATTTTCATTTCTGTCTTTGGTTTGATGCATGCTTAAACTCATACGCATCGCAGTAAGAAGATTTATCCAATGCTTCCTGTAGACATACAATTCCTATCAACATCTCATACAAATTTTAGTGGGGAATAACATAAAATAAAATGAATTGAATCATACCAAAGAATTCCTTTGTTTCTGAGCAGTTGCCATACTTTTCAATTCTCGTCCGCTCTTTCAGTTAACTGTTAATAAAATAGTTGTGTTAACTGGTGCGTTACTTTGATAACAAAGCAGGTAAGAAATTCCAGTTTGAAAGGATGGACAGATTACTACCATGATCTGTGACATAACACACTTTTGTAAGAAAACTGACTGCTTTACTTAGTAAAAGTTTGGGGAAGAAACCACTTTTTAATTCCAACTGTGAGTAATCTATAGTAAGCGGCATCCATAGCATCCCAATTCGAATCCAGACAGATCTATATGAGCAAAGGCAATGAAATTTTATATATATAT
>CM034711.1:1475781-1494958 GCA_020142125.1 Phrynosoma platyrhinos | reverse complement strand
CAGATGCAGCCAGCCTCAGAGGAATGCAATGGTGGGATTTGTAGTTTTGCAAGGTCTTCGGCCCTCTCTACTGGTGCCTCAGCAAACTACACATCCCAGGATTTCGTAGGATGGAGCCATGGCAGTTACGATGCAGCCAGCCTCAGAGGAACGCAATGGCAGCCAATCTTCTGTGAAGAAATTTTGCCAAGGAAACCTGAAAAACAAGTGACCATATTGGAGCCAGCATGGTCAAGCGATTTGAGTGTTGGACTAAGACTCTGGGAGACTAGAGTTCGAATCCCTGCTTAGCCATGTAAACCCACAGCGTGACCTTGGGCAAGTCACACTCTCTCAGCCTCAGGGGAAGACCATGTCAAACCCCCTCTGTACAAATCTTGCCAAGAAAACCTCATGATAGAGTCACCATAGGTCAGGAAGGCGCACAACTAGAAGACATAATAAAAGAAGCCAACACAGCCTTATTTATTTCTTTATTGATTGATTGATGTTTGGTGAAAACATGGGAGATGCCCCTGCTTGGTGCCTGCGCTTCACATTTACCCATAACTGGCCATTGCAAAAGGTCTTGCTGAATTTTTATCAGCATTTTTAACTGCTTTAAAACACTTGTTTTTAATTTTTAAAACTTAAACTTTTGTACGACTGCTTTATTTGGATTTAATCTTATATATAGCAAGCCGCCTCGGTTCCCATCATTGAAGAAAGGCAGGCTAAAAATGAAATAAACAAGATGTATATTTCTTTGAAAAGAACGTCCCTTCCAATAATGCAAACAATGCACTATTATTTGTTTATTTATTGTAACTTTAAAAATGAAGTAACTCGAGAGAAAAGCAACTTGAAAGTGGGAAGTGGTTTATTTTGTACTTCCATATTTAAAAAACAGAAGCACCTTGAAGTTACTGTGGTCATAGAAGGTTTTATTTCATTTTATGTGTGTTTGTTTTTCAACCAATTTTAAATTTTATTCCAACGCACTTTGAGGTGGCAATAGTGATAATCTTTGGCGCTTTACATAAAGCTTTGGTTCTTCAAAGCAGAACTGCAGATACATTACATTATTAACAGAATAAGCCTCCCAAAACTCATGGGATGGCTAGCAAATACCGAGTTAAACCAAGATAAAACGCCATTTTGGTTCCTTTTCTCAGATCTACCAGGTGGAGCTGACAGGAAGATTTTGTCCTCAAGAGTCCAATCATTCTTCTTTAACACAGCAGGGTTTGGTTTTTTTAAAAAAGGCCTAAGATTAGGGGCCTAATAGGCGATTTCCAGTGAAAAAGAATCATTTCAAAGTGGAATTTCACTCTAAATTTGTGGATACGAACACTGGTTGGCAATGCCGCAACGATTCCCGTGATTCCTTGCAATTTTAATGTAGCCTTGGTCACCAAAATGTATACCCCAGCTGTTGAAATAACAAAAAAATGAGATATTAGTTAGGAGAATAATGAATGCATTCACAATGAGCAAGAAGTTCTTTCTTCATCGACCTGAAAATCTTCCATATAAAAAACCAAGAATGTTTCGAGATTAATCATGAAATCGCCCTATCGGCTTCACAGAATTTGCCATGATGTCTCTTGCAATGAATTAGTATTATAATTATATTTATTTATATCCCACTTTCCATATAAAATCTTCTGTATGGTTATTCAAAACAGTTGTTCAATATATACCTCAGTTGTTGAAATAACAAAAAAAGTTAAATATTAGGAGAATAATGAATGCATTCATAATAAGCAAGAAGTTCTTTCTTTATTGATTTGAAAATCTTCCGTACTAAATCAAGAATGTTTCGAGATTAATCATGAAATCGCCCTATCGGCTTCACAGAATTTTCCAAGATGTCTCTTACAATGAATTAGTATTATATTTATATTTATTTATATCCCGTTTTTCTCTCCCGAAAGTTGGAACTCAAAGCAGCTTTACTTGAACTATAACTTTACTTACAATGGTTTTAGCAGAAATCGTAATTGTGTTTTCATATATTTTAATTTGGGGGTAATTTACATTATTCATTTCTAAAACAACACCATATTTTCAAGAACCATAACAAAGTTCACCATGTACTGTACATCAAATTTCATATGATTCTTCTTCTTCTTCTCATGATGACATTGTGCCCCAAAAAAGCAGGCTAGAAAGCCTTCAGAAAAACTTCATTATTTCTCCAATGGCCATAAACTGCCAAGGACTAAAAGATATCTATCCATCCATCCAGAAGTTTTAATATTTTACATGGTATCTCTGCGATGGAATTTTGTTTGCTGTAAGTCATTTTTAGGATCAAACTTGAAAAGTGGGATAAATAGTTCCATAAATAGCATGAACAAAAATGCAAGGAATTAGGAAATATATGGAAATATAAAGCTGCTTTATGCTGAAATAGTTAATTGGTCCATCAGGTATAGTTCTGCGTTTCTGGACATTCACTTACAGAAACATTTCCATGGTTTTAGAAATAAAATTTTGGCTCTGACGTGCATAACATGTGCTCTGCCATAGAGCTGCAGCAAAGTAAAATAACTGCATTGCTTCATATGAAATTGGGTTTAGAGTACACCCTGAACTTTGTGTTGGTTCTTCAAGATTTGGTGTTGTTTCAGAGATGAATAATGCAAATTACTAACCACAAAGAAAGACTCATCCATGAAAAGTAACCAACTGGACAGTGCAATTCTGCAATCCTTTTAGCAGCTATCATGGGCTGCAGCATGACATTTATGCCCCAACAAATAAAGCACATACCAAGTGATTTTGCAAATCAGAAAAAGCCACTCAGTTTTAACCACAGGTGACCGTTTTGGTACTTTCCAAGTAAACAGAAGGGTCATGAAATGCAATCCCTTTTACATGCCATTTAACAAGACCAGCATCTCTCAGCGGCATATGTTGATTTGGCAACATATTCTTCAACATTTTATAGATTTAAACCAGGACACATGTCAAAAGGCCAGGCAACAAGAGAATAAAAGATATTACTAAAGAGAAAGTATGGCCAAACCTTCTATTTTAAACAGAGAAACCCTAGAATTCATGCACTCAATTTAGGAAAGGCCCAAAAAACAAAAACCCAAATGAATTTGCTAGGAAGGGCAATATTCTGCCCTTTCCTCTCCCTCCAACTGAGGAAAAAATACTTTTACACTTTGCATCCAGTTTGCAGCGACTGAAGTAAGCTGAGGAAAAGGAAGGAAAGTGGAAAGAGGAGAGATGAAAAGATGGGACATCAGAGGACTAACTGGGATTGTCCCTATTAAACTGGGCATATAGTGTAGTCTATGAAGGGTATCCTTACCTGTTCTTCACAAGCCAATAGTCTTTGCCATCTTCTGTTCCATACCCAACTACAAGGACTCCATGATTTATATGAGAAGAGCAGTTTGGATCATCATATACACCTAGACAAAAAGGGATTTAGAAATACTTTTAACAGTGCATGGTGCATAGCATATTTTTGCATAGAAAGTAAAGCTTGCATAATGTATTTTGTGCAGTTTGGTTAGCCAAGTAAAAGTGGATTCTGCATGTTATTGTACTTTGGTATACAGCCAACACAGCTACCCTTGAATATGAAACAGAACTGTAGTACTTTCAGGTGCACAAAATAGATAGAAATAACCATTGTCTTTAAAGTATGGCTCTTGATCTTATGCACAAGAAGACCGTATCATAAAGGCAAAAGAAAAATTATAATAATAACTATATGGAGGTCTGTGAACAAAGCACAACTTCCAATCTTTTGCCAAGCTTATCACTAGTGTTATATTAAGGGAGAACTTTTAGAAGGTCTAATAGTCTGATTAAATTATGAATATCTATACAAATTGCCTGACTTCAGTGTATCCACATTGCAGAATTATAGCATTTTGATGCCGCTTTAACTGCCATGGCTCCATCTTATGGAATATTTGGATCCATAGTTTGGTGAGGCACCAGAGCTCTCTGACAGACAGAGAAGGCTAAATAGCCCACCAAACTACAAATTCCAGGTGCCATGGGGTGGAGGCATGGCAGTTAAAGTGGCATCAAACTGCTATAAACATCTAGTGTGGATGCATGGTGCCTGAATGTTCTTTTGAAGTACCGGTATAATTTTTATTTCAAGAAGCATGGTAGAACTCACCTTTCTTAAAAAGAAAGAAAGAAGGTTGGCCTGCATCAATACCAACCGATACAGGACCAACGTTGGCTACAGCATCCTTCAGGGCAGCTTCGTCTCCAGAGGGAAGGTTAACATATCTAGAACAGGTGGCAGCCCGTGCGCCAGCGTCATAGTGGCACGTTCCTTCCTGAAGGAAGCCAGAAGAAGATAAAACACCTACAGTCAAATGTCCACATTTGCTGGGGTTCTGCACTGTTCTAAGCCACAGCTAACAATCATCTGTCATTACCTGTTTACAAGGCAAAACCTAAAGAGGAAAAAAAATTGCAAATGCTTTTCTTAGGCAATGTTTCATGCTCTTGTCCAAGGTATCTGAAATGATACAAACCTGGGCTGTGTACGGGTAGGAAGCGTCCGAATTGATACCTTTATTGTCTATGATATACTGGAAGGCAGCGGTCATAAAGCCTCCATTACACCCATGGTTGCCATACATAGAGGAGCAGTCGACGAGGTTTTGTGGACTCAGGGACACTAGTTTCCCCGTTTTGAGTTGCCACTGGCCTTCCAAAGCCCCCACGGCGCTGAAGGCCCAACAAGCACCACATGAACCCTGGAATATAGAAAAGGGTCAGTCTCAGTTGGAAAGGATTTTATTGGGAGAGGAATGTCGACCAAGAGCATCTCTCTCTTACCTGGCTCTTAACATCTGTGACACATCCTTTCTCCCTCCAGTCCACAGTATCAGGGGCGCTGACCCCTTGCCTTGGCCTGTACAATGTCGAATTCCAGCTCTGGGAGACAGGAGTTTTCATCCCAGTCATCAGAGCGGTCACCTCCTCACTGGTCTACATGAAGAAGACAACAAATAATTGGTATGCAGCAGAGGTGGACAACCTTCCTAGCCGCTAAGGTTGCATGTCTAAGTACAGAGACAAACTGGGCCCCCAGACAAATTCTAGATTTATCTCTTGGCCTACAATCAAATTCAGCCTCCATTGTTGGATATATGGGGCATCTGGGTTGGGTTACACTTCTACCCAAGGCAAAGCCAGTGAACCCCTTGTAGAAGCAAACAAAGAGATGTGCAAGTGTGAACCATCTCTCCACTAATAGCAATGAGAACTTTGCAAGCAGGTTAGCAACAGGGAAAATTATCTCTCCTACTAGTTGGTTCTCAGAAAAATAGTCAGTCCTCTATATCTCTTCCCAGCTTTACATTGCAAAGTGAATGCAAAAAGTGTCCAACAAAGTCATTCTGGAGTTTATCACATGGGAGGCAAAGTGCCCAAATCCCGTGGATAAACGGGGTTTAAATCCTGAGAATATCTCGCAAAAGCGGGATTGTTTTCAGGCACGTCAGGCTAATTGAGCATTAACGTGACATTAACCCATGCAGAAAGTGGGCAAAATTGTGCTGCTTTGTACTTTGGGGATTTTATTAGGATTTTATTAGAAATTTCAGCCCTGCTCTCTATTTCCTTCCACATAGCAATTCAACTTATTATTCCCATTTGTATCTAGTCTTTTGTATCTAGTCTTTCCTACAGCTAACTCACAGTGGTACACTACATCTCCCAGAATCCTTGAGACAATAGTGCTCATGCTCGCTAGGGATTGAGTGGGAGTTTTAATCCGAAAAGGTAACTTTTCCAGGTCGTGTAATTAAGGCCTTCTTTCCCATATTCACCTTAAATATTTGTGTTAAGGGGAGCAATGAAAAAGAAACTGTCCACCTCTTTGCAATGAATTTTAATAGGTGTTTTTTCAACCCTAACAGAAACTCAGTATAAGCAATCTTATTCTATTATTTCATCTTCAATCTACAACAAGTTTATCTTAATACGGCAACACAATTGTGGCTCGTCAGTCATGGGTGACAAATCCATAGATTCACTAACCATGTCTCCTAGATGATTCATGCCAAGCTCATAAGAATGCAACCCCAGGGAATGTTCGAGGTTGTGCAACATGATGAACTGCAGATTCTTTTCCCAAATCATGCGACGACCTCCTTCCTCTTTCTGAAAATCAAAGGTCCAGGCTCACATTATGCAACCAGAATAATGTTTATGGGAGGAATTGTTGTAACACGCCTCCTTTCATCCTCCAAAATTAAACATTTTGGGTTGATTTTGTCATAATTACGCAAACAGAAGTTGACCTCATCCCGCTGACTTTTGATTAATATTCTGCAACATTCAGATTGCCAATGGCTTTGATGAATATAGAGATATAATCCAAATTTTCTGAGCCTGTTGCAGGACTTAGACTCCATCCTCTCCCCCTGTCATAACCCTACATGGTCTTCTCTCAAGATCCTGTCAATTCCCCTTCAATCTATTTTTCTAATTGACCATTTCTAAACCAACTTCATCTTCTCTACAGCCAGGCTACTTTCTAATCTAGACTACCCTGGCTATTGTTCCAGTTGCTTATTTCTCTTGGTCTTTGACTACAGACCTCGCCTATTGCCCCTCAAATCATCCGACTGGGCATTCTCCTTCTTTGAACCAGTATATTTACTCTTTCAACTCATTGAACCTTTGGTTAACCCTAACCCTAACCCTAACCCTAACCCTTTGGTTATGGTTGTCTTGCACACTTTGCAACCTATTTTTCTTGTTTCACTCTCTCTTGTCAAATTCTGCTAAATCTTTTACACATGATTTCATCTTGGTAGGCTTAATTTGAGGGCAATCAGTTCCCTCAAGCATATTCCCCAGGTTCAGTGCTCCAAAGTCTCTGAGCAGCACTCCTAAATTGGTCCTCAGCAGCCCTACCTTGGACATCTCAGGGGTTTTAAGTTTTGCCCCTTTACTTACACGACTTGATCTTCAGACAGATCAAGATGAAGTGAACCAAGAACTGCCAGGTCAGGATCGCCTCAGATCCTGAGACTTCTGGGTCCAAATCTGAGACCTAGAGATGGCTCTGGTGATGTCATGGTAGCAGAACATGATGATTTTATTCAGCATTATATTGCTCACACATTTGCTCACAGCACATGAACAAAAACCATTTTTCTGGCTGGAACAGCAAGACTGTTCATTGAGGTAAGGTGCATTGCAGTTGACTGGAGGTTTGCATGCAGCCTTGTCTCTCATACAGAGCTGTCCCCAAGAAAAGTGGCAAGTTTGAACTCCTGCCTGCCCAAAGGCAACCCATGAAACTGGGGACTCCAGGCAGTTCCTTAAGATTTCCCAACCCCAAGTAGACTAACAACATTTTTTACATCCCAAAGACTACTGCGTGTGATGCTGCTCATACCTCGTTTTGGTATTCTTTGCTGTATTTTCCCTTCCAAAGCTCCCAATGTCTATCCAGCATAGAATCTTTCTTCCAGTGTGCAGTCACAGCCACCAGATATACCAGGAAAAACCAAGCCCAGAGTTTCATCCTGCTGAGACAAACAAGCAAAGCATTCAGTATCTGACTGTTAGCCAAGAAGGCCTCCTCCTACAACTTCTAGTGCTGCGGTTTGACACCGCTTGAGCTGCCATGGCTCCATCCTATGTTCTTAAACATGGCAGGGATTTAGATTGGATGGCCCTTGTGGTCTCTTCCAACTCTGTGATTCTATGATTCTGTGAACCCTGAGATTTGTAGTTTGTTGTGACCCAGAGCTCTCTGACCAGAGAAGGCTAAACATCTCACAAAACTACAAATGCTTTAATTCCATAGCATTATTTCCAAGTCAGTCATGATATCCGTGTCATGGCAGTTTAAAGCAGTGTCAAAGTGCATTAATTCTGCAGTGTAGATACAGCCTAAATCAAACACTGATTTGAAGAAAAAGTGGGTGTCTCTTTGTAATGTAATGTGCAAAGAGGCGTTAATAACTTGCTTCCTGAGTTTGCTATCTCTACTTATTTTGTTCTATTAAAGGTCTTTTCTTAGTACATTAAGGTTCTTTTTTGGCTTCAAAAAGCGACCTATTTGGGTGTTCGGAATATGTCTTACAGGTATTAGGGCAATACACTTTCTTGCAGCCGGTTGGGTCGGCAGCAAATTCAGGTTTGTTGTTTTGTGACATGGCCTAAGAAGATGCAAGTATCCCATGGAGAAAATAAAAATTTTGATTAACAACTAAGATTGTGTGCCTGAACACACCTTCCTTAAAGGAAAAATAAATGTTACTTCCTCATTGTCTGCCCTTTGTATAGGAGAGAGAAGGGATGGTCTGTTCATACCTGAATGTCTTTTCAGCAGGGGATTCCAGTCAGCTGCTGTCCAACTTCTCCGATCTCTTCAAGGTTCAAGAAACTTTCTCTTGCCTGGAGCCTCCTTGTTTCTTGTCTCTCCAAATGAACCTTTCAATAGGACTGATCCTCTTTTAAGAGAGCAAAAAAGACTGTTTCAATTTCTCACACTCGTCACATGAGCCTCCTCCAGAACAAGGAAATGGGCTGTGATTTTCACTTTCATTGTCACTGGGGCAGCTGAGCGTTCAACACAGACGCTGATCGATTTGTCACATCTCAGCCTTATCCTGGGAGGTTATGAAATGCCTTTCAGTAGACCAACAAGTTGCGTAGTAATTTGAGCATTGGGCTACGATCCTGAGACCAGGGTTCATGTCTTCAGCTCCCAGAAGCCTCAGCCATGTTGGCCAATAGTCCCATGTTGGCCAATAGCTCCTGGGATTCTGGGAGCTGAAGTCCCTCGGCCCTTAAAGGGGAAAGGTTGCCTACCCCTGGTATACGGCAAGGATGGTGCTCTAGGCCCCCTTCTTCTTAACTTTCCAACCGTTGCTCAGAAGATTTCATGGTGATATATTTGAGTAGATTCACAGTGGCCAAATTAAGACATGGCATTGGCTGCCAGGAGGTAATGGTGGTGACTGAATTCCTAGGGGTCTCTAAAAGGGGAACGTATATACTTAAGAAGGGACCTTTATATATTTAAGAAGGGAACGTATATATTTAAGAAGGGACCTTCAAGGCATAGATAAATCCTTCATTTGAATTCTCCAAATTCAGAAGCCATATGCCACTGAATAATAGAAACTGGAGAGCAGTTGGCTGTACCTTCAAGTCTCATTGGTCATCATTCAAGAAATGTCCAGGCAGAAGGAACTAAGGATTTTAGATTAGTACTACAGTTAAAGTTCCTTCTTACACAATTATATGTGCCCATTAGTCTGGACTGATGGGTTTATTTAAATCCAGCTGTTGGCCACCAGAAAGAAGAACTGAAAGCAGGAATCATCTCCCACCAGCTGTCAGTGCAAAATAAGACCCAACTGAAGCGCCAATCTAGAGAACATCTTGGCAAATGAAGTTTGTGTGTAGCATTCTTCATAAATTCACAGACTGTGCCATGCCAATAATACCTTCTTTTAAGGCAGAAGTAAAATATAAACTCTGTACTTCTTTCTGCCTGGTAACACTTTCCTTTCTTCTCTGTTGGTTTTGCTTCCTCTTTACTCTTTCTTTCGGAGAAAAAATAATTGCATCAAGTCATATATTTTTCGATATATGGAGAACCTAGGCTATGAAGGAGAGGCCTCCAAGAGACTCTGTCAAGTCTTCAAAACTCAGGGTGGCTAGTTCTAGTTAGCATCATGGCCAAGAATTAACAGATGTCCAAGGTCATGAAAGACACTGGTGACCTTGATGGATATTTCTTGCATTTGCTTGGCAATTTAAGACTGGGAAAAGATATGGAGCTGAGAACCAACTAGGAGAGATAATTGTTCTCTGTCGCTAACCTGCTTGCAAAGCTTGCTTTCCTATTAAGGGGAGATGGGTACACTTGAACATTTCTTTGTTTGCTTCACTATATAACCCATGCAAGCCCCATCTTCCATTGGTCTTGTCCTGGGTGAGAGTGCACCCCAAGTGAGCTACCTCATATATATCTAGAGATAGGGACTGAATTTGATTGCTGACAAAGGGATATGTCCCTGGCGTAGTGGTTTTGAGCGTTAGACCAGGGTTCAATTCCCAGCTCAGCCATGAAACCCACTTAGTGACCCTCACATACTCTCTGCCTCCGGGGAAGGCAATGGGAAACCTTCTCTGAGCAAATCTTGCCAAACAACAACAACCACTCCTGCGTTTGCAAGAACTGAGCTGGGTGGTGGTCTTATTTATTACCTACTTTAAATGAACTGTAATTCATTCATTAATGTTGGGCCACTATTTAGTTACTGAGTAACAGCACTCCTTCAACAGGGCTAGGATACAATACTTTTCTGTTGACATCCTCTCTAAAATTGCTTTCTATTTGGTTGGGTTTTAATGAGGTGATCTGTTTAGCTGTGTTTAAATATTGTAACTTACTCTGGTTTTGTTTTTTAAAAATCATGTTGTGTGCTGCTTTATCTCCCAGTTTCGCAGCCCAGACAGGACTGCAAGTCCTATAAATATCTGTGGATTGTATGTAGGGTGAGGACTCCCATAATCCCATGTGGATAATGGGACTTGCAATCCAAAACATCATAGAAAGCACCAGATCATAGAAGTCTGTTAGTATAGCATCACTCTGGTTATTGCATTTCAACCAGATGATCTGTGAACTCTTTTCAAAACAATTTATCCTCGAAAAAAGCAACTAAAATAGAGGTGGGGAATCACAGGTGCTGGGGCTGAATTTGGCCCTCTTTGGGCCCTAATCTGCCCCTTGGTACATCCCTAGATGTCCACAGCCCTTCCTATGATATTCTTTGGTGGTTTTGTAGCTGTTGAACCTTTCCTTCTTTATTCTAGAAATCTGAAATGCCTCCTTTAAGGTTTTGATGGTGGCAGTGAGATCTTAAAGGTAAAATGGCTGGAATGACTGTCCCTGCCAAATTGGGACACCTGGAGAGTATGTATTAAAAAGTTGACATTTCAGCCACATTTTATGTACTTTTCTTGGCTATGGTGTACGCTAAAGGAAATCTCTGTTCCTGAAAGAGGTCTAACCAAGCCAGGCCTCTTCCTCTTCCAGTGCACCTGCATCTCTTCACCCCAAACATTTCACCCCACATGCTTTCTTGTGGCAGGCATGGAATATGCAAAACAATCTCATGAAACTTGGCTGAAATGCACGTATATTCTCACTCATTTCCTCACTGCTTGTTCCTTTTCTTTTCCTTTCTTTCTTTCTTTCTTTGAGGTTGTAAAACCAAAACACCCCCCTCTCCCCTCTTTTTTTCGCCCCAATTTTCAGGTTGGGAACCAAGAAGCATGTTCAAGAAAAGGATAGAATTTGTCTGGTCTGTAATTGGATTTTTTGTTTGTTTGTATTTTTAAAAGTTGAGGAACAAGAAAACCCTATTATGAGCAAATTTCTCAATAATTCTTTTCAAAGAAAAAGAAAAGAAAACTTGTATAAAAATAGAAAGACAAGACAAGAAAGCTCTTATGATACTGTCAGGACAGCTTTTGGCTGCTCCCTTTCAAGTCCTTTATTCCTTTATTTCTCCTAAGAAGTCCAGCCTTCTGCTGATATGAAGGGGGCTGGTTTGGGACCGTGGCATCTCACATCTTTGGGAAGCTGGCCAAATTGGCAATTCCACAGGCGTTGTCCATATTCCTCGCCATGAGGATGTAGCCTTTGTCGCCCCACTCTTCCCCCCAGCTGTGAGAAATGGAATGAGACAGAAACATAAAAGAGAGGAAAAAAAAGTTAGAGTTTCCCCACTAACATTAGCCAACATATCTCAAGTTGAAAAGACATCACCCTGTTCAAGGATTTGTTCCATCTTCAGTGTCTTCACTGTCTTCCCCATCATTTCCAGTTCCAAACACTATTTAAAGTGGTGTGTGTGTATGTGCAATGTGTGGCTATGCCCTCTCACCTTTCACATGTGAAAATCAGGAGTTGTGTGGCCAAGGAACAGCAGAGTGTGACCTACCAAATGTCATTTACACTGGAGGGCCCTTGGTATCCACTGGAGTTTGGTTCCAGGACTCCCTATGGATACCAAAATCCATGAATACACAAGTCCCATTAAATACAATGGAAAGTAAAATGGTGTCCCTTGTATAAAATGGCAAAATCAAGGTTTGCTTTTTGGAATTTATACATATTTTTTAATATTTGCAAGCCGTGGGTGGTTGAAACTGTAAAGAATCCACGGACACAGAGGGCAGACTGTACTTCAATGGATGTACTCTAGATGGAACAAATAATTGGTGTGTTTATTATCTGGTTGCAAAACTTCAATGTTTAAAAAATGTTAAAGCTTTTTTTTCCACACAAACAAAAACAAAACAACTGGAGACCACTAGAAAGCAACTGAGTTTCACCTGTTTTTGATGATCCAGTGCTTGGTTCCTTTCTGAGTCCCATAACCCACTGCTAGGACAGCATGGTTGATGTTCTCAGCATTGCAGTTTTCATCATAATAGACACCTGGGAAAGGAAAGGAAAGGAAATCACTTTAACTTGTTGCCCCTACTATGTGGTAATTTTGTGCTTCTCAACATTTTTGACACAGCGAATTATTGGAAGAAAGAGAAGTCCCATTCTGCTCACCCTTCTGAGTCAGTCATACCAAATTCTGCCCACACCAACCCAGAACCAATGCCAGTTGTTCTCAACAACGGTGGTCAGAACCACAGAATCTTGGAGTTGGAAGGAACCAAAATGGCCATCTAATTCAACTTCCTTTCATGCAGGAGCATGCAACTATGAACGATGCTCATCCAACCTTTGTTTAAAGGCCTCCAAAGAAGGAGAGTCCACCACCTTCCGAGATCTTACAGTCAAGACGTTCTTCCTAAAGTTTAGGTGGCATCTCTTTTCTCGTAATCTGAATCCCCTGGTTCATGTTATCATCTCTGGAGCAACAGAGCTCCCACCATCTTCTACATTAGGGGTGGGCAAAGCATGGCTTGTGGACTGCTTGCAAAACCCAGG
This sequence comes from Phrynosoma platyrhinos, assembly GCA_020142125.1. NCBI lineage: Eukaryota > Metazoa > Chordata > Lepidosauria > Squamata > Phrynosomatidae > Phrynosoma > Phrynosoma platyrhinos. The sequence goes on along the minus strand of CM034711.1, from coordinate 1,481,991 downwards.
GCTGTTTTGGAGTACCCAAGGGCTAAAACACTTTTGTCACATCCTTCCCCCCCCCCCCCCCCATATACTTTACCCTAGAATGACACATTTTGCCCACCTACCAGGCCACTTTAGGGCCAGAGAAGGCATTTTTTGAAACCAGAAGTTACTTCCATTCACTTCTTGTTTTTTGTTTTAAGGCCTCTCCTTTGTCTACAATGGACCAGGGGACCCAAAACAAGGCAAAAAATGCCTCCACATCCCTGAGAGAGCAACATATAAATAAAACTGCAGAGGGTGTAGTGGAAGATAAGGTCTTCTGGGGTGACTATTGTGGCCCCTATCCTTCCACAGTTGCCCATCTTTGCTTTATGGCCCCTTCTTTATCTTTATCTTTCACCATCGTTCCCTGACCATGCAAGGCCAACACCTTCTTCTGCTCTGACCTCCACTGCTGAGCCTGCATCCTTCCTGACTCACCTCGGCTGTAGAACTGGAAGGTGGACAAGCTGGCATCGATGCCCACAGACACAGGTCCTACCCGGGCAATAGCTCTTTTCAGGGCCCTCTCATTGCCTTCGGGGATCTCTCTGTAGCCGCGGCACTTGGCTGCCTTGCCGGTTGGGTTGTACATACAGCTTTCATCCTATGAGAGAGGGAAGGAAACTCATGAGTGATTTTGGAAATTATCTTTTCCAGTTTGCTGAAAAATACCTTCCTCCTGCTATTGGTCTGCAACTCCCATCAGTTCCTAACCATCGACGAAGGATTATAATGCCTGGAGAGTGGCAATGCTGCCCACTCCATCTTTAAAGACATCAGATTATTTCATTTTGCCTTTATTTATATGGACCACCTTGACAATCTATCTGTAAGAAAAGTGGGACACAAATGGAAAGAAACAAACGAACGGTAGCACAACAATAGCCAGCCTTACCTGGCCAATATATGGGTAGGAATCGTCTGAATCGATGCCTCGGTTCTCCTTGACGTATTCAAAGGCGTTGGTCATGTAGCCGCCTCCGCAGCCATCGTTGTTGGTGACACAGTCCACCAGGTTCTGGGGACTCAAGTTCAAAAGCTTCCCTGTCTTCCTCTTGAGTTGCCCCTCCAAGGCGCCCACAGAGCTGAAAGCCCAGCAGGAACCGCACTGGCCCTGCCAACAAAGACTGGGCATGAACTCAAATGGAAGAAAAACCCTCTCACTTACTATGTCAGGCCTTCCCTTTTGACTCCCTTTTTTGCTCACCCAGAACCTGGAAAGAGTTAGCACCCCGCCACAGAATCAAAGAGTTGGAAGAGACCTCAGGGGACATCCAATCCAACTGCATTCTGCCATGCAAAGTTTGGGACCTATACTGGACAAGTGCACTTAGCAAGTGGCTGAAAATAGGTAGAAGCAAAGAGGCGTCACCTGGTTCTTGACAGGGGTGACGTAGCCCTTCTTCCGGTAGTCCACAGCATCTGGGGCCCGCTTTTCCCAGTCTGGGATGTATAGAGTGTCATTACTGGGCTTACGAGACGGAGGGACTTTAAGGCCAGTCATCTTCTCTACAACCTCCTCACTGGTCTGGCGAACAAAACAGAGAGAGAAAGAGAGATTTGTAGGGGAAAATGTAGGAGTGCTTCTCTGAGCTATGTCAGTGGGGACATGAATCTGTTTTGGGGTTTTAGTCCAAACTCTGAACTCTAAAATTTGGATAGAACCCCCTTTAAAGTTCAGAGTAAAAGATGGAATGGGTTTGTTGCCCTTTCTGTTATATCAATCACTAGCTGGCATTTTCTGGCACCACGTAGTTCAATTTGGGAGTGCAGTGGCAGGGAATGGAATAAATATATCTTTTCATATTCTTAACTGGCTTGCAGTCACTGTTTAGATCGTCCTCAAATCTGCTGGGTTTTTCCTGTAAAACAGGGCTGGGCATAGTGTAGCCCATGGCCTACATACATACAGGCCCTAGATCATGCTTTTGTCTCTCTTGAAGTCCTCCTCCTGTCCCACAATGCCACCCACCCATCTCCCAAAATTTATACAATATCAGTACATTGGGGGGGGGGGGCAGGCCCAATACAAAGCATGCTAAATGCAAGATACTACACAGTTGAGGGAAACCACATGCTTGTGACAAACAGATGTCTTTTATCCCTCGGAGGAACATTTATCCAAAAAATAAAAGCATGACAACCGAGTCATCTTGTTTGACCCCAATTACCTTTATGGCTGTTACACAACCAAAGGAAAACACAACATTACCAGTGTGTGACAACACACAACTCCTCTTCTCTATTTGTCCCCACTTACCATATCTCCCAAGTGGTTCATTGCCAGTTCAAAAGTGTGCCTTCCCAGAGAAAACTCCAGGTTATGGGTGTTGATGTATTTAAGGTTCTTCTCCCATACCAGCCTTCTGGAGACTTCCTCCATCTATAGGGTACAAAGAATAGATTGGGATCATCAGGATAAGTCCCTTATTTTACTTGGGATGCATCTACATTGCAGATATAACAGAAAGCTAAAACCTATTTGGTACAATAGGTTTCATTTTATAAAACTGAAATAAATATTGCCAGTAAAAACACTGCATTGAAACAATTTGAAAACTGATTAAAACATCATAACAAGCCCTGTTCAAAGTAAATTAAAAGCCAAAGACCTTACAAAATAAAAAGATATTTGTTTGCTGTTGGAAAGAGGGCAGAGAGAGGACCAACTCTCCAGAGTTTCATATGAAATCTTGCCCAGGGTGACCAGATGTCCTCTTTTACCAGGACATACCCCATATTTCAACCTACCTTCCAGGAGGAATTCCAAAATGTCCTCCATTTTGAGCATGACTAAGAAGCATGAATATTAGTGTTTTTAGCTTTTATTTTGTAACGGCCTACATTTTTCTTGAGTGTCCCACATTTTATGGTGCTTTGTCCTCCTTTGCAGTTGGGGCATCTAGTCACCCTGGTCTCCATGGAGGTGGGAGGAATCAAACCCGTGACCCCCTGTATCCAAAGCAGGGGCTCTACCTGGAATTTCTACCCATATACCTGCAGACTGGTTCACCTGCTCTTTGTCTTGGGAGGTAAACTACTCCGACTGCAATGCCATACCTTGCCATTATATTCCTTCCTGTGGGTTTTCTTCCACAGCTCCCACTGAGTGTCCAGAGTCTCGTCTACGTGGCTGGTAGCTGCCACGGCTGCCAATACGGCAGCCAGTCCGAAGGTGGCCCACCACATCCTGGAGCTGTGAAAGGAGGAAAAGGGTGAATGGATCAAGACAGAATGAGACAAAGATTACAGAATTATCACACTTTAAATTTCTATACTGCTTCGTAGTGAACTAAGCACTTTCTAGGTGGTTTACAATGTGTAAGGCAATTGCCCCTCAAGTGGTGCCTGGGATTTATAGATTGGTGGAGGAACTTAGAGGCACTAGAGCTTCCCAGGGGAGAAGCAAATAAATTCTAGAGTGCCATAGGATGGTGGCAATTAAAATGGAACCATAATGCTTTAATTATGATCCTGCGAGAGCCAATGTGGCATCGTGGTTTGAATGTTGGACAATGACTCTGGACACCAGGGTTTCATTCCCATTCAGCCAGGATTCCCCTTGGGTGAACACTCAGGCAATGGCAAACTTCCTCTGAACAGATCTTGCCAACAAAACCCAATTATAGGGTTGCCATAAGTTGGAAACGACTTGAAGGCACACAACAACAACAAGACTTTAATTGTGTAGTGAGGATGGATCCGTAAGAGTGTCCATGTGGCATAGTGGCCAGAGGAGGAGGAGGAAGACTGAGGGAGGCATATCACCCAGTTGGAAGGGAAGGATTGATTGGGAAAAGCCATGCATTGCACAACCCAGATGTCTTTGGAGGTAAATGGGCAGAGCTTGGAAAAGGTTATTTTCTTGGACAATTCCTAGAATCCCCCAGCTAGCGTGGCCTACTCATAACCTGCTCCAGCCTCCTTCAAGAAGGCTTACAATTTACAAAAGTTAAGTCTACGAAAGATCCTGCTGCCAACTTCTTTCTTTCGGTCACTCTCAAAGGTGCTACAAGATCTCTCTCCATACTGATTCTACAGACTAACACGGCTATATCTTTGAATTTACAAAGAATTTTTGTTTAAAAAATAAGAGAGAATTTCAGCAGGTCTTGCTTGCTACCTGGTTGCATTAGAAGTGCCACCTCCTGAAATTCCTTCTTCTTCACAACCAGTGAAAGTCACCATCGCATAATGGTTTGAGTATTGGATTGCGACTCTGGAGAACAGGCTTCGATTTCCAGCTTGGCCATGAAACCTACTGGGTGGCCTTGGGCAAGCCACATGTTCTCAGCCTCAAGGGAAGAAAGCAAGGGCAAACCTCCTCTGAACAAACCTTGCCAACAGAAACCCAGGTTCGCTTTAGTCGGGAATGCCATAAGTTGGGAATGACTTGAAGACACACAACACACACCATTTTCCTCCATTTCCCCCATTTCTAACATTGCAGAGAGTAACACATTGAAAATCCAAATACATCTGACGAAGGAGACTTAAGTCTACAAAAGCTCATGCTACCAATTTCCGTTAGTCTCTAAGGTGCAACAAGATCTCTTTACAGACTGAAAATCGTTCACAACTAGAGCCTGTGTTGGCATTTCCTTGGAAACTTAGTCCTGTTCCTTTTCTTCGGATAACTTTAACTGTATTTTGCGATGTCCCACTGAACTTTTGAAGTTGCTGCAATGCTAGAAATCTGTGGACAGAAGGAAAAATTTCATTTGAGGAAGCCTTACTCACCTGAATGAAAAGAATCCTCAGCCGCTGTACTTGAGATTGTGGCAAGGCGAGATCTGTGAACACATCCAAAGAAACAAAAGCTGCCCGCTTCAGCCACCAGCTGGGACGATATTTGTGGGCCGTTTGCTTTTATGTCTTTTTTGAGGAAGTCTGGCTGGTGATGGAAAATCTGTCCTGTTTGTCTCAGGCAAATTTTACTCAGATTTACAGTCAAATGCAAAGGGGAGAGGGGACAGAGGAGAAAAGAAAGGCCAGGAAAGCAGGCAGGGAGGGATGTGGGAAGGAAATCAAAATCCCTCACATGATCCAGATGGATTTCAAAACTAACAGGAGGAAGGGGGCAGGGAAACATCTGTAGACTTCCCCCTTCTTCTCTGGCATAGAAAATCTGTGTATAAGTGAGCTGTTTTTATGGGCCTTGAGATCCCATAAAGGTCTCCCTTTTCCCGAGACCTCAAAAATGAAGAATGGCATCTAAGGCTGCAAGATCAATGTAACATTTCTCTGTGTTTTTAATGTAACACTTTTCTATGTTTCTAATTGTACTGTTTTAACCTTGTAAGCCACTCTGAGTCCCAATTTTGGGAAAAGGGTGGTATATAAATAATAATGATAATAATAATCATAATACAAGATCTGCAGGCCTAGCTTGGCTTCACAGGTTCTGGCCTTTCTGCTCCAGTTTTCATTATGAAATGGAGAAATCTCAGGGCAAAAGTATGTGTATGTATGTATTCCTCATTTGTCAGACTTGGTGTTTCAACATTTTTTAATAGCATATCTTCCAACTGTCCCAGTCTGGAAGGGACAGTGGCCATTAATCCTCTGCCATACCACTTTGTCATCTGCTTTTGCACTGTCGCAGTTTCTCTTTCCTCTTTTATCTTCAGTTGCTGCAAACTGAGTTCAAAGTAAGTCTTGCTCTTCTCAGGAGACTCAGGCGAAAGCAAACTGTTGCAGTTTCTCCTAGCCTGTGTGTTTTTCCTCAATAATAAGGTTTGCCATCCTGATCACATTCTGATGTTGCTTGGCCACACAAACACACGTCTCTTGGTTTTCATTTGTGAAATTTGGAGGGTATGGGGCCAGTCCTGGTTGCTACTTGGAAGAGAGACTGCCAGGGAATACCAAGATATATTCAGAAGTTGGCCATGCTCATGGTAAACCTTCTCTGAAGAAATCTTGCCAAGAAAGCCCAACTGTAAATGTTGGACATCCAAGTGGTGCCAACATTGGGTTCTTTCTGCTAAGTCAGTGATTTGAGTGTTGGACTATGACTCTGGAGATCAGGTTTTGATTTCCAGCTCGGCCATGAAACCCACTGGATAACCTTGGGCAAGTGATATGGTCTCGACCTCAGAGGGTGGTAGCGGCAAATCCTCAACCACAAATAAATATTTTAATGAATGAATGTGTAAGTTGTGTCCAGATCATGTTATTCCCGTGCTT
>CM034711.1:1463190-1475681 GCA_020142125.1 Phrynosoma platyrhinos | reverse complement strand
CTTGAGTCTCAGGGTTAGGAAAAATAACTTCTTGGCAGTAAGAGCAGTTCAACAGTGGAAGATGCTCCCTCGGAGATTGGTGGAGTCTCCCTCTTTGGAGGTTTTCAAACAGAGGCTGGATGGCCATCCGTCAAGGATGCTTTGTTTGTCTTTTCCTGCATGGTAAAATGAGGTTGGACTAGATAGCCCTTGGGGTCTCTTCCAACTCTATGATTCTAACACAACAGCTTCACTGACCACTGGTCCATTCTTCGTGGCGTCTGTCATTCACACAACTTGCTTATCCTGTGTCTGCGCAGCCTAGACACAACATGGAGCTTTGGCTGAAGGCTCGCCTGTACGAACAGGCCCTCTCTTGCTGTTGACTCTCAATCTTGAAAAGTATGGAAGAGAGGTTTGCTTCAGTCCCAACTGCTGTCAGTCCTTCCAAACATAAGACTCTTATATATAGGGCAGCTGGAAGTGGACAGGAGTACTGCCACAATGCTAGAAAATGCTCCATAGGCGCATAACCCAGTTGTGTGCATCACAGGGAACCACTGAAAGAACCACAGTCACAAATATGCAATTTGACCTTTCCAGGCACAATTCAAAATGCCGGCTAAACCTCGAGACATGCCTTGAGTCCAAACTAACTGAAAACCTGTATCTATTAGTCGTCAGCCTGTAGTTTGAGCGTTGGACTACGACTCTGGAGACTATGGTTCAATCCTCCACTTGGCTATGAAACCCCCGGATGACCTTGGGCAAGTCACATGCTCTCAGCCTCAGGGGAAGGCAATGCAAAACTTCGTCTGAACAAATCTTGCCAAGAAAACCCCATGATTGATTTGCCTTAAGGGTCACTGTTAAGTCAGAAACAATTTGAGGGTACGGGACATTAATAATCTTATGAGCGCTGGTTTGAGTGCTAGATTGTGACTCTGGAGATCCGGGCTTGATTCCCTGCTTGGCCATGCAAACCCACTGGGTAACTTTGGGCAAGTCACACTCTCTCAGCCTCAGAAAACCCCATGATAGGTTTACCTTAGGGTTGCCATAAGTCAGAAACGACTTGGAGGCACACAACAACAAACTGTCTTTATCCGGTCCTTGTTTTAATTTGTGGTAAATCACTTTGGATCATGTAACAATAAAAAGATAGGGTATGGAAGGAAGGAAGGAAGGAAGAGCAACAACAATAATATGCAGCCCTGAAGCTACCTTTGGCTTGCAGGGCTATTTTTGGAGCTCTCCGCCACTACAGACTTGTGAAGTACTTTTCCCAACCAAAAGAAAAGAAGTGAATTGCCTCTCGCAAAAGCATCCACAACAGCCCTGTGAGGTAGACTGAACTGTGGAAGGAGGAAAGAAGGGAGAGACTTTATTATCCTCATAACAACCCTATGAGTTAGCTCATACAATTAACCTTTGCACTGGGATATAATCTTGTTTTGCACTGTTTTAACATACAAAATGATCCATTTGTTAAGACTAGAAATTCTGGCTGTTTGGTGAAACATAACAGAGAGGAAAGGAACAGATCAGTAGAAAGAGACAAAAACAAGGAAGTTTTAAGTGAAAACATGTGACATAGTCATAAGATTTTTCTTCGGGATTAGGAATTTGCTGGCGAAGCTCTTTCCTCCCTTCAAAAAAACCACAATTCCTGCCTGCTGAAAAGGCGGAGGAAAATGCAAGTGGCTTGGATCAGTTGAAAAGACTGAAGCCATTCAGGGAGTTGTGCCACCCTCCGATGCTGTTGGGCTCCAACTCCCAGCATTCCACACCACTGGTGATTCTGGCCCTCAGGACTTCTGGGAGTTGCAGTCCAAAAACAGCAGGGAGGCCTCCCTTTTGCCCACTTGTGGGTTTCCAAGAGATCTCCTCAGGCGGAAAACAGGCTTGTAATTGATCAGGGCCGGGATATTATTTTAAAGAAGAAACAAGCCTGCAGTGGAGTCACACTGAAACTATGAAGCCAGTCACCTTAAAAACAGTCACTCATGTGCCCAACTTTATTATTTTGGTACATTGGGCATGCAAATGATAGTAGCATCTGCATGACTCCTGCTAATGGCTAGCTAGCAGATGCTCAATTGTTTCAGCTCTAAAGCTGGGGAAAGGTTCATTTTGGATGACTACAGCTTCCAGAATCCCTCAGCCAGCATGCTGGCAGGGGACGATAGGATCTGGGGCAAGCCGAAACGTTGAATAATTTGGGTGCTGCCTTTTCCTCCTCTCTTCGGGTTGGTCTCCGACACACACAATCCTCTCTCGAACAGGAAGAAATTCAAATGGGCCTCACCAAACTTTGTATTTCAGGGTGAATATGATTGACCTGTTGCATTTCCACTTCTCCTGTGACTGTTATAAGTGCAGGAGCCGGTCAGGTGAGAGTGGAAAGCTTTCTAAACGTTGCAAATAAATAATGGAAACTCAACATGGAGAGGATGGTGTCAGTTGCTTTTTGGAAGGCAGCATGAACAAGTAACAAGCAAATGGGATTTTGGGTTCCCCAAGGTGTCCTAAGGGGTTAATGCACCCCACTAGCCTCCCATATTTACTTGGTCTAGGGGCAGCCACCAAGGCAGCCCTATAGCACACATTCACACTAACTGTGCTTGTGATGGGCAGGCACACAATCGGAAATGATATAATCTTCTGGACAGCGCTAGACCTGAGCAGTGTAGGGCTGCCTGTGCAGGACATAAGCAGCACATTTTGACTAATGTTCAGAAACAGACTGGCATCCAGTGGAAGGGTTGGCGCAGGGGAGCTGTTATTTGTGATCCCTGTAAATAGAGAAAAAACAAAACCACATTACAGTGGTCCCTCTACATTCCCTGGAGTTAGGTGAAGGACCCTCGTGAATGTGGGAAAACCGCAAATAAAAAACACTATTTTTACCTAAGAGAGCACCCTTTCTAAGAATGTCCAGGTCCTCTAGTGCAACTTTATGGTCATCATCTGTCAGAGGTTGGGGAAAGGATCATGCTGGAGGACCTACAAATGTCTAGAGAAGTTTTTCGATACACTGAACCTGTACTTGAAATACTATATTTTATTGTTGATACGGTCAGTCAACTAATCAATAAAACTTCTTCTTGTTGTTGTTGCATTTTCTTCAGTCTTAATACCTTTTTTAATTAAGGCAGCAAGCCTTTTTGTTTTATTCAGTGTGTCAAAGGGAGAAGCATCCATCCTAATGTTTCAATGATCGAATTCACTGAACATATATTTAACTCTACACTTCTGCTCTTCCTGCCTTTCTAAAGTTCTGGATAAAGCAACTTCTGAGATGTAAGTAGTGCCCTTGCCAACATATACCAATTGCTTCTCTCCCTCCGCCCACAATACACAAAATTTTGTGCCTAAAAATGGATGCCATAAGCAGCCCAAGGGGATTCTGTTTTTATGATTCTGTGGAAGGTATACCACCAGTTTGAGAATGAACTGACCTTCCAGTAAACCTGATCCAGCATTCCTGTCTTTCTAATCCTACTGGCTAGTATTCTGGAACAGTTCCTTTTTCATTAAATGACACAGGCTTGGTGCTTTTTACAAAAAATGCATATAATTTATTTTGCATAATTGATTCTGCTTCCACACGTCGCAACAAGGAATCAAAGCCCAACGCAAAAGCATCAACAGACTTTCAAGATTTGCCCACAATGAATCAACCTTCTCCTCTTTGTCATGAGGACTAGAAACTTTGCTTTCTTAAAAAGTTTAAAAAGTAGAAATTCTCAGGATGCTGAGTTCTGCCATGTGATGTACTAAAAAGAGTTTCCAAAGTGGCAGCGTTAACCTTTCAGGAGTCTGGAAATTTTTACACTTTGGCAACAACAACTGAGTAGAATCCCAGTCTTGGAGTAGAAAGGCAGGGTATAAATAAAAAGATTGGTTGATTAAATGATTTCAGTTTTGCAAGAAAAAGTTAATCCTGACTAGCAGATTCCAAGGATGCCTTCTTGAGAAAGATGGCATTGCGTCTGTTAAAAGATTAATATTCAACGCATTGTGGCTGAAACACAAGTTGGATGGCTAATGGCAGAAGGGGTCTTCTCTAACTCTGATGGAACTGCATTTTCCAAGAATTTGAGCTTCAAGTGACTGAAGTCTTCCTCTGTGCATTTTCTACAGAGACTGCATGCTCCCAAAATGATATTCCCATTGGTTTATCATCCCTTTTAAAATGTTTTCCCCCTTGCAAATCCCTCTTTAAAGAGGTCCAACAGAGAGGTCTTTGAAATACAGGTTGCATGAAAATGAAAAATTGCCAAGACAAAGGCGAAGTAATCAGATCTGCCGTGTGAGAGAGATGGTGCCTGTCCGTTTCCCATCTGATTCTGATGGGAGAAAAATGTATATAAATTCGATGGTTCCCTGCTGTACTAAAGTTTTGCTTCACCGATGGCTTGAAAAATGTGCATTCCGCCCCTGTAAAGCGTATACGTAGAGGGGAGCGAAAGATAGTAAGGAGGATGCATTCCTAACCAATGAGCTATACTTTAATTGCACAGATATGTTATGGGGTCCCAACGTTCCTGTAAAAGGGGACAGTTGGAACCACACTCCCCTGAAAAATCCAGAAGGCAAATGCCAGTCTCTTCAACCTCGTTTGGGTTTCCATGTTCCTTCTCGCTGTGCCGCTCTCTCCAGCCCGCTGCAGACTTCCTCACTGTTCCCAGAGGCTGCCCACACTTTGCTTTGAGGGCACACGGTTTTGGAAAGACACATGGCAACCGAGCAACAAGGAACCAGCACCTGCCAGACCCAGATGTAAAACAAAGAAAGCGCTAACCAAGTGACCAGTCAGGCTGGTGTTGTTGCAGCTCTCTTCCATAAATTTCATTCACACTGCTTCTTGAGCGAGTCACGTGCAATACCGGACGCACGAGTGCACATGCGCACTACTGGAAGTGTGTGTGTGGCTAAGATCTCTTCTACTCCTTTGTGGACACAGACGACAAAATTAAACATCATATTGGCTACAAATTCTGCTCCATCCCCCTGCGTGTATAAAGAAGAATACAACATTTTTCTATAAAAGGTTATGGCATAGAAGTGGAGGGGTTTCTTTCAAAAAACACCTGCTGAGCTTTTTTAAAAATCCCTGATGATCGTCCCTTGAGACTCTGCATCTGGCACAGGGAAGATCTGCTCACCCCCATCTGGTTTCAGCTTGTGTCCGACATTCTCCAAAACAAAGCTCCAGAGAGATGGAAGGACTGACGGTGTTGTTGGAAAGTCTGACCATATATAAGCCATGTACAAGCCCAACCTCCATTGGTCACACCAGGCTGAGCAATTTGGCTTTCCCACAGGAGGAAGACTTTGACAGTCTTTGAAAGGAGCCTGAGAGACTGAAGGAAGGAGAGACAGATGGATCCAACACTGTCTGTGAAGATCGGTGCCCATTCTTATTCCGAAAAGGGAGGAAACATATTTAATTCGGGGAATTCTTCATTGTTGTAGTTCGCTCCTTGGTCTCCCAGCATGGATAACATATCCTAGTTGATAACAACAACAACAAAAACAGTGTTGGTTTTTTTTAAAAAATGGACATTCCAGACAAAACATTACATTTAGTGGATAGTCTAGGATCTTGATTAAATACAATATTTTATTCTATGATATGATGGGCAATTTCTTGGAAGCTTGTGGCCCATTTTTGACCTGTCCCCCTACCCTAATACTGCTCAAAAATACCTTCCCGTTCAGCTGTGTAAGAGCTGGTGACCAGAAGTGATACAATTGTTTTGGTGGGTGTAAAATGGAGATATTTGCAGGGGGTGGGTGGTTCTGGGAAGGTAACTTTATGTGTTTTGGTGCACCAACTCTTTTCAATCTCTCTTTTAAAATAATTTCAAAAAATTTGGAGGGTGGCATCTTTGCCAAATTTCTGGCACTGCTGAGCTGGTTTAGGTCCTCTAGGAGAATCTTTAAAAAACAGTAATAACAGGAGGTCAAATTATGGTTCACATCCTATTTTAAGAAAGGCCTCTCTTGGGCCCAAAATGGCTTGGAGGGGGCAAAAACCCGGGGCACTGGGGCCATGTTTTGCCAGCTGTTTCGAAAAATATTTTTGGATACACAGAGAGCCTGAAAAAGGAACTTGGGTGGCCATGCTTTCCCTACCCATGTTAGAAGTTTTTAAAGCGGCTCTGTTTTCAAGGTTCGATGTGCCTCCAAAAATATATTAGGAGACTGCTTTAAAACTCTTCAAAAGGAAATATTGAAACCCTGTTCTTGAGACTAAAGGCTCTGTTGTGGTGGTGAAAATAGGCCAGCGTACAAAGCAGATTTAAAGCCAAGTCAGGCTTGAGACAGGCCTTGGAATCAGGCAGCTTGGGCAGGAGGAAGCTATCAAGAGGGAGATATTAACTTTACCGGGAAGACTTCTGGCTGGTTCGGCTGCTGTTGGACGTGAGACTCTCCGGGGCTCTGCCCATGGTGCTGGTTCTGCCACTGGGGCCAAACACCAACGCTTTCTGCTGTCCGCGTCTGGAACTGCGCCGGGGTCTGCCCAGTCTCTCCTGCTGCTGTGGAATGAACTGAATGGTTAAAGGTCTGGTGAGATGGCTTCCTGCCATTTTGCTGCACTGTTGCCCTCCCTACCCCTCTCCCCGATCGTCTCGCTTTGTGAACAGAAGAGCCCCACTTAAGCAGCTTCAGGGACCAGATCTAAAGTACTCTGGGTACCCTTTCCTACTCAACCATCAACACACTTATCCAATCATTAGCAGGCAATCATAGCATAAACTTTGCTCCGGCTGATTGCCTTTACATTCTGAAGAATCCCCAATACTGCAAAGATTTTACTTTAGCCTGTTTCAAGGATTTGGAAAAGAGATACGTCCAGCCCTCCACATTTGCTGGTTTTCCTTTGGCGTATTTGATTAATATGTCCCCTCTAGGAATTTCTAAGTCCTCCAGCATGATTCTATGGTTGACTTTTAACATGTGTTCACCACAGAGTTGTGTTGGAGGACCGAAAGATTCACAGAGAAGTGTTCTCTCAGGTTAAAAGGGGAAAAAAGCATTTGTGTTTGTTATTTATATTCAGAAACTTACTGAAGGTGGCGTTCCGACTGGCGAGGCTCGGGTAGGCCGTCGACCCACCTGGGGATGCTGTGGAACCGGGAGTTGACATGGGGCTGAAGGAAGATTGGGTGGTCTGGAAGCTGCCCATGGCAAAAGATGGAGCCCGGGTCTTGATTGCCTGAGAAGCTACTTGCTGAAAAAAGCAAGATGTGGACTTAAGATTAACAAAATCGGGAGAAAAAGCATTGATGGTGGGATGGGGCAACATACACTGCTGTGGTAATAGAAGGGGGGGGGGGAAGAGAAAAAAGGAGTGGCTCCATTTTCAATTCCAGATTATCAAGAATCTCATGGAGTGTGCGTCAGGAAAGACCCTTCTTGGATCCCCTGGAGAACTTTTGTTACAACTCAGAGCAGATAACTGTCAACTAGATCCATCTCCTACTACCTGAAGGTTTCCAGATGTGTCAGACTACAAGTCCCAGAATCCCCTTGCCAACCCAAAACATTTGGAAGATACCAGGCTGGGGGAAAACTGAGCTGAGTGGACAAATAATTTAAATTGGGATAGGCCAGCTTTCTAACGTTTCTTCATCAGGACCACCTTCAACTGCAGAAATAGCAGGTGGCCTCTCTAGACCTTTTAAACAGTTTGAACATCAAAAATGTCTGCTTTTCAGAATCAAAAGTGGACTTGAGGCCATTTTGTTTTGGACTATTTCACCCCATAATCCATGTGGGCCCTGGAAGTTATCTGGTCATATAAGTGGCCTTCAGACCTACCACCGTTGCCCACTCCTGTTCTAGGGGCAGGCAGTGGTATGAAAGGAACAACAGGGAAAAGCTACAAAGGAATAAAAGCAGAAGACAAAGTTACTTGAGCTGTGAAAGACGGACGTGGCCCCGATGCCCAGGTGGTTCCCGAGACCTGTTCAGGATTTGAGTGGCGAGAGATCTGGGCCAGGATTTGCCCTGCTGAGGCAGAGTGCGGCGATGGCTGCTGCGGCTGCTGCTGGATAACATTTGCAGGAGGCACCATGGCGCTGCTCCTGGAAGAGAGGAGAAAGTGGGCTGAAGTAACACTGAAGGCAAGTGAGCATCTGCCACATATGAGATCAGTACAAACTTCAGCTTCACAATCGAGTGAGGGTTTTAACCTATCTCTCCACGTTTGCACAAGACTAAAAACTGCTTTAGGAGAAAACTGACCTTGCTTTTTAGGTGTTGCATGCCAGGTGGTGAAGGTTTCAATACTGGAGGTGCAGCTTTTGCCATTTTGAAAGTAGCACAAGCCAAATGTTACACAGCTAGAAAATAAACTCAGGCTGAGTGAAGCTGCAGCCTTCGCCAGTTTGAAAACTGCACAGCTGTTTCATCCAATTCTTGACATCCAACGGGGATTGGAAAATCAAGATTTAGCCTCCTTACTCTCTGCTTAACATAGCTGTGGTTCATATAAAACTGGGGGTTGAAGAGTATTCTGTTATAAGATGGCAACGGATTGGTTTTTAAAACGAAGTATCATTACTCCAAATCAACCTAGCTCCCTGCCCCATCAAAAGTGCTGATGCTATGTGATACACCTAAAACCAGGGCTAGCTAGTATAGGAGAAAAGAACCAGCACTCAACAGACTCAGACAAAAGACTCGAGGCCTTTGGGAATCACCTGAAGTTCTCGGCAGGTCGGGAAGGGACAAAAGTGTTTCCCTGGGAGAAAAGAGACTGGTTGGCAGGCATGGCGCTGGAAGAAATGGCTTTTGGCTGGTCTGCAAAAGACAAATATGGACAGGCATGAGGTAAGTGATAGCAGAGAACTGCACACATCAATCAGTAACTGTGTGCAGAAGCAAAGAGCTGGCTTTGTTTGCAAAATGGAAAACATCTTCAGAAGGCTCAGGTGTGGAAAAGAGGCAGTTGCCTTACAGTGCATCATACTGTTTGGCTATCCAGTCCCTTTTTGTTTTGCTGCTTGTTTCTTCAAAGGGGTCCAGGTAAATCCACAATGCCTCCCTCCCATGCATTTGGCGCACACCTCATTCTTACCTGTGCTAATGCTGCTGTAAATTTCGCTAAAACGCGGGTCTCGCTCCTGGCTGAAGAGGGCCTCAGTCTTCTCCAGAGGTTTGCTGTGCTCTGGGCCACTGGGGGCCACTGACTGAACAGCAGCCTGGAAAATGAAGAATCAGAGGATTGCATCTTCCAACAAGACTAGGCTCTGTCAACGGCAACTACGGTCAGCCATCACCTTCATGCCCTGCTTTGCCAAAGAGTTTCCTGGGGCAGCTGGCTGAGTAAGGCTGAGAAACCAGGATGCTGGGCTAGAGGGGACTATGGCTCATTTTCCTAGACCAGCTAACTAAGAAACATCTTAGTTGGATTGGTGAGACCCACCCAAGTGCCTTCTGAATTTTATGCCAGGCATGCCTCTTTTTTCAAATTCAACATATTTGACAGGTCTGCAGCATATAAAGCAGGTGTGTGTGTGGGAGGGGGGGGGAGTGTGGCCTTCTAGATATTTACTGGACTGTATCTCCCAGGGCTCCTTGCCAGTGCCTAGGCTGAGTGAGGCTGCTGGGAGTGGTAGTCCTGGATTATATGAATTATAGGGTGATTGCCACATGACAGAAAAGAGCAAACAGGTTGACAGGATTGTAATCCTTCCCAGATTACCTGTGCGTGATCATAACTGGCTAGGGCCTCCCTTCCTGGGACCACGTCCAGTTCCGCCGGCTGTGTCGTCTGTTGCCTGAAACAAAGCCCGTCAATTACAGAACAATAGCTAGTTCTCACTTTTTGTACTCCAGAGCTGGGAGGAGACGCATGGACTAAGTCTGCTCAAGCCTCTGACCCTGGCCATCCAGCCCACAAAAAAACAAAACAAAACAAAACAAAAACCTGCAGAACAGGGATGGACAACTGTTGGGAGAACTTGGGAAGGTCTCTCTTCACTTTCTAAAAATTCCCCCAGCACCTCCCTAGTCAACTTCAAGCTTCCAGTTAAAAGGAAAAGACCTGTCCTGGGCCTGATGCTTTGATTTACTTTATTAATTTATAACCCACCTTTCTCCCAGTATGGGACTCAAGGTAGTTGTGGGGTGTGTGAAAGTGTGGCAAAATGGCACTCCATGCCACTTAGAGAACATATGGAACACTTTCTCTGACCCCAGAATAGAGTGTCTCAGAAGGTGGTGGGCCTCATTCTTTGGAGGCCTTTAAGCAAAGGTTGGATGAGCATCTTCCAGGACTGCTTTAGTTGTGGATTTCTGCATGGCAGAGAATTGGAATAGATGGCCCCTGGGGTGCCTTCCAACTCTTATGATGCTATGACCAGAGGAAGCATTTTTTGGAGACGGGAAGATGGGGGTGTCTCTCACCTCGCTGACAGTTGCGCCGGACCTATCTCCAAAGGCAGGCTGACATTGGGGCCCAGCTGCGGCCTCTGCATTGGGTTAGACAAGGTGGGACGTGACTCCTGGCTGGCATTCCTGGAGGGCCATTTGAGAAGAACAGTGAAGAAAGACCAATCAGAGGAAGCCAATCCCAGGGTGGTCAGCCAACCCAAACCAGTAAGAGGAGGGACAGGAAGACAGAGTCCAAACACAAGTCAAAGAGCTACTCTCCTCCCTTGGATTCTTGCTTTGCTGTGAACACTTCTCTTTCATGAGGACTAGCGGGCTCAAAATTGTGGCCAGGTTTCTACACCCAGATCTTGGAAAGAAGGCACATTATCTTCCCTCAGATGGGAACAGGCAGTAATCAAAAATTTAATTTTCTGCAGAACCTGGTTCTAAATCATAAGCTAAACCGATTCCCCCTTTGAAGCTGGTTTATGGAAATGGGATGGAAGTGGACGTGTGATCTTTAAGAGGAAAGAGAGTGAATAAACTTACGACTAGCCTCATGATGATTTTCTAAGCCCTTTTGCTGATAAGAACCAACAGAGTGGACAGGAAAATGGAGTCAACGCTATGGTGCGGTTGGTTTATATTAAGAGTGGAAGTATCCCTTTTTCTGATATCGGGGGCAGAGAGAGAGAGAGATCATGCTTTTTTAGCTTTCTCTTTAGCTACATATCCTACACCTCCACTATCCCAAGGGAAACCCACACTTCACAATGAACAACAGGAGCAACGTGGCGTTACAACTTCTGCTCTGCTGGCTAGAAAGGAGATACCTTTACCTCCACATCTACGTTAAAATGTTTACCAGCATTCTATGGCATCCCAGAACTGGGAACGATGGATGCAGAGACTTAATAATAGGCTCTTGGTATGGATACTCGGTTGTTTAATTTTGCCTGAATTTTAAGGAACGCTTTCAACCAGAGGCATTTTGCTTAACAAAAAACTGAGGCTGGGGGAGAAGTAAAGGGGAGGGGAGATGATAAGCCCCCCTTTCTGGAGTGGAGGGGAGCAGGCTGGCCATGGCAGCTCCAAGTACGTACTTCACATTGGTGTTGGTACAGATGATGTACTCGATCTCATCCGAGTATGGATTCTGGAAGGTGAAGGAGCTAGTTCGCATCCAGAGCCATTCTCGGTTCTTGGACCGGAAACGGAACATGACGGACAGAACCTGGCCTTTTAACTTTACCACCTGGAAAAATGGTTTTAACGCAGTCAATGACGGCAGAGAAAATATGGACCCAGGGGTGCCTCCCCAATGTTTTGAAGACACCATACATTTCTTTTACTCATTGATTCGGTTTATATTCTGCTTTACTCCCAGTATGGGACAAATGTGGTAATACTAGAATTGTGAAGTCCCAGGAAAAAAAACTTGAGTAATTCAGGAAAAAAGAAAGTTTTCCTCCCCTGCCCCCAGCCATTTTTCCTGGAAAATTGGGGGAAAGTGGTTATGGCATATTATTTTTTCAAATAAAGCACTTAAGACAAGCTGTCTGTTGTTGTTGTTTTTTTTAAAAAATCCACATGGCTTCCAAAGTTCCAGAAACAGTGAAGGAAGATAAGGAGGTCCTTAGGGAAATCCATACACCCTGCAACTCTGTCTCCACCTGATCTTACAAATGCCTTTCCCCTGCTTTTCTATACCTAAGAGGAGCTGGCCTATCTAAGACAGTTACATCTCCTCCTTTTCTTTTGTCTTTCAAAATCTTCCATTTGTGGAGTATCTGTTTTTCCCCATTAGGGATCTCTAGTTACATTTCCTGCCTATGGATTTCAGGTAGTAATGGTTATGGGTGTGTGGAATGTGGCGGTGTGAACCCCTTAAAAGCTAGAAGCCCTTCTGAAAGGTTTAACATTCTGCTCCTGGCCTGGGAAATAAAATCAAGGAAGCTGAAAAACACATTGGTTTGAGGAGGTGATGATTACAAGAGGGGCAGAAGCATTTGCCACATGATGGATTTACCTGCTGGAAACTGTCCTTCAAAAGCTGCTGGTCCTCAGGATGGCAGAACTCAACAATGTCCTTCCCTAGGAGTTCCTGATCCAGAAGAGAT
>CM034711.1:1444586-1454873 GCA_020142125.1 Phrynosoma platyrhinos | reverse complement strand
GAAAGCAGCTGAAAAAGTGAGAAAGAAGGACTGTCACTGCCAAACTGAGAGAAGCTGGAGGTTAAACAGTTGAATTTTAAATCAGTTAGAAATTTTGTAAGCTTTACCACCTCCGGTCTCTTCCATACTCTGAATTAAAATGAATTAAACTCTTTCAGTGACTTGCGTCTGACTCTTTTGTCTCCTATTGCTCTACCTCGCAGGGCTGTCGTAAGGATAAAAAAGAAAGGGGCAAGAGCTGGGTGTGCTTCACCTGGAACTCAGTGGAGGAAAAACAGGATAAAAATATAATGAATGCATTACCAATTATTGTCTTTTATTATAATAATAATAAATAATAATAATAATTTATATCCCGCCCCTCTGCAGAGCAGAAAGCATATTCTGTTCTACAAACAGTTTTCTGTGCCTTATTCTATTTCTTATTTATTAATACATAGGCAGAAAGGGAAGATCTGCTCAAAATGTGGAGCTTTCAAGGAAGCTTCAATGAAAAGTCTTTAATTTTGTTAACAATGGAGCAGCCATCCCTATAGAAAAGGATAGGCAAAGCAATACGCATGCGTACTTTAAGCCTCACTCCGCGCATGCGTACAAAGCCTCTGGTTAAGCCTACCCGCAACGTATGCGCAGTAAATGGACAGGGCAAGGACTCTCATATAGCCTCTGCCTCCTCTCGCGGCGCATGCGCGTAGGCTTTGAGGAGGACTATAGGCCTCTCCCACCACCGGAAGCACATTGAGTGGGTTAACGGTCCTGCCTAAAGGGCCCCCCCTCTCCCTTCGTAAGCTACATTGGTTCCAGGCACAATCATTCCGCCCCTTGTTTCTTTTGAGGGGGGAAAGAGGTGAGTTTAATTTTTTTGTCGGGGAGGATTTGGGGTCTGCAATTGCAATTGCAGTTTGGAATGGAGGGGAGTGAATGGGGAAGGAGGGGAGGGGTTTTGGGGAGGGGTTTCGTGGAAGGAGGGGGGCTCCTGGGGGAGAAACAGCCCCCCCCCATTCATCCTGAGAACACACACTCAAACAAACGACAGGACTTGCCCATAGGAAACCATACTGGCCCATAGAGAGTCATTGGGGAACACTGGCCCATAAGGAAACATAGGGGAATACCTGCCCATAGAGAACACAAGTATTCCCCAATGATTCCCTATGGTCAAGTATGGTTTCCCTATGGGCAAGTATTCCCCAATGATTCCCTATGGGTGAGCATTCATCTATGGTTTTCTGTGGGCAAGTATTCTCCAGTGATTCCCTATGGGTAAGCATTCTCCCATGTTTTCTTATGGCCACGATTCTCTATGGGCAAGTATGATTTCCCTATGGGCATGAATTCTCCAATGATTCCCTATGGACATGTATTCCCCAATATTTCTCTATGGGCAAGTATGGTTTCCTTATGGTTTCCCTATTCTGCAGTGATTCCCTATGGGCAGGTTATTCCCCAGTGATTCCCTATGGACAAATATTCCCCAATATTTCTCTATGGGCAGGTATTCTCCCATTTTTTCTTATGGCCATGCATTTTATAATGATTCTCTATGGGCAAGTACTGTCATTTGTCTTAATATCTCCCACTCTTGATTAATCCTCTGCCATCCCACTTTTTATGCTGCTTTTTAAAAGGTCCAAGTACTAACCTGGAGAAGAGAAGGTTAAGATGTGATATGATAGCCCTGTTTAAGTATTAGAAGGGATGCCATATTGAGAATGGAGCAAACTGCTCCAGAGACTAGGATGTGGAGCAATGGATGGAAGCTATATAGGACAAGAGATTTCACCTAAGCATTAGGATGATGTTCCTGACAGTAAGAGCTGTTTGACAGTGGAAAGCATTCCCTTGGACTGTAATGGAGTCTCCTTCTTTGGAGGTCTTTAAACAGAGGCAGGATGGCCATCTGTCGGGGATGGTTTGATTTTGAGTTCCTGCATGGCAGAAGGGGGTTGGACTAGATAGCCCTTGGGGATCTCTTCCAATTCTATGCTTCTATGAAGAGAAGATTAAGAGGTGATATGTTGTGCTGACCGAATGGTCGTAATAAATAAATAAATAAGAGGTGATATGATAGCCCTGTTAAAATATTTGAAGAGATGTCATGTTGAAGATGGAGCAAGCTTGTTTTCCGCTGCTCCAGAGAATAGGACATGGAACAATGGATTCAAGCTACAGAGAAAGAGATTCCACCTCAACATTAGGAGGAACTTCTTGACAGTAAGAGATGTTCAACAGTGGACACGCTCCCTCAGATAGTGGTGGAATCTCCTTCTTTGGAGGTCTTTAAACAGCGGCTGGAAGGCCATCTCTCAGGGGTGCTTTGATTGGGGTTGGACTAGATGGCCCTTGGAGTCTCTTCCAACTCTAGGATTCTGTGTTTGAAATGCTCTTTTCTTATGGATGTTTTCAGCTTCTGCTGCTATGGCAGAGTCCCAAGAGATGATGGAGCTGCAGCGAGAGGTGATGGAGGAGTTTGGCATCTCTCTGGTGGAACTGAAGCAGCTGATTGAAGAGGAGGTGGAGAAGTCAGAGGGCATCAAACAGCGGAAGATGGAGCTGAAGTGCCTGGAGGAGTCTGTGAAGCAGAAGGAAGCGGAAGTTGCTTACGTGGACCAGGTGCTGGAGAACGCCGTGAAGTAAGCAAGGGTCTGGATTGAGTGGGTTTAATATGCCTTTACAGATAAGTCCTCCAAAAGCTTCCCACCTACCTCATAGTCATTTTAACACAATAGCAGTCAAGGAAGAAGGATCAACTCTTGGCTTTGTCAATACTTTTGACAAAGTTTTTGGCTTTGTCTGCCTGACTTCCCATGGAGAGGGGAGTACCTAGTCTATCAGGATGGTGGGTAACATTAAAACCACATTTAGTGTGTTTTATTTAATTGAGAGCCAGTTTGGGGTAGTTGTTTGAGTACAACTCTAGAGATCATGGTTGGGATCACACACTCTTGGCCTCAAGGCAGGCAGATAATCTCTGAGAACTGTGCAAGCAGGTTAACAGAACAGAAAATTGCAGTCCTCTAGTCTGTTCCCAGACTCCTGATCATTTCCCAGCCTCAGACTGTGAAGCGAATGTAAAAAAGTGTCCAGCAAAGTCACGAATGTACATGAACTCTTTCACACCATTGAAGAGGTGTTAACATTTGGCCATGATACTAAAAATGATTTTAAATCCCACCTGTCTAATAGCAGAGGCCCAGCTCCATTATAGTTCTTATTTTTATTCAGTTATTTCCCATCTTTTCACCCAATAACAGACCTGAAGGCAGCTTACAAATTACGGTATTAAAACCAGCATAGATCCATCCGCTAAAATATATATATATATCAAAGCATTGCCTTCGTTTTATTTACTAAATGTAATTCAAGGCTGCTGTTCAGGAATGGGGATCTATGTTGCTTTTCATATATTGGTCTGCAATTCCTATCATTCCTCGGTTGTTGGGAGTTGTGATCTAAGAACAACCCTTGCTCTGGATTTAGGCCTGTTTCAGAACATTTCGTACAAGCACCACTCTAGTGTTCTTAGAGATGCCAGTTCTGTAAATTTACTTGGTTTCTGCTTCTCTTATTTGTTACTTCCCAGGGCCGTGGATAAATGTGAGACGCTAGTGAAAGAGGTATACAGCAACCTGGGCCTGGAGTATCGTGAGACTGACTCGGAGGAGGATGACCCCTCTTCCAGGCCCACAGAAGTCATTGAAATCCCTGATGAAGATGATGATGATGTCATGAGCATTGGTTCAGGTCAGGTGCCTCACTGTGTGGAGCCATACTTTGTTCTAGCCCAGTGTTGTGTCTTCTGACCTCAAAATATAATGTTTGAGGCTGTATACCTATCTAGACACGTGAACAACTGTTGAAGGCTAAAGGGTTGCATTGATCGCCCAGAAGACCTTGTAGGGTCACACTTCCATCCCACTCATCTCTGCAAACAAAACAGCACACAGAACTGCTTTTGTCTTTTCTTTGGCTCATTTTTTTAGGAACAAGGGAGGCAGAGCTTTCTCAGTGGCTGCTCCCAGACTTTGGAGCTCCTTCCCTAAGAAGGCCAGGATGGCCCCATATGCTCTCAACTTCCCTCAGCAAGTTAAAACATTTTTATGCTGTCAGGTTTTTAATTACTGACTGTAGTGACATTTTAACACCGTGGTCCTGTTTTTAAGTTTTGTCTCTTGATAATGTTTTAATGTTTTTTTAATATTTTTAACTTTATAAATTTCTTGTTAGTAAGTAACTTATGTTTATACTTGTGCATTAAATATGCTGTCAGTTGTCTTGAATTTCATTACTGAGAGAGAGGCAAGTTATAAATGAAAACAACAACACACTAGAAGGCCCTAGATCAGGTATGGCTAGACTAGGTTGTTTCCTACAGGCCTTCTGTCTTTGCAGTTTTGTGGTTTTCTTGTGAATAACATGTAACTTAATGGTACATTTGTCATGTTTACTCTTAATGTTTGTGTTTCATTTTTTTTATTGCAGCTGACGCAAGTAACAATCAATCTCTGGTGAGTTTATGGAGATGGGAGGGAAGGAGAGGTGGAGAATTGGGAATTAATATGTTTGGTCATTGAAATACCTCTTTGTTTCCTTCCATTTATCCCTATTGTGGCTGATTGTAGGAATTGTGTGTTGGTAGAAGTCTCTGACAAAGCCTCGCAAAGCCATAGTGAGCTTGATTCTCAGAGCACTGAGTTCAAATCCTGGCTTTGTTTAAATTTCCTCACCCTGCAAAATGTATATATCTTTTTAAAGCCACTAATTAATATCACTTCATCTCTCCACAGCTTCGAGAGGCCATGGCGGCCATGCGGAAGTCAGCTCAGGATGTTCAGAAGTTCATGGATGCGGTCAATAAAAAGTCGGGCAGCCTAGACTTTCAGAGAGGTAGGTTGGCCTCAGTTTGTGGATTAAATTTATTGCACAGAGGACCAAGGCAAAATTAGGATCTAGGACTGAAAGCTGCAGGACAGAACAGAGTGCTGGAGCCTATTGGAAAGACCATGGCATTGGAGTAATGGTGGGCTCAGAAGTGGGGGGGGGGGGGGAATCCCAGGGGAAAAAAATTGCTTCAGAATGCTCCAAAATGACCTCTAGAGAGTGTGAAGGGCATTTCCACCATGTTTAGAAGCCCTTTCCAAATTTTTCAACAATATTTTTCTGCCCCAAAATGTTCTCTAAGAGGGTACAGGGGAATTTTCACCACATTTTGACATCCCCAGGAAAATATGGGCCCAGGAGAGGCCTTTTTTCTTTTTTAAAAAACAGGAAGTGAACATGCAGTGACTTCCAATCATTTCCTGTTAAGTAAAGTCCTCTCCTGGGCATATAACGGCTTAGGAAGGCCCCAAAACATGGTAGAAAATGTCGCCTTTGCAGGCCAGAACATGTAAAATGTGCTCCATCCCTTCATAGTTTTCAGGGGGCTAATGTGCCCATTTAACTTTCCACAGTTGCCCACTGTTGGTCTAGTGTGAGACATCCTATTTTGGAAAACACCTCTTTTAGGTCTCACTGTATTTCCCTTTCCGTCTCAGGGTCTCAACAGCTGAGCTCCGGATGTGAGCTGATGCAAGATGGCGACTTGGCGGTGGGGGACCGTGTGCTGGGCAAGAAGCGGACCAAGACATGGCACAAGGGCACCCTGATAGCCATCCAGACTGTGGGTGAGTTTGTTAGGTTTTTCCCTGCCTGCCTCGCAGCCAGCTTTGCTGTTCCGTGTGCTGTTTTGTAAAGACAACATATGGGCCCTCTTTGCATATCGTGATGAGTGTCTGCTGAAATGAGCGTTTGGGCTACAAACCTTTCAGCTGAAGAAACTAAAAAAAACAAAAACAAAACAGTGGGACAAGAGTGTAAAGACATGAACACAACCATGCCTTCAGCACTCTACAAACAGGGCAGTCTCTGCACCAGAGGATAAATGGACATAAATCAGACATGAGGAGTGGAAATGCACAAAAACCAGTTGCAGAACACTTCAGTTGTAGCCACTCACCTCATTCGACAGGGCCATCCAGAGGAGATTGCAAAGGACTACAACTATTTTGGAGGAGGGTTTTCCATACTGGGAGGTGTCACCATTGAAAAGGTCCTGTCACTTGTAGTCTCGTGCTTTATTTGATGAGGCACCTGAAAAATGTTGCTTTGTAGCCCTTCTGGAGGGAGGGCATGCCATGGCATGGGGATGCCACACTGAATAAATAGACCCTTTCTCTTCTACTCCACATTTTCCAGGGGGTGCAGTTAGAGAAGGTTGTGACTGCCTTTTAACTCTTTCTCCCGGCCATTCCTCCATCTCCAGGTCCTGGGAAGAAGTACAAAGTGAAGTTTGACAACAAAGGGAAAAGTTTGCTTTCAGGAAACCACATTGCGTACGACTCCCATCCACCGGTCGATAAACTTCATGTTGGGAGTCGAGTGGTGGCCAAGTACAAGGATGGGAACCAAGTGTGGCTGTATGCTGGCATCGTAGCAGAGACACCAAATGTCAAGAACAAGATGAGGTCAGGAAAGAAACTCCTGTTTCCCATCTTAAAACACCCCCCTGCAACTCCTTTCTTGCAAACAGCAATAAACTCATAGACTATATCAGGATAGCATATCTTTATCATTCCCATACCACAGAGAGATCAATATTGTCTATCTATGCTGAATAAAATAAGCAAGATTTTTTTCTTTTTAAGAGAGGGGACTGTTGTTATACAACACATACAGTGTTCCAGTCACAGACTACCAAAAAACCTCAAAACCAAACCAGAAATGTCAAGACATCCACTTCTGGATTTGAAAAATGAAGGATTTAAAAAGTAATAATCTTGTAACCTATTCAAAAGGTGATTTCTTTTTCTTAGAAAGCTTTCAGAAGAAGACTTAAGCTTACATTTTCCTTATGGTTAGCTGCATAAAGGATATTTGAGGACTCCTGAAGTCCATTTTGCAGGCTACACACAGAACATGTGCTGAAGTTTGCTCACCCTTGCTTTAGGAGGATGCCAACTGGGTTTCACCCTTGCTGTCTTTATCCTACCCAGATTTCTCATCTTCTTTGATGATGGCTATGCCTCCTATGTGGTCCAGCAAGAGCTCTACTTGATCTGCAGACCCTGTGAGTGTCCCTTGGATTATTCCTTCCTGAGTCATTGTGTTGCATGGATCGGGTAGGGAATTTATAGTTAGCCACTTCCTGTTTAGCTCTAACCAAGAGAAGTTACCTTTAGCCAAACCAGACCCCTTAACCTGTCTAGCTAAAAATTGTCTATACCAAGGGTGGAGAAAGTATGACCCCTCGGGTAAAAAAATTTCCTGGCAATTTTTGTTTGCTTCAGAATCCCATACCAAATGATCTCTAGGTGTTGTGGAGCATTTTTACTAAGGTCAGAGGTTACCCCCAGTGGTTAAAAAATATCAGCAACATTTGTCAAAAGCATTGTTTGCCCAAAGACTATGATTCTGGAGACCAGGGTTTGAATCCTGCTCAGCCATGGAAACCTACTCTGGGTGACTGTGGGCAAGTCCCACTTTTATCCTCAGAAAACCCCGTGGTAGATTTGCCTTAGGGTTGCTGTAAATCAGAAGGAACTTGAAGGTGTACAGTAAAAACTTAGGGAAGTTATACAACTTTTTTGTTTCTTTGAGAATAATTGGTACTTTTTCTTATCAGTAAAGAAATCTTGGGAGGACATCGAAGACATCTCATGTCGGGATTTTATTGAGGAATATGTCACGGCCTACCCCAACCGCCCAATGGTCTTGCTCAAGAGTGGTCAGCAGATCAAAACCGAGTGGGAAGGGACCTGGTGGAAATCTCGTGTGGAGGAAGTGGATGGAAGCTTGGTCAAAATCCTCTTCCTGGTAGGAGCAGCTCAGGTATTTCTCATCTCTTCTCCTAGTTTGGGATTACCTGTGGGACGGAATGCGCACCAGCCCCTCTTGACACGCTTGGATCTGTTTGCCCACCCCATCCACGTCTTTCCCATGACGTGAGCTTGGTTGTGCTGGATGCCTGGCGTGTCACGGTGGATTTCTAGAGAGTGTTGCTTATGCACCCTCTACAGAAGAGGAGGGAGTACAGCACCAGGCAGTCCAACATGGGCGAGCCTATCCGTTTTATACATGATGGTTGCTCCTTGTTCTATTCCTTAGCTATGAAATTATCTTTCTCTCTGACAGGATGATAAACGCTGCGAGTGGATCTACCGGGGCTCCACCCGCCTGGAGCCGATGTTTAGCATGAAAACCTCCACCGCATCCACTCAAGAAAAGAAACAAGGAGGGCAAATGAGGACCCGTCCCAATGTTGGTAAGACTTAGACATCCATCTTGGTGCTTGATCTGAAAACATTTGCTGTTGGGCCCATGGTTGGGAGGAAGTAGAGAATGGAAGAGAGGGAGAGAGATCCAGGACAAGGTTTTTGGCAGAGCAGAAACTCTATATGAAATCCAATTCATGTGCTATCATAACTTCTTCTCTTTGTCTCTCATCAGGGGCCGTGCGGAGCAAAGGACCTGTGGTCCAGTACACTCACGACTTAACGGTGGCGAGCCCACAGCAGTTCAAACCTGTGGAGCAGCCCCAAATGCTCTCTATGACTTCCCAGTCCGTTTCTCCTCAGTTTGTGGAACTGGAGTAAGTAATTAGGGCATAGTGTTTTGCTAGACAGACCTCCAACCCCAGAGGGGTGTGTATTGCCAGAGTGGCTGTAGCTTGCTTCAGCCAGCACTTTATTCAAAAAGATGATTAAAGTGTGAGGAAGGACATACGGAAAATGAGGCTAAGGGGGCTACGATCATCCAAAGTAGAAACAAAGCAATATTTTCACGCCCTCCAATCCCTTCACTTCAACTTCTTTTTCCCTTGCAAGCTCAGTAGCCAGTTTCTTTCTTCCTTTTCCCACAGTAGCCCTGAGAGCCAGCTGGCTCAGGCCAAGAAGCAGCAAGTAGCTAAGAAGAGCACTTCCTTCTTGCGTCCCGGCTCAGTGGGATCGGGGCCACCCTCACCACCTTCCCCAGTTGTGAGTGAAATACCTCTTGCTGGAAGGACAGGGGTGACCCAGCAGTTCCGGTGAGTTTTGGGGCCATTGTAAACAGTCACAATTGGGATGTAAAGAGAAAGACCACTTGGCTCTCTTTCTGGTTGTTGGGTTGAAGGCCCTGGTGGCTTGACAGACAGAAGAGAAATGTCTTAAATGATTAAGAGTGTCAGAGTGAAACTGCTGTAGTTGGAATTGCTGTATTACCATTACAGAAAGTGACGCTACTTGGGATATCTGGCACGAGCACTGATTCTTAGATTCATGTGTAGAATCTGAATCACTGAATGGTTGGTAACATCTCGGAGATTGTGAAACCATTCATAATATCAAAGTTTGCAATGATTAACTTTGTAATGAGAGAGGTAGGCGACTGTGCTAGGTAGTTATGATGACACACAACTGGGCACTGCCCAGGGTGTCCTGTTGTGCAGTGTGTCCCATTTTTGTCATGGTCCTGGAGATTTACTACATTTCCGCACTACACTCTTATAGTGTTGCTGTTCTACTATTTCTACCCTGTCTGCCTCCTGTTGCATTCTGAGGCTTGTAGTTCTTTGAGGTCTAACAGCTCCCTGGCCAAGAATTCTAAATGCTACTCCCTCAACTGCAAATCCCAGAATGCAATAGGAGGCAGCCAGAGCACTAAGCGTAGAATAGTAGCACTCTAAGAGTGTAATGTGGAAATGTGGATAATTTTGTCTCTGCTCTCCCCTTTAGATACAAACATTGAGCAACACAGCAGTTCAGTTTTATGTGTGTATATGTGTGTGCCTTCAAGTAGTTTCTGACCTATGGTGACCCTAAGCGAACCCTATCATGGGGTTTTCTTGGCAAGATTTGTTCAGAGGCAGTTTGGCATTGCCCTCCCCTGAGGCTGAAAGCATATGACTTGCCTAAGATCACCAAGTAGGTTTAATGGCTGAACTGAGAATTAAACCCTGGTTTCCAACACTGAAACCACTACATCATGCTGGCTCTCTTATTTTATATAGGACACCTGATTAGTGTACAGGAGATCTCCAGAGAGCCCCTCAGCCACCTGCTTTTGCATTCAATGCTGTGGTGGCAGTAGCATGTCTGGTCATTTGTTCACAAGACAAATATGAGTGGCTGGCAAATATTCCAAAATCTGAAACACTTCCTGTCCCAAGCTTTTTGGGTAAGGGAGACTCAACTTGTATACCAGATTGTAAAGCATCACTCAATTTTAATTTGCAATATTTATCTGTAATCTTTTTACAAATTTCACCAG
>CM034711.1:1430256-1444486 GCA_020142125.1 Phrynosoma platyrhinos | reverse complement strand
GGGGGGGGGGAGTGGGGTATGTGCCAGGCAGCCTTGGAGTGAAAGCATGAGTTACCAAATTGGGGTGATAACAGCCCTAGTGATGCCACTGCTTCCCAGAATCCTCCACTTGCAATCCACTTCCTCCTTATGCATGTGGTTATCCTCAGGACCTGGCACCCCCAGTTTTTTGGGGAGAAATAGTTCAGAGTGCAGGACAAACTCCCCAAATTGCCATGGTCAGAGAGCTAATGCCCTCCCACCAATCCCAATTGACGAACTCCCACAAGCCTCAGCCCGCACTTGGGATGATGGGAACTGTAGACTAAAGCATCTGGAGGGCCACCATCTTGTGGGAAGGCTGTTTTTTAGAGCACAGCTAAATGGCTCTTAAACTTTAGCGGTGTGGGGAAGGTCCGTCTTGAGAGAGAGAGAGAGAGAGATAGGACCAAGGTCACACACTGTGTTTCAGAGCTACTTTCAAATAATCTTGTGAGAAACAAAATGGACGCAGAACAACAATCTGGGTAACACAATAGAAAGGAAGTGGCAAAACCCATTTCTGAAGATTCCTTGCCTAAGAGAACCCTATGAAACTCATGGGGTCACCATAAATCGATGGATGGTTTAAAGGCACATACACACAAACATTATCAATAGGTTTCTCTTTTTCTCTGTCTTTTTATGTTTCTCACAATATTATTTACTGCTACATTATCACTTGTTTTGGAATATCTGGAATGTCACTTAATTCTCACCTCTCTGTCATCACATATAAGGGAAATAGACATATATTCTATTGTGCCTTCTTCCTCTTTTCCCTCATGCCAGGTTTGGGTTTTAGATACACCTAGTGGGCAGAGCAACCACCTGGCTCTCTTGGCTTTCTCCCTAACTCTATGTTGTGTTTTCTTTTGAAGATCCAAATGTGCTTGCCACCAGCTCACCATCCAAGCCACTGCTTGCACCCCCGGAGGCCAGATCAACCCAAACGCTGGATACCAGTACAAGAGGTTGGAAGAATGCCTACCAACAGGGTAAGACAGCCTTGTGTGCATATAAAGTTACTTGTCTAAAGCCAAACATGGTGGCAGGATGCTGGGGCAGAGAGCATCACTAGCTGATCCCAGTATATGTGTGTATAAATAAATCAAGAGCTTAGAATCCCAGGGTTGGAAAGGACCCTAGGGGTATCTAGTCAAACCCCTTGCCATGCAGAAACAAACTACCAGAGCATTCCTTGCAGGTGGCCATCCAACCTCTGTTTAAAAAACCTCCAAAGAAGGAAAGTCCACCACTTCCCAAGGTAGTCTGTTCTCTGCCTTGAACAGCTCTTACAATAAAATTCTCTACAGCTGATTGTAGAAGTGGCCCCCACTTCACCAAAATTCTATCCAGACTTATCCCCCAGCCAACAATTAATTTCCCTTTCAGCAGATATACAGAGAGTGACCCACATGGTGAAGCCTAAGAGAGATGGGCTCTCTAGGACTATATGGTGCAGAAACAAAAGTGTGTAACTGTGACCCATCTCCCTGCAGTGGCGATGAAAACTGTGTAGGCAGGTTAGCAAGAGGGGAACACTTGCTCTTCCATGCCATTCTCAGCCTTTATATTTATCTCTAGCCTCCACTGTCAATCTGATGCCAAAAGATATCCAACAAGGGAACTTCTTTCTGGTCTAATCTGCACTGCAGGTTGACACTGCTTTAACTGCTACGGCTCCATGCTATGGAATTCTGGGATTTATCATTTTGTAAGATATTTAGCCTTCTTTTAGTGAGCTCTGGTGTCACAACAAATTACAAATCCTGAGATTCCACAGCATTGAGCCATGACAGTTAGAGCAGTATCTCTTCAGTTCAGATTAGAACTTTGTAGATATAGTCTGCCTCTGGAGACCAATTCCTGGGTATTTCTACAATGTGGGAAACACTATTATTTTTTGGTCACTGTCCCTACCTGGTGGGGCCTTTCCAGTCATTAAGCTCTCATCTTGCCTTTTGGAGCAACAGATATCAGCGAAGCTCATCTGGAGGAAATGGAGATTTACCCATCTCTGATATAAGAGGGAAGCAGACTCTGAGTCTGAGGAGGCATCAGGGTTTTAATAGCCTGCAATTCTCTTCTTTCTCCCACCCCACGGTTGCCTTGTCTCTCCTCCCCCACCGCAACAGGGTTTACGAATGCAACAAGCGCTGCAAATGCAGTGCCAACATGTGCACAAACCGCTTGGTCCAGCATGGCCTCCAGGTGCGGCTGCAGCTCTTCAAGACGCAGAACAAAGGTTGGGGTATCCGCTGCTTAGATGATATCGCTAAAGGCTCCTTCGTCTGCATCTATGCGGGTAAGGTGCCTGCTTTCTCTGTTCCCCCCCCCCAAACTCCAAAAGATGATTTGGGGGTCAGGGCTCAAAAATTAGGTCTGACCAGGTCTGGTCCCAACCCAGTGCTCTTTCATCCTTGATGTCATACTTCTGAGCCAGGTCCAAACCCAGAGTCCTTTGTATTTTGAAGCAGGGTCCAGTCCCAATACAGTGTGCTCTCATGCTTGCAGGGATTATTATGAGCTGCACCAATTTTGTATTTCCAAGGAGGGTCCAGTCCCAATTCAAAGTGCTCTCATCCTCGCAGAGATTCTTACAAACCATCATGATCTCATATTTCAACCTGGGAAACACCCACACTTGACTGTCTTCCTTGTCAACTTGCAGGGAAAATCCTGACGGATGATTTCGCCGACAAAGAGGGTCTGGAGATGGGTGATGAGTATTTTGCCAACCTGGACCACATTGAGAGTGTGGAGAACTCCAAGGAGGGCTATGAGAGTGAAGCCAAATGCTCATCAGATAGCAGCGGGGTCAATCTGAAGGACGATGATGACGAGAACACAGGATCAGAAGACCAAGATGAATCCAATGAGGATAGTTCAGACGACAACTTCTGCAAAGATGAGGACTTCAGCACCAGCTCAGTCTGGCGCAGCTATGCCACCCGACGCCAGACACGGGGTCAACGGGAGAACGGCATCTCAGAGACAGCCTCTAAGGACTCAGGCCTGGTCCGGCAGGTCAGCAACGAGGAGCCGCCACCTTGCAAACCTCCGATCTCAGAAGAGACCTCTAAAAATAAGGTGGCTTCTTGGTTGAGCTCCAACACCATGTCAGATGGATTCCAGGACAGTGATGGTCGGCCTTTGTTCCGGCTGCCAGAAGCAGGGGCACCCCCCAAGGCCGAACTCACAGAAAGTGAGAAAACTGGAACTTTGGGTTTCCCTGGGAAGGAAGAGTGTAACTTGGAGGGAGAGATGAAGATGAAGAAGAAAGAGGTACAGTTTTCTGTGAGAAAGGGCTTTTTGGCTTTGGGTTATCCCAAACCTGGTGCCTTTGACATATGTTGGACTGCAACTCCCATCTTTCTTGACTTCTATTTCTGCTTCCCCTCATTCCCCAACCACACATGGAGCTCTCATCTCTGTCATGCTGGATTTGTGGAAGTTATGTGGAAAATGTACAACTCTGGTTTCTTGAAGGCCGCACCTTGTAGTATGATAGAGGATGGTATAGAAACAAGTTTCCCTTCTTGAATGTTGCACTTGTCAGTCCTGATGGGTTCTGTACCCATAACGAGGCCTTTCATGGGTGGCCAGAACTGACCTAAGTTATTTTTCTGCCTGAGGCAGAGTGGTAGGCAGCACCCATACTTGGCCTCCAAATCAGTGTGCATCATATCCCAAATCAGCCAGATTACTTTTACAGAAGGGGCAGAAATACTGTCCGTCTGTCATCTCTCTCCATCTCTAGCAACAAATAATAGCCAGCTGAGCAAACATTGCTGCTCTTTCACCATACCTCAAATCTGCAGGCCCAGAGTGTCTAATGACAGGGCCGGCCTCGTATGTGGTTATCTGTCAGTTCAGTCGCCACATTTATGGCTGTGAACAGGAGAAGTGAAGAAAGGATGGAACAGAGATGGGGGGTGGTGGAGACTGTCATGTTCAATAATATATGTGTATTTTTCTTACTGTAGGAATCTGAAGATCATGGCAAATCTGCACAGTAAGTCTTCTTTATCTTTTTAATCCCACCTTTGTTTGAGAAACAGAAGCCCATTTTATCCCATAGATGGAATCAAATAGGATTTGCTGTTCCAGACATTGTATTGCAGCTTCATGTTGCAGAGAATGCTGGGCCATCCCAAGAGCTCTCTGCAAGGAGGAGATTAGCACTTCATCCTTTCTCCTCAAATACTTGTCTTGTAGATGTGGGGAGCATTTCTCTCCTTCTTCCCTGCCACCCAAGAGGGCATGTGCTTATCCCCGTCTCTGTCACCAATGTGAGGACCTCCTGTTGTCCCACTGCTTTGGCATCAAATGTAGAGACCTAGATGCCCTCATGGTTTTTGTGCAAGAGTTTATTTGTCTTATGTCCCCACCAGACATAGCCACCTTTGGTTAACTACTACCACCAAGAAAACTGTGTGTCTAAACTCAAGCTTTCTGATATTTCTTACGTTGTGCTCTCAGAGACATACAGTACCAAAATGATTTATTACACTGAAGTTGAGCATGACATTAAAGATTATTTGTTTAATATAGCTAAATTCTAACTAACTCTAACACACAACTCTCCAACTAATTTATTCTCTAACCCCGATTAACTCTCCTTTGAATATGCATTTGAATATGCCCTGTTCATTTCAGCTGGGCTCAGCAAGACTAACTATTGAGCAGATTTTACAAATGTGCATGTCTGTGTCTTTCTTTGGCTAAATCTGAGACAGCAGTCCAATTCATCACAAAGAAATCATCTCCAGCAAGATCACAAAATCACTTTCTTAAGATACTCAGAATTATGCGGTTGATAACTCCTAAACCTCTCTTAGTAAAGGTTTTGAGAGATTTCTGCCAGCTCTTTTGTTTTTAAACTTTCCTTCTGTTTTCTGCAGTTGTTCGGGCTTGCTGGCATTTTCTGATCGAGTGGCATTTGGGTAACTGTGAAGGGTGGGTCACTGGGAAAACAACCACACTGCTAACTTGGTATTCTGTTTGCCTTTCACTTTCTCAGAGGGAGCAAACCAAGCAGGGTATATGGCTACAACCCCAACCCCTCAATTCCCGAAGGGGTTCGGCGCCCAGTCACCAAAACAGCCTTACATCAGAACCGAAGGCAGTCAGATCCTCAGCAAGCAGCTAAAGATGTGAGTGTATTGAATGTTTCTTTTAAGCTGTGGATGTTCTTGAGCCTGTCTAATGCTGCAACACCAAGTTGCACAATGCTACAAAAAATACAGGCATACCTCAATTTAATGAAGCAGATGAGTTCCTAGGCATTATTTCGGTAGCAGAAAATTTGGTTCCAGAGGTAGAACTAATAGGGATGAATAGGGATAGGCTCTGACATCACAAAAACCAAGGAGCAATTCATGTTTCAGAAAAATTTCTATCCAAAAGTAACAAAAATGCACATGAGATGAAACCACCAGGTTAGTTAAGCCTCGCAGAAGTTAACAAAAATACAAAAAGCTTGTCAACTTTCCTATCTCTACTTCCTGGGAAAGTGTTCTGACAGGTGGTTTGTTGGGTGTTTTGGTGCCACAACCCAAAAGGACTTGTTCCTCACATACTTGCTATAGAATCCAATGAAGCCAATTTTAAGGCACAGGTAGGTCTGGCGGCTTGCAAAGTGGTGGGCTACCTGCAATTAAAAGAGATGGTGCAGTGGATTATCTTTCTTTCTGGCAGGATATACTTATGCTCTCGAGCAGCACCGACAGCGAGGGGGACAATGGGCGAGGGACCGCAGGGCAGGCACAGGGCAATGCCAATGACAGCGATGACATCCAGACCATTTCTTCTGGCTCAGAAGAGGAGCCAACAACAGACGAGAAGAAGAATTCCTTTTCCAGACTAGGTGAACTTGCCAGCCATGGTTGAACCAGGGTTTCCCCTGAAACTTACTTGAATCAAGAGCATAGTATATAGTATATAGCCCAGTGATTCCCAAACTTTGGTCCTCCAGGTGTCTTGGACTTCAGCTCCCAGAACACTTAGCCAGCTTGGCCAATGGTCAGGAATTCTGGGAGCTGAAGTTCAAAACACCTGGAAGACTAAAGTTTGGGAACCACTAGCTGGATCTGTTTAAAATAGGGCTGGAGAACTATGTGGCACTGGGAGCCAATTCCCTACCTTCCCCATGGTTTACACACACCCTTACATAAACCTTGCATACCTATGTTTTCCTCTACAGTCCTTCTCTAAATGGCAACTAGAAGTGATGTTGAATTGCTACCTGTAGACAGTTTGAAAGAGACTACAAAGGGAAGCAATGAAGTTCAGGAGTAATATGGGGTTCTGGGGTGATTGTGGAGGTGGGGTGGGGTATTTTTGCATGTTTACATGTGATTTTGGGGCTTTCTCTGTGGTTTGAGCCAAATAAATTGCCTAAAAATTGCATCAG
Source organism: Phrynosoma platyrhinos (assembly GCA_020142125.1). Lineage (NCBI taxonomy): Eukaryota > Metazoa > Chordata > Lepidosauria > Squamata > Phrynosomatidae > Phrynosoma > Phrynosoma platyrhinos. Next base: position 1,438,050 of record CM034711.1, on the reverse strand, counting down.
CTTTTATTGTTGTTTCCCTGTTATGTTTTAAATGTGTTTTTAAATCTGCTTTTAACTTATTTGGTTCAACTGCGTTTTAAGTTTTGTATTAAGTATTGATTTTTTTTAGCAGTACTGGGCCTTTGAGTGGTTGTAAGCTACCTAGAATCTCATGCACAGTGTGATATAAAAATAAATAAATGGTCAGCTCTCCATAGAACCTGAATCTGCTCACCTGCCTTCTGTGTTTGACAGGATCAGCGAAAAGGCAAGTGGCCGTTAAGTCCACCCGAGGATTTGCCTTGAAGTCCACACATGGCATTGCCATCAAGTCAACCAATCTGGCTTCCGGGGAGAACGCCCTGATTCGCAGGAACACCCGGCAGTTCTATGATGGCGAGGAATCCTGCTACATCATTGACGCCAAGTTGGAAGGCAATCTGGGTCGCTACCTCAACGTAAGTGTCCTCATTTTTCTCGAGGCCAGAGTTTGTCGACCTGAGAATCAGGGAGGTAGTCTGCCTATACACCCTTCTAAGCTCTGCCTGATGATGGTCATTGAGGTGCAAAGACTGGAGGAAGAATGCTGTGTAAAGCCAAGACGAATGCTGGAAGGAATTATTGGAATGTAGTGTGATGCTGGCTGGGAACCAGAAAGGAGATGCAATGAACTGTCCAAGGGATCCTCATGACTATAGGGTGTGCCAGGAAGCCATTGTCTCAGCCATGAGCTCAGAGAAGTTCCTTTCCTTGGATTATTAACTCCTCCAAAAGTCTGATCTTTCACAAAAAATTCAAACCCTTATCGCACTGCACTGTTATAGCACTATGTTCCACTTCGACTCCCATGGCAAGATCCTGGGATTTGTAATTTAAGTGTGAGGCCCAAGAGCCCTTCAAATGCCCCTGTCTAAACTCCAAATCCCAGGATTGCTCTGGTCCTCTCTCTTGCAGTTTCCTCTAATAAAAAGCTAGCTGTAGCTGAGATAATAATAAAGATCCTGAACACTCTCTATTAAGCCAATGTGCATGTCCTTGTTCTTTAAGACACATTAATTACAACATGCAAAGGGCTAAAAGGACAAATAAGACATACACATAGATTTGACAGTCTATTGAAGTTGTCATTGTTGGCTATTGTCCCACCCTTGATCCATGGGGAGATGGTAAGAAATAATTATTATCCAACTTTTGAGTTTGGGTCTGAGAAAAGAAAATTCCCCTTACTCTGGGTGAAGGTTGCATTTTAAAAACATTTCGTGGAAAGATTTCCTTCTGCTACTTGTATAAAAATCCAGATGTGAATATTTTAGTAAGCAGTCTAGCCAGTATATGTTTGAGGGAGTCTTGCGTGTTTTTTGCTGTTTTGAAAACATTGCCGTTTGCCTTCTGTTTCTCTTCTGTCGGCTGCCTTTCCAGCATAGCTGTAGTCCGAACCTTTTCGTCCAGAACGTCTTTGTGGATACTCACGATCTTCGCTTCCCCTGGGTGGCCTTCTTTGCCAGCAAGTAAGCATCATTCAAAGGGGGGAAATACCCCTTTTCTGGGGTGACAGGACTGCACTTTAATTCTGTAAATTTGGTCCGACAGAGCGTAGGGCAAGATGTGGGCCCTTCAAATAACTGAGACCCAAGCCTCTAGAGCTTTGTGGATGATAACCAGCATTTTGAATTGAGCATGGAAACAGTCTAACAGGCAGTGGAGCTGCTGTAACAAGCGAGCAATTGGGTCCAGATTATTTGAAGAACCGTATCTCCCTTTTTGAGATCTTCTGGAGAAGCCCTTCTCTCTTTCCCACCACCTTCTCAGGTTTATTTGGTAGGAGAAGGGATTTCTTGCTGGCTGTTCCCAGATTTTGGAACTCTCTTGTTATAATTGTCATGAAGGTAAAAATATTTTTATGCTGTTGGGCTTTCAGAAACTGACTGGGATAGGCTTTTATAGATATGCTTTTAAGGTATGTATATAGTTCTTTAATGAAGTTTAATTCAAAAAGATATAGTTGTGTTAGTCTGTAAAATCAGCATGTAAAGAGATCTTGCAGCACCTTCGAGACTAACAAAGAAATTGGCAGATGAGCTTTCATCTACTTCTGCATTGGAGGAAGTAGACTTTACGATAGCTCATGCTGGCAACTTCTTTCTTCCATTTAATCTCAAAGGTGCTGCAAAAAGATCTCTTTACATATTGAAGTTTAATTTGATAAATTGTGTTTAGAAATCACTCCTATATTTATACTTTGAAGGCTTTGTATGGTTTTTAATCTGCATTGTTTTTAAATATGTTGTTAGCCAACTTGAGCCTCATTATTGAGAGAAAGGTGGAAATAAAAGAAACAAATGATTTAATAAACACCATCCCAATTTCTCTACAGGAGGATCCGTGCAGGTACAGAGCTCACGTGGGACTACAATTACGAAGTTGGGAGCGTGGAAGGCAAGGAACTTCTCTGCTGCTGCGGAGCCATTGAGTGCCGTGGCCGTTTGCTGTAAGATGGTGAATTTCAGAGGACATGCAGCTTTTGAGACAGAAGAGAAAAATAACAAACCTTTGCCTGGGGATAAAGGACACTCCAGCCAACAGCCACTGATCCACATCTCTGGTATTTTTGTTTGTTCCCAGTTTCATGTTGACTGTTTCTATTGTGTCTTTGAAGGACCCTTCCTTTACTTTCTTCCACTGTTGTAAAGCAATAAAATGTTCCCATTTGTGTCTAGATGAGGACTCCACACTCTTCTGTCCAACACCATAGCATAGCAGTTTATTCTTGCAAAACTGGTGACGAAGGAGTTGGCAGAAGGACATTCAACTTCATCTCATAATCTCTGGCAATGATACACATCACACTTCTCTTTAAACAGAAGTTTCATTAGTTTTATTTAGCTTTTAATAGATTTAACTTTTTTTAAAAAAAACACACATTTTGGTCTGAAGGTAATGCTAATGGTCCTCTTTTTCCTTCTTAAAATCCTCCCTCCCACCACCCAGAGTTAGGCTGGAAACAAACACCAAAATTTTACTCTTGGATCCTCCATTTAGAGTCAGTTTTCCATGCGTTTTCTCAAGCAACATGTTCTGCCTTGGACCTCTTTTACTTTTGCAAAAATTCTTCTGCTATGGTCCTCAAAAGTTCTATCTAATAAATTAAAGGGGGGAAAATACACTGACATTGTTCTGTTCTCCAAAGAGTGAGAGAGAAACAAAGTTAACTATACAGAGAATTTGGTGTTTTTATATTTAATAGGGTGAGAAAAGGGTGGTTAAGTGAAGGAGAAAAGTGAGGGAATAGGATAAAGTCTTACAGCCCCAGAGAAAAAAGTGGGGTGCAGTGAATAAGCTCAATATAGAAGGAAAATTGTGCTGTATTGGAACATAACTCAATTTTTGCTACCGTTGGATCCCACGGGCATCCTTGACCTACTGAATTTGCTAGCTGTAGCCACCAACTTTGACAAAAATATATCCATATATATATGCACCCCATAGGGGAGCAGTTGTACCTGATCTTTTCGGAACACTATGTTTTGTAAAAATGTAAAAAAAACCAAACACCAACTTTCTGTGTACAATTCCCTGACTGTGTGTCCTTCCATTCAACCCATCACTTTCCTTCGTCAAACACTTCTATAATCCAAAACAATCCCTATCGGGTAAGGCATCGAGCAAGATTTAAAATAAAAATATACAAGGATGCTCTTTTGTGAAAGATTTCTCTTGAGGAAAGAGAGAAAAGTACCTAAGAACATAGGATCAAGACCCCTAATTTGGTGTGGCTAAGACTACATCAGCGTTCTTTGCCCAAAAACGAAACCCGTGGCTTTCACAAAAGACTCAGAATATTTGGCATTTCCAAGCAACAGCAAAACAGAGTCAAGTCTAAAACGTGTTGTTTTACCGGAGAGCAGAACCCCATCTCGACTTTGCATTTTATTTCCCCAAACTGGAAGCGTTAAGGGAGATAAAATGAAGATAAGGTACATGCCTCTCACCCATCATCACCCCTGAAAACATCCATCCCCCAAAACATGGAAATTGGACACGTGTGCAAGGCTTCCTTGTGATCATTTTTCTTTTCCAAACCTAAGAAAATCCTGGCACCAGGGAAAGTTTGAAAGCAGAAGCCAAACCTAGCTCTCAGACACACTTTTAATTCAGAGACCTTTGGCACGGGAAGGAAGAAGCCTGGAGGAGGACTGTTGACTTGAAGGCAGGCATGTTCTCTCACCAAAGTGTCCTTAAAATAGACTTCTTTTCCTAAAGTGTATTTGCGAGGGAAGAAATCACTGTCATTTTTAACCATCTCCCTTCCTACAGCTTCTTAGGTATTCATCAATTTGGCAGGTTTAAGGTGGACGAGGAAAGAAAGGCAGATGTCCAACATTAGTTTTAAGGCAATTTGGTAAGGAAGAAGGGGGGAAGGAGGCAAAAGAAGAAGGTAAACTTCCGGCAAAAAGGAAGAACGGGGGGAAGAAAAATCGGATCGCCGTCTTTCCACGATCGGAGCTCCTCTTAGAAGAAAACACCTCTTAAGGGCCAGTCGACGGAGTTGTTCCATCGTATGTACAATTGTTCTAAGGTGGCTACCTGTTTCTGAATCCATCTTGAAATTAAGCTGATGCTTCGACTTCACCAGCGATCGAGACAGAGATGGAAAAGGAGAAGGATCCCTCATTTGCGGGATAGGATTTCAAAAATGTTCTTGTAGAAAGTTTTGGGTTTTTTTTGGGGGGGGGGGTTCATATCTTTTTTACTTTTTGGTTTCGACCTCAAAAAACCCACAAAATCTCGCTTGTGCATCTCACGACAGACAACAGGTGAGCCAGAACCGGAGAAGGATGGGCATGCCTCCCCCCCACCACAAAAAATAAATGAAGAAAAAGAAGGATCATTCGGTTTTTCGGTGATTATTGTTCAAGATGGGGTGGCCATTGGAAAGAGGACCATTTTTGGTGGCCGTGAGGTTGGTAGAACCTGCGACGGCTTTGTCTTCTTCCTCGTCGGAGTTGTCCGTCTCGTCTCTGTCGCTTCGCTCATCTTCCACCACCTGTAAGAAGAAACCAAAGACAACCTTAATTTATGTTTATTTCCTTTATTTATATACCACCTTTCTCCCAGGTTGGGACCCAAGGTGGCTTCCATCACAAATTACAAACATATACAAAAAGTTCCAAGACAAACATTGCATTAAAACACTATAAAGCAAATTCTGGATATCTGTATTGGCTAAATTTTTTAGCCTTCATTTGCACTAAATGGTGCTTCATTTAAAGATGGTGCATGCAGCCTCCAGGGCCATTTTTCTTGATAAGGCACTGCAAAATGTAGGACGTTCAAGAAAAATGTCAAACATTGCCTAAGAACACTCATCTAAATATAAATCCTTGCTTCTTAGCCATGCTCCAAATGGAAGACATTTTGGAATTCCTCCTAGACAGAAGGTTGAAATGGAGGACGTGTCCTAGAAAAAGGAGGATGTCTGGACACCCTGTCCTTGGATTCTCTGGTTGGAAACCTATGTAAACAGCTACATTATGTAAGTTTTCACATATACTCAACTACTTAAATTGCAAAGATGCGTATTAGCATCCTAGTAAGAGTGCCCAATGTATATCGGTGCTAATTCGCATTGGTCACTTTGTGCATCGGTCACTTTGCTGTCTCCCCTACGTAATAGCATGACCATTTTACTATCCATTGTATTTAACAGGACTTGAGCATCCATGGATTTTGGTATCCACGGGGGGGGGGGGGGGGTGTCCTTGAACCAAACCCCAATGGATACCAAGGGACCACTGTGTTGTTCTTTGAGCCAAGTCCCAATTTTGAGGAAAATGAAAATATAAAACCACCACCACACCATCATGATTTTTGCTATGTAAAGAGAACAATTGAAAGCTTGCCTTTCCAGTTATGAATTTCTGGGCCATGCGAATAATGAGATACGCCCAAAATATGTGGAGGCACTGAAGGATCATCATCATGAGGTTGAAGAAGTAGTAGCCAAAGAAAGCCGGGTAGAAGTCCAACGGGTAAACCACTGTGCAATGTAAGATCCTGGTGGACAGGCAAGAAAAATCAAGATTGTTGGACCCCATCACATATCAGATTCCAAAACCCGCATTTAAAATATGAATGGTTCTCAAGCTTTCAGTCTCCTGATGTTTTGGACTCCAACTCCCAGATTGTCTCAGCTAGTATGGCCAATGGTCAGGTTTAAAGGAGTTGGCCAAAGAGGGCACACATCCAGACTTATTTAAAAGATCAGAAAGCCCCAGATTTTGTTCCTAAAATGGCCTCCTCCCTTGGAGGGTTGTAGTCTCTCCTTTGGAAGTATTTAAGCAGAGGGTTGGACAGCCATTTTCGGGAGTAATTTAGTATTCCTGCATGGTAGAAGGTTGGACTATAAATAGTCCTTGTGGTCCTTTCCATCTCTGTGATTGTTAATGTTTAAACTGAAATTTGAATCCAATTTAATGAATTTGTATCTGGCCTTTCTACCTCCCAGTTGTTGGACTGGGGAATGCTGGGAGCTGCAGTCCAACATCTGGCACTCTGCATGGTTTCCACTGCCCTTTTTTAAAAGGAGACATCTTTTGTAGTCAAGTACTGGAAAACTAGGTTTTAAGATGGGGTCGTAGTCCAATATTATGCATCCAATATAGGATCTCCAGACTTTGCACAATTATTTTCATTTTTAAAAGTACAAACAAACCACTATATGCAACCGAGTTCCCGTTTTTACATCTTCTCTTTAAAGGATTTCTGCTGAAAACCAAAACAAAGATGCAGAAAATTCTCACCAGAATGGGAGGATGATCAGCCGGGTAAAGATAAAGACCACCGCAAAGATGATAAAAATGTTGTTGCAAGTGTTCTTCCATCCGGCGTAATTGAACATCTTTGCCGACTGCGCATTAAAACAAGAAAACGTTATTCGCATGCAGTCTTGGATATAAGTGCATCAGTTATCCTGATGTGTTGGACTGCAGGTCCCAAAATCATCATCATCATCATCCCAATAATAACAATAATAACAATAATGCCAATAATGATGATGATGATGATGTTAATAGTAATTTATTTATAGCCCGCCTCTCCCTGTGGATCGAGGCGGGTTACAACAAATAGGAATAACAATAAAATACAATATAAAATTAAAATCCACATTTCTAAATAATCCTCTACTCCAACCCCCCTCCCAATTATAAAGAAGAAGCAAACAAAAAACAATGACAATATAATAATAATAATAATAATAATATTTATTTCTATACCACCCAATGGTTGCCCAATCCGGGCGGTTTACAGCATAAAAAGCAGTACAATAAAAAATATATCCCTCCCCCCTAAAAACAGTATTAAGCAGTACATAGTTAAAAGTCCTAAGACAAAATACAAAAAAATTAAATAATAAAGGACAAAATAAATCATCCCAATATAAAATGAATAACAATATAAAATACTAATTTAAAGCAGAAGAAATAAGAAATTAGCTAAAATTAGAGGTAGAGGTAGTTGGAGGGGAGGCATCTCTCTTTCTTGGGGTAGATATCAATATCAGCGGAGCGGAGGCTAATCTGGAAATCTCCCTCCGCCCATGTTAGCCCTCCCATTCCAGTGGCCCTTGTCCTGGTCTATGGCCATAGTAAAGATGAACTAGAACTCCCAGCGGTCCGTTCCCTCACCTCCAACAGGTAGTCCGAAGAATCGTGCAAGGCCATAATGAGGGTCCCTGCCCGGATGTAGTTGGTGAACCAGGAGAAGCTGATCAAGACGATGGTGGCCACGTGGTGGATGACCTGCTCCTTGAAATCC
>CM034711.1:1353739-1398264 GCA_020142125.1 Phrynosoma platyrhinos | reverse complement strand
CCTGCATGGCAGAAGGGGGTTGGACTGGATGGCCCTTGGGGTCTCTTCGAACTCTAGGACTCTATGAATTCTGGAAAGCTCTCACACCTGCACCCCAGTTTGGCTCCCGTCCTTCCTAAAGATCCTGCCAGGTGTGCCACGATCCCTCACCTGGCACATCTCTCCTCTTGGGCCGGTGCCACCATCCTGTTGGAAGTTCATGCCCGCCACCCCTCCAGGGAGAGAGGAATTTGGAAAGCTGGCCAGATGCCCTCCTCCGACTTCTTGGCTCCGAGTTCTGCACACGCCGGACTGGTTTTTCCATTGCTCTTATCGTGGGCTGGGATGGCTGAGGTCCTACCCATAGGTGGGTGGTTGTCACATATACACACACACGCGCACAGACACACACAAATGCACACACCCCTGCCGCCACCGTCTCCCTGACGTGACAGCGCTGTTCTCTTTCCCGTCCGGAGACGAGATCAGGACAGGTACGGTTCCTTCTCTGCTCTTGCAAATTTGAGAATTGCAAGGTTGAAGGCGGCCAGCCTTTTTTGGCTGGGCCTAGCAAAATTTTGCTTTTGCAAGCCGGCTGCTATAGAAAAAGGGAGATCCAAGAAGCTTTACTAGCTTAATTTCTGCTGATAAAGTAGATCTTAAACTGCTCAGTTTTATTCCTCGCCGCCTCCGCCTCCTTCTTTGTCTACTTATTATTATTATTATATTTATTTGCATCCCACTCTTTTCCCAAAACTGGGACTCGGAGTGGCTCAACGATATTAAAAGAACAACGAAGCGGGCATTAAAAAGGAATTTAGTGATTACAACATTAACATAGATTGCTATTAAAAGAACAAAGCATCCTTATTTAGATCAGGGCAGGTACGGTTCCTTCTCTGCTCTTGCAAATTTGAGAATTGCAAGGTTGAAGGCGGCCAGCCTTTTTTTTTGCTGGGCCCAGCAAATTTTTGCTTTTACAAGCTGCCTGATATAGAAAAAGGAAGATCCAAGAAGCTTTACTAGTTTAATTTCTGCTGATATAGTAGACCTTAAACTGCTCAGGTTTATTCCTATTATTATTATTATTATTATTATTATTATTATTATTATTAATAGTAGTAGTAGTAGTAGTAGTATCCCACTCTTTTCCCAGAACTGGGACTTAGAGCGGCTCAACAATATTAAAAGAACAATACAATAAAAAACACGGAAAAGTGGACATTAAAAAGGAATTAAGCGATTGCAACGTTAGCCTAGATTGCTATTAAAAGAATAAAATACCCTTTTAAAAGATAAAGCTGTTTAAATACTTTAAAATAAAATGACATCCCAAGCCAGTCCTTTCTCCCCCTTCCCATGGAAAGGTTGTCTGGCTGAACCTGGATGGATCAGGCAGAAGCGCATTGGGAGAGAAAAAGTTGGCAATGTGATATGGTTTGGATTCTGGAGCTTCAGTGGATGGTGTTATTTGTTTTTGGGGAAAATGTGCACCTCTTTGGATTTTGTGGTTTCCGGCGTATAGCCACCCCGAGGCAAACTAGTCCGGTGTGTGCCAAACTCGGAGCCAAGATGTCTCCTTTTGGCCAGGTTTCCAAATTCCTTTCTAACTTTTGGGGCGTTTTCTTGGCAAGATTTGTTCAGAGAAGGTTTGCCATTGCTGAAGCTGAGAGAGTGTGACTTGCCCAAGGTGCGTTTCAGGGCCAAGCGAGGAACTGAACCCTGTGAATCCTTCTGCCTCATTTCTGGTGCATTTCTCAGCTTGGAGACGGCCAAGATGTCACCGGTCAACGGGTCAGAGAAGCCATCCCTGGCGGATGAAATCCTGAAGCAGCTGCCTCTGGCGGATAAGGTGAGGGGGACGGCCTCCGTGGGGCTCAGTCCTGGACTATGGGTCATGGCTGCCTTCCACCAGCTCTGCAGGGCTGTCGTATTGGATTTATGAAACCTTTGCAAGGTGCTGTCTTGATCGGTGATGGATTTCTACACTTGATCTTAGCCAAAAGTCCGAGAAGCGATGGATGATGGGTTTCCTTAGAGCGTAGACATTTTGGAACTTGCAAAAATGTTTTTGAAAACGACAACATCCATAATCCTCCAGCTCATATGTGTCCTCTTTTCCAAATGACCCCAAATGTTATAGGTTTTGGGGTTGTGACGGTTGTGTTTTCTTGTCCTAGACTGCAGTTTGGGGCACATTGGGGACCATCCGGCCACATTTGAGTTTTGACGTGGAGAAAGATGTCCAATCTCTCCTGGAGGCTGTAAGCGGTGAAGGTAATAGACTATCGCCATCATTCATTATAGCCATAATATTTGGGCAAGAGTTGTTTCGAACTTTCTAACAATATGCACCACAGCCCTGCGAGGTAGGCTTTTTTCTGTGGCTGTATTGTTGCCTTCAGGTTGCACAACATCTACCGTGTAGCGCCATCCTATGGGATCCTAGGATTCATAGTTTTACAAGGTCTTCGGCCTTCTCTGCCAAAGAGTGCTTTGATGATATGTGTGTCTTCAAATGTCCAACTTATGGTCGCCCTAAGGCGAACCTGTCCTGGGGTTTTCTTGGCAAGAGTTGTTCAGAGGAAGTTTGCCATTGCCTTCCCCTGAGGCTGAGAGTGTGTGACTTGCTCAAGGTCACCTAGTGGGTTTCTGTGTCTGAGCAAGGGTTTGAAGCCTGGTCTCCAACACTGAACCACTGTGCCCTGCTGGCTCTTGTCCAAAGTGTGCCAGTGCCTCGTAAACCTACATAGCCCAAGGTAGGAGGTAGGATATGTCAGATGGAGCCATGGCAGCTAAAGTGGTATCAAACTGCATGATTTCTGCAGATGCACCCGAATATGCTTCTTAGAACCATACAGAAGTTGTCGTTACAATGCAATTAAACTATGTGTCCCATTAAAAAAATGACTGTATTCCTTCAGGGGTCCATTATGGAACCATCATTGATCTGTTGACCAGCAGGAGCGATGACCAGCGACAGCAAATCTCAGAGGAGTTTCTGGCCTTCACGAAACAGGTAAGCTGCCGTGTTGAAGGTTTCTTTGGAAATGCTCAGAGATCCCTGTTAGTTTCAGGAGGCTTGGGGAAATGTGCAGAGATCTTCTCAAAATGGTGGCCGGAAGAGATGTTGCATCACTGCATGCTGCCATTTTGAGAAGGATCGAGAAATGACCATTTGGGATGCAACAAGGGTTCTGGGAGGTTTGTGGGTATGCAGTATTTCCCCATTTCCCCATGCATTTGGGGGCTTTCTGGGTAGTTTTTTGGGGGGCGGGATTGCCATGAAGTTATGCTGATGATTATTTTTTAATGGAGGGATTAAAGGGCTTTGTAGACTAGCCTGGGGAGGGGTCTTCATAGACCCCAATTTGCCCACTCCTGGTTTAGCGGATGCACCCGAGAGGCTACCAATTGGTGTCAATGGAGAGACGTCCCATCCAGAGCTCTTGGAGGTTGACTCCTGTTGCAACCAATAGCCGTGCTGGATGGGGACGATGGGGTCTTTAGTCCAATCCTTCTAGAACAACGGTTACGAAACCTTGATGGTTTGGACGCCACTTCCAAGAATCCCTGACTATGGGGCAAGTTTTGCTGGGGCTTTAGGGAGCGGAAGCCCAAACACTCGGAGGACCGAAATGTGGGAATCGCTGATCTAGAAGGCGAACCGTCTGAGCCACCCTCCAGACATTTCCATACAATCAACCCCATCAGCCCTGACCATTCCATCTGGGAATGATGGGATTTGGAGTCTAGTACTTTCTCATCTGAAGGGATGGGGATTCCATGGCCTTGTTTGAAAAGCCTGTCCGCTCCTTCCTTTACAGGACTTGCTGAAAACGCTGGAAGCCGCTGTTTCTGGAAACCTGGAGACCCTCATCGTGGGATTGCTGAAGCCAATGGCCCAATTTGATGCCCATGAAGTCAAAGCAGCTCTGGAGGTCCAGTCCTGGTCCATCTACCTATAGCAGCCTTCCCTAGGGGTTGCCGCCATTAGCATTATCATGTTGCTGCCCCGAACATTGCCCCATCGCTGCCCATAACATTATCCCATTGCTGCTTGCAACATTTTTCCATTGCTGCTTGTAACGTTATTCCATTCTTGCCCATAACATTATTCCATTGCTGTCCGTAACGTTACCTGTAACTTTTCTAAACCATAGGCCATCCTTTTTGCAGGGCTCAGAGGCAGAAACCCTTGCAGAGATCCTGTCTACCCGAACGAAAGAAAAGCTCCGAGAAATCTTGGATTTTTATGAGCACGGTAAAAACAAACCGCAATAACTTGAAGAGTGAACAGAATCTAAAACTCCCTTAAAAAGTATATCTCTGAGCATTGGGGTGCACAGGTGGAAAGTGCACAGGTGAATTTGGGGTCTGAGGTTGGACACTGTTGTAAATCAGGGTCAAATTATAGTCCAAAAAAAAGGTACCTTTTCATCATTTCTGACCAAGGTGTTAATAATAATAATAATAATAATAATAATAATAATAATAATAATATATTCCACCCCTCTGCATAGCAATCGGGGTGGCTTACAACATTAAAATTTAGATAAAGATATGTTAATACAATGTAAACAGAACCTAAAAATCCCAAAACCAACCCGCCCCTTAAAAGGTAAGGACTGGATCAGATTCTTGATGTAATCCAGAACTCACCTTTTGCATAATAGTTAATTAATTAGTTTTTGAAACATTAATAAATACAACTGGGATCCTAAGGCAGACGCACAGCTATGATTCAAAGATATTGCCGTGTTAGTCTGGAAAAATCAGTACGCAAAGGGATTTTGCAGCACCTTTGAGACTAATGGAAAGAAAGAAAGAAATTGGGAGCATGGACTTTCCTAGACTTAGGTCCACTTCCTTAAATGCATAAAACCTGGAGCGGATTCACTGCTCCGCTGACATGGTTGCTCCCAGGTGCCAGGTGGAAAATGACCGACGGCTTGCCTTCAATGGTGCTTCTCTGGTTCTCATCCTGAACTCATCGCATCGGGATGGGATCTGATGTGTTCCAGGAACAACCTTTTGTTGTTAACCTGTCTTGCATCCATCTTGCTTCGTTTGCCATTTCTAGATTTTAAATCGGAACTGGAGACGGACATCGCTTCGGGGACCGGCGGCGTTTTGAAAGATCTCCTTGTCGCCTTGATCCAGGTACAAGAACCCAGGCCTTTCCTGAATAGATAACCGGCCACTAAATAAGTTGAACCTGTTTTTCCCTGATTTCTGCGACAGCCTTTGTTGATTTGTTATTATTTTAAGGTATGTTTTAATCTGTATACTGTTTAATTGTATTTTGGGGTGGGTGGGATATAGGATTGTGTATTTTATCATGTAAGCCGCCCCGGTTATGTTGCACAGAGAGGTGGGATAATAATAAAATAATAATAATAATAATCCCAGTGTCCTTCCCTTTCAAACTATGAAAGTCAAGAAATCTTTGCCTGTTTCTCAAAAAGAGATGCAAACGTGTGTGTTTGTGTGTTTTGCCCACTTATTACACCTCTCCCTGCCACAACTATGGAAGAAAACATGATGCAGTGCAAATGCAACCTTTGTCCTCCGTCAAAATGGTGACGGTAGTGATGAAATTCGGAAGATTTTTCTCTTTTCTGACCTGCTCCTTCTTCCCCTGAATTTGCAATTCCAACAGGGCAGCCGGGAAAAATACTCCGGGATCATCGACTACGTCTTGATAAAGCAAGATACAAAGGTGAGATACAAAGGGTTTGGAAGGATTATGGGGGGATGTCCATCGTGAGACAGGGGGCACAACTTCATGCCCGGGGCTGAGTGTGCATCCAGTGTGCAAATGGTTCATCTGTGCAGATTTGCAACACTAACCGGAGCAACGCATCTTTGGACAAACTAAGAAGGCAGAAGGGATTGGGTGTTATTTTATCGATGGCACTAAAATAGCCTTCTCCAAAGCCTTGTGCACCCACCTACTGGTGTTTGCTATGGGCTTTAATTCATTACCGGACAATGCAGGCAAGAATAGCATTAAGGAACCGGTTGTCTGTGCCAACTGGGTGTGCAATAGAGATCTATCCGTGGTTGTACAGGATAAATATTGCAAAGGTGTTTCCGCTGTGTCTCCATCCGACATGGCAGTTCATCCTCGCATGCCAATGAATGGGGGCAGCAAGAGTTGCAGAAAGGCACTCTGCACATGAGCTGAGTCCCTTAAGCAGGAAACCTCACGAAACGCCCTTGGCCTTGTTGTTGTGGGTTGTTTTAGGCTCTCCTAGAGGACGGCGGCAGTGAAACATGGCGGCCGAAGGAGAGCGAATGGGTCAGGATCCTCACCCGGCGCAGCTCTGAGCATCTCAACAGAGGCAAGGCTGAGTTCCCAAATGCCAGGGATGGTTGTATTGGCTTGCATACTGGGTAGAGGAGGTGTTCAGCCATGTTGGCATCTCACACAGCATATTGAAAAGGTGTAGGGATGCATCGCCCTGAGTCCAGATCCACCTTGACCATCATCCCCCATCATATGGGGTATGGAGATCCTGGGAACGGTACTCCAAAAACCTCAACCTTTTCCAAGCTCTGTTCTTTCTTACGGCGTTGGAAGCTGTCTCTGCGTTGACTAAATTTGTCGTTGCTAACCGGCGTCAAGTCAACTTCGATTTATGGCAACCCCAGGAACAAGAGACCTCCAAGTCTATCATCCACCAACAGCCAGGTTCAGGTTTTGCAAAGTCAGGGTAGCCGTAGCTTCCTTTAGAGCAACGATCCCCAAACTTTGGTCCTCCAGATGTTTTGGACTTCAGCTCCCAGAATTATTGACTGTTAGCCAAAGTGACCAAGGCTTCTGGGTGATGAAGTCCAAAACATTTGGAGGACCAAAGTTTGGGAAACACTGCTTTAGAGTCTATTAATCTGGAATGCGGCTTTCCTCATTTCCTTCTACTTCTTACTTTCTTGTTGTTGTTGTGTGCCTCCAAGTCATTTCCAATTTATGGCACCCCTGAGGTGGGTTTTCTGGGGCTGAGAGTGTGTAACTTGCCCAAAGTCACCCAGCAGTTTTTCATGGCTGATGATGATTATTATTATTATTATTATTATTATTATTATTATTATTATTATTATTATTTCCAAATTTCTAGGAATTTCTTAATCCTTTATTCCTCTCCATAGTGTTCAGCTGGTACCACAAATTGACCGGTTTGCAGATTGAAGACACTGTGGATAAATACTTTCAGGGTGGTGACCGAGAGGCTCTCTTAACATTGGGTAGGTATGGTGCTAAGCAGCTGTCCTTAATCTGATTCCCATCATCCCCAGATGGGTAGGGACAATGGATGTTATAGTTGTGTCCCTTCAAATCCTTTCCGACTTATGGTATCCCTAAGGCAAACCTATCATGGGTTTTTCTGGGCAAGTTTCTTCAGAGGGGGTTTGCCATTGCCATCCTCTGTGGCTGAGAGAGTGTGACTTGCCCAGTGGGTTTCCATGGCTGAGACGGGATCCAAACCCCAGTCTCCAGAGTCATAGTCCAACACTCAAACCACTATGCCATTTCGGATCTGGGGATGATGGGTACACTAAACCAATATATTTGGAGGAAACTAGGTTGGGACAGGATGGCATGGTAGACTCTACCCAGTAGAGAGATAAGGCTTAATTTCCCCAAAACAAGAGGTTCTGGTGATCATGGTTCTCTTTTTCTTCCAAGATTGGTGTCAGAGGGTTTGCAAGAATATACTCTGTGCATGCTCAGGAGATCACTGGATGCTAAGTGAGTCTCTTTTGGTGACCTCAGAAGGTTTGCTGTGAGAATAAAAATGGGGTGACCTTCTTGATGGCTTCCCAGAGGATGCTGGAAGGATAAGGAAACATTCAACAGGTCAAGCTTTTCCTAGCATAGAAAGGGAGAGTTTTACCTAGTGAATTCCTGCCTGTCACCCAGCTTTTTCCAAGATGCCAGTAAAGAAGGCGCCTGTTGAGCAGGTTAATCTGTTTGGGTGTAGTGTTTATTTGAAAGATGCTATAAATAGCTGATTATATCTGATCTGGAGGTTTAAAATGGTAATTCCACCTTTTATTGTTCCAAGCAAGCCCTGGTGAAATCTCATCCGCCTGCGCAAACTGACAGAAGAAGCGAAATCCACTTTGCAAGTTTGTTCTCTGAAGACCCTAAAAGTTAATGGGGAGCAGGCTCATAAAAAGAAGTTTCTCTTTCTCGCCATTAAAGCAAAAACAAAACCCAAGTTACTAGCCCAGACAATTTTGCTTGAAAGTGCAAAAGTCAGCCGAAGAAGCAATTGAAAAATATATTTATTAGCGGAGGAATGCAGACTCAGTTTCTTGTCTGGCTAACCAGAACATATCTATTCTAAAAAGACAAAATAATTGCAAAGAATAATTATGCAAACTACAGAAAATGAGACCTCATTGCTTCTCTATTTGCCTAATTTATACAGGTTGCAAAGCATGGAGTTTTGTCTGTGGGTGGAATTTAAATTGCTCCTCTCTGGAAAAGTCATTTTAAAGACTGGAGTAGCCACAGTATTTGGCGTATAGCTATGCGTGGGCTAGCAAAATATGCTTAGGGACTAGTGATTTTCCCCCCTGGATTTATTATGCTGATGGAGGAAATTCCCAATCCCATCACTTTGCCAAAGGGCTGGCACGCCTCCCCATAGTATTTTGAAACAGGATGGAAATTCAATTGACGTAGTAGCCACCCTTCCAATGCTCCTATCTTCTTGCCAGTAAAATGGCCCTGTTGAATTTCTGACCATTTCTAAAAGACATGGGAGGTAATCAGTGACATATTCTCTTTTGCAGTCTCTCTCATCCGAAACACACCCCTCTATTTTGCTACAAAACTCTACCAAGCTATTAAGGTGAGCATTTTATGACCCCGACTCCTAAGAAGGAGAGGCCTCCAAGTCAGTCTCTCATCCGCTCGCAGAAAAGCCATGGCTTCCTCAATGGAGTCTATCCATCTGGAGCATGGTTTTCCTTATCATATTAATGGCTGGCATTCTCCTTGGGACGTATGTCTTTGTAGATGGCCTGGCATGTGTCCAAAACTGAATTCAGTAGTTCTGCATCGTCCATATTTGCCTATGGCGAATGCCGGGACTTTACAACATACGGGTGTCTGTTTTGCAATGGTGGAACGACTGGTACGCTGTGGCCTGATATGCCATGGGCACCAATGCACATCTGGGCACTCCTCAGTGTACATCTGGACACCTGCTAGGAAGTGCTGGAGTACAATTGGAGTACAACAGGAACACCTGATGTACGTCAGACGTGTCCAAAGAATGTCAGAAGAGTCCTATGCAGAACAAAAGTGTCCAATGCAGGAGAAGCTGTGTTGGCCATTTAGCAAATGCAAACAAAAATCCACCAAACAGTGATCCCTTTCTTGGTCAACCCAAATGCACAATATCTTTGTTGCAAGCTTTCGAAGCTCCATGGGCTTCTTCTTCATCAGGCAAGATGTTACAAACCAAACAGGAGAAAAAGCAATTGGAGATGTTAGTCAGATGCCTGTATGTTGTTTCAGTCTTTAGTTAAGATGGTAATAATAATAATAATAATAATAATAATAATAATAATAATAATAATAAATCACAACAACAACAAGTGATACCTTTATTGGTCAACCAAAAAGCACAGTATACCTGTTGCAAGCTTTCGAAGCTCCACTGGCTTCTTCTTTATCAGGCAAGATGTTAGAAACCAAACAGGAGAAAAAGCAATTGGAGATGTTAGTAAGATGTCTGCATTTTGATGCCTCTGTCCTTAGTTAAGATGGTAAGGGAAGGGTATATTTTGCAGGCCCTGTGGCTTTTGGGAGATTTGCAAAGCCCAGGACATTTAAAGTCCATTTGCATCCCAACAAGGACCCCTCTCTTGCAATCCATTATGCCTCCATTCCTCTTAACTAAGGAGAGAAGCATCAAAATGCAGGCATCTGACTAACATCTCCAATGGTTTTCCTCCTGTTTGGTTTGTAACATCTTCCCTGATGAAGAAGAAGCCCGTGGAGCTTCGAAAATTTGCAACAAGCCTCTTGTGCATTTTGGTTGGCCAATAAAGGTATCACTGTTTCGTGGATTTTTATTTAAAAGTGCCCAATGTGCATCAGGATGGTCCAATATGCATCAGAAGTCCCTGATGCACATTGAAAACACCCAGATAACAATGGAAGTGTCCAATGCACAACAGAAGTTCCCGATCTGCATCAGAAGTCCCTGATGCATGTATGTCGTAAATACCCAACGAACAACGAAAATGACTGATGCACATCAGAAGTGTCCAATGTATATCCAAAGTCCCTGATGTGCCTCAGAAGTGTCTCGTGAACATTGGAAGTGCCAGACGCACATCAGAAGTGCCCAGCGCACGTCAGATGTGTCCAATGCAATTTGAAACTGCCCAATATGCGTTAGATGTGTCCGATGCACATTGGAACTGCCTGATACACATGGGAAGTGTCCGATGCATATCGAAAGTGTCCGATGCATATCAAAAGTGTCCGATGCATATCAAAAGGGTCCAATGCATATCAAAAGGGTCCGATGCATATCGAAAGTGTCCGATGCATATCAAAAGTGTCTGATGCATATCAAAAGGGTCCAATGCATATAAAAAGTGTCCGATGCATATTGAAAGTGTCCGATGCATATCGAAAGTGTCCGATGCATATCAAAAGTGTCCAATGCACATCGAAAGTGTCCGATGCATATCAGATCACTCTTCCCAGTGCTTGGATTTGTGCATCTTCACACAATTCTTTAACAAGGTTTCGTGGCATTTCTGCAACATCGCTGCAGATTTGTAAAGTTACGAAACATAGGCTGTGATGTTCGATTCTGGCCATTTTTCTTACATCGTCACACATAATAGTGATCATAGTTGTTGTTTTTGCCGCATTGTTGTTGTCCTTTCAATTCTACCGCCCTTGCAAGGATGATGGGTCAGCTTTTTATCTCTTCTTCCTCTTCTTCTTCTCTTGCCTCCCTTTTTTATTCGTTGCCCAGGGTCCTGGAGCCAACCTGAAAACATTGGTGCGCATCATGATTTCCCGCAGCGAAACCGACCTCCTGAGCATCCGCACTGAGCTCCGGAAGCAATACGGCGTCTCTCTGTATTCCTTGATCTGGGTAAGGTTGCTGGAGTTTGGGCATAGAGAGGTTGCATGGAGGCAAGAGAAGTTACAGACAAGGCAATGGGGTGGTTTTGGAAAATGGGAGATGCAATCTGTGCAACAGGCGGGTTTATTTAGGGCTGAAAGGAGACACTTCCCCAGCTCCGAACCTCAGCCTCAAGAGTCACATCTGACCTCTGAGATGTCCCAAGAGATCTCCTTCGCTATGACTTTGTTCATCACCAACTTGCCATCTTCCCCGCAGTCTTCCCTTATTCTAAAAAGCTAAAAATGTGAACATCTCCCTCCCAATTTTCTTTTTTATTTGCTCCCCAATGTCCCCAAATGCACCCTCGGGAAACCGTCTCCATCATGTTTAGAGATTCCCGGACCTGCAAAGTGTCAAAAAACAATCTTTGCAAAATTTCCCCCTATATTTTTGGAGGGGCTCCGAAATGCTCCAAAATGTCTCCTAGGCAGCAAGTGGTGCATTTGCATCATATCTATGCCTTTTTGGAAAGAGGATTTGAACAGGAGCTGACTATTTCCATATGTTTTGGAGGTGAGGGCGGGAGAGTGTCTGTGTGATTTGAACAAAAATTGTCCCTAAATTTGAGCTGAATCTTTAAAAAAAAAATAATTTGGAGGGCAGTGGGTCCAGAGGCTGCATCTGCCCAAACTGGTCTGGACCATAATGATTTGTATTTTATGCATTTTCCTCTCCTTTATATCCTACCAGGCGGAGACGAAAGGCGACTACCGGGCAGCTTTGCTTGGCCTTTGCAGGGCAGAAGATTTATAAAAATCCCTGTCTGACGACAAGCCTCCATGAACAGATGAAGACTATCTTTTAAAACCTAGCCCCAAATCTTTTCCTTATCCTCCAAACCTGAGAGAATGGTCAGTCAATCTGAATAATAATAATAATAATAATAATAATAATAATAGACAGCAATTAATAAATAGGTCAAGGAAGTCATTTGAAAAGTCAGACTGACCAGTTAGACTATATATATATATATATATATATATATATATATATATATATATATATATGGGATATGTGTGTGTGTGTATATATATATATACTTTTTATTTCAGAAGTATTGTTTTATTCAAGTGTAACCTTAACGCAGATTTAATTAGTCAACCCAAAATACATGATTAATCCATTTAAAAGGTCATTAAATAAGTGGCGGCCCTAGAACAAGAGCACTGTTCCTCGTCTCATTGGCAGTATTCTGGCGACACAACCCACATTTCATTGATTTTAATCATGAATTTTAAAGAAACGTTTTAAAAGCTTATTTGTTTTAACAGATTTTAAACCTTGGTATCGATTACTTCACTCCTCGCCATCTCTTTTCATGGCAAGCCGCTCAATAAACCCTCCATTTCTATGGCCTCTTCCAAATCACAATTACAGCTCAGAAACACGAATTTTCTGGCTTAATTTCAGCTTAATTTCCAACAGATGCAAAATATATTTGGAAGCGTTTTGTTATGACCAGCAATTGAAAGCTTCCTTCTGACGGATTAGTCAGAATGGATTAGTCGGACCCATTTCCTTCCCCATCCCAAGAATAATGCCTCTGCCCATGTGCAAAGTTTGCTTGGTTTTTTGGAGTAGAAGTCAGAGATGTCTCTTTTCTTCTTCCCATAATGCAGAGGTTTTCTAAGTGCCTCCCTATAAAAATCTGCCCATGTGCAGAGGTCTTCTAGGTCTCCCTCTTGTCTTTACAAAACCTCTGTCCATGTGCAGAGTTTATTTTTCTTTTTTGGTGCGGCAGGTTCTTTTTCTCCTCCTGCTCCCCGAATGTTAAGGGGTATAGCTTAGGGAGCCCAACTTTTCTTCCTATAGTCGCCCCATCCTAGTTTGCCCCCAACTTTCAGACACGTTAAGACTACAACTCCCATCATCTCTGATGGCCAACTGAGAGCAATGGGATTTGCAGTCCAGACACCTCTGTAGGGTGCTGGCTTGGGCAAGCGCCAATTGAACTGCCTCGCTCTCATTGTTTTTCTATGGGCAGCAAAGCAACATAATCATTTACAAGTAGGACAGAATCAGCATTGTAATTTCTTCCCTTGCGCGTTTTTGCTTCTTTTCCCCTTCAACAAGTATTATTTCTATGCCTTCCATAAACCGACAAGAGGTAATGGATCGCATCCCTGCAATTTGGAAAAACCTTAATACTTCTTGCTGGAGTGGACAATTTGTCCGCCGAGTCCTGCCCGACGTAATCCCGGAGGAAAACGCCAGCCTTCCACAAATGGACTGCGCCTCCCATCAGGCACGTCACGGTCTACGGCGGATGGGAAATGGGAGTCCAACTACAACGTCTGGGAGCAGATTTTCGGAGAACTGTTTTCTAAGGATTGCAACTCCCAGCGTCTTTTCCTCTTCCTCTTCCCCTCCCTCCCGAAAGCTGCTGGCTGTGGGGATTATGGAATTGTGGTTCGTAAAAAGTAACTTGCCCAAACTTGGTCTGGGAGGGAACATGGTTTCTGCAACCTGCATCTAAACGGAGTGGTTGCAAGCATCCAAGGTTTTAGGCATCTTCATAGGAAAAGTCTCTCCTATTATATCTTCTTTGATTTTTCTTCTCAGCCGGAAGCACCAGGGATGCAACCTGTGTCCTTCTGCATATAAACTGGCTGCTTTTCCATTATTATTAGTATTATTATCATCATTATTATTATTATTCCCCACGGAATGGTGCATCGCAAAGCATTTAACCCCAAGATGCTCCATAGCCACAGCAGAGGATATACGGAGACCTAATATCTTTGCAGACCTCCTCCTCTTAAAGTTGCAAAGATAACCATATTGCATGCGACCCCCAAATTTCTGCCTCTCCAAAGGCGGCCTTTTTGGTTGGACAGGTATCCAGGAACTGGCCAGGTTTGGAAAAGTTACTTTTGTGGACCACAGTTCCTGCAATCCTGCAACTGTCTGATAAATAAAGTTCTCGGAACAGGATACGTTCTCTCTCTTTGGGTCAAAAGTCCCCACAAAATGTGGCCAAGAAGTGATATAATTCCCCTTAACTTCTTGCGGGGGCTAAAATACCCATATAGGGGAGGAATTTTAAAATAATCACAAAAAAGCGGTGTTGTTTTTTTTAAATAATAACCACACGCTGCAGGTTAAATGGGTTTTTGGGAGGGAGAAGAGAATTGAAAACACCGAGAAAGAGGCTTGCTGTTATCCAAAGGTTAACTTAGCTTCTAAATTTTGGTTTCAGCCTTTGCACGGGGGAGACCTCTCAGAATAAAAGTCTTCAAAATGCATTAATAAAATGGGATCGACAGGGAGGGACTTCTCCCCGGCAGGTTTCAGAAGTTGAGAAAGACATGGACCGCCTGTAAGGGTCGGCGTTATAAGAGAATGCAGTCAGAATCTTGCTTTTGGCGCTGCCTGCGCTCTCCGGCGGGACGGGTCGATGCTGGGCTTCTTCCCTAAAAATACGGAACAAAAGAGAGGGAAAAATGGAGTGAGAAAGTGGAGAAAGGAAGAGTAGAGAAGACAATGGGGATATTTCTTCAAAGTGTAGGTAGAGGCTGACATACATTGCATGGGTTTAGGAGGGTGTATTGTGAGATTTTATTGTTGTAAGCCGCCCCGATTGCTTCGGTAGAGGGGCGGGATAGAAATATATTTTATTATTATTGTTATTATTATTACATAGAACCCACAGATGACATTTCTGGCCCACACCATCGATTCAATCATTGATCTCCCTGGATTTTAATGTACAGTCACCCCTCCGTTCTTGCGAACTTCATGCCCGCGGTTTTATATATTCACGGAGGGGCGACCTCCATTTAAATCAATGGAGCATGCCCCCGAGGGCGCGTGCCCCCTTCAAGCCTATAGGGCTTGAATATTCACTAATCTCCGTTTTTGCAGGGGGTCTGGAACGGATCCCCCACGGAAACGGGGGACCAACTGTATTCTATATTTGCTTCCCAACCCTGGTAATAAAGATGGAGGTCCATTGTCCACGTTATGCTGGGAGGGATGGGGCTGAGATTATTTTGTGGTACCTGCGCTTGGGGGGCCGATCGAGGCGGCGGAGGCGGCTGCTGCTGCTGCTGCTGCTGCTGCTGGTATTCCTCCTGTTGCAATTGCTGGGCAAGTTCTAGGTCGCTCAATGGGGTTCCCCCTTGTTGCTGTTGGAGGGACAAGGCGATCATGTAGTCCTGGGGAACAGAATGGAGTATGTATGAGGTATCCAAGGGTAGCCTGGATTTCAAGAGACCTCATTATAGCCGCAACAGGGGAATCGTACAGAAGAGAGCCAGGGACTGGGACCTAACTACTTGAAGTTTCTGCCTTCAACAAAGGAGTTTCTCGCACGGGAGACAAAGCACCCAAATCCCGTGGATAAACAGGTATTAAATCCGGGAATATCCCGCAAGAGTGGGATTGATTTCAGATGACGTTCCCCTGACGTTGCCGTTATCCCGGAACCGCATCCATGCTTTAGACTGTAATGCCCAAAATCCTCTCCAGGGAGGGGACTCTAGGAGTTGTAACCCCATGTGTTGCGAGATGCTGAGAGTTGCGGTCCAAACAGACAACCTTCCCGAAGCCTCTTCTCTGAACTCAGATGCTCAGATGGATTTGGGGCTCTCCGCTTACCTGGTCCACCTGTCTCTGGTTGGGGTGCTGCTCCTGAGGAGACCCACCGGCCGCTTCCTTGCCCAAAGCGTGGCTGAGGTGGAACTGGGCATCGCAAAAGCAACCGTCTCCGTCCACGTTGTGCAAACTCTCCCACACGACTTGCTCCTCATGGAGAAATCCTTGGTCTGTGACCAGGAGATACAGGTGGCTCTGGAGGGGTGAGAGGAGCAAACATTTTGGAAAGGTTTGGTCAGCGGTGAGGCAGGGTATGGACCTTATCACACGGGAGAAATCCCGTGCAGATATGGGATCTAAAAAGTGGGGAAAACCCTGCAAAAGTGGCTATATCTTTGAATTCTACCAATATTGATTGTATTTGCATTAGATATTTCAACAATATGCCCCCATAATAACCCTGCCCGATGCCCACCTGGTTTTTGATCATGGTGCTGAAGTGGTTGTTTCGGAAGAAGACGCTCAGCTCTCCTTCTTTGACCGTGGACGTGAGTTCGCACAAGCCGTGGTAAGTGAGCTGGGAGGCTGTGGACTCCAGGAATTGTTCCGCGATCAGACCTGGGGTTTTTTTGGGGGGACGATGGTAAGGTGGTAGAGGTTGGGGGGTAGGGAGAGAGAAAACAGAGATCCCATATACTGGTCAAGGACCGAATAAATTGAATTGAATTAAAAAAAAAAACAGAGATCCCACTATAAAAGAGCAGGGTTTCCAACAATCAGCGGCACGGTACATGTTTATTCGGTCAATGACCAGCAAGATTGAAGAGAAAATACAAAACATAACATAACACATAATACATCAGTGCAGCAATGAGCTCCAAATGACACACAATAAATTGAATTAATATATAATAATATAATAATAAATTTTATTTCTAACCTGCCCCTCTGCAAAGCAACCGGGGCGGTGTACAACAGATTAAAACAATACCAGAGTAAAACACATCTGCAAATACCCCACCCTAACCCTCGCACCCTTAAAAATAGATTAAACTAGAATAGTATTAAAAGCAGCTTCAAGCAATAAAATTATATTAATATAACAAAAACACACTCTCCTGTGATTTCATAAATGTCATGATTCCATGATAATAAAATATGCTAACATCCTTTTTGCAAATAGCAAAGAAGCAGCTGCAGTATTTTAGGGATGCCAGCTTTGCTATGTCCATTCTAAAGTGTCATCACCACATCCCTTATACTTTTGGAAAGATGTCTAAGGGCAACATGCTGACTTATGGGCAGCATGGTGTAGACAGACATATTTTATTTGGTGAGTGACCAGCGAAATTTAAAAGGTTTACAAGTCCCAATGCATAAGTACAACTACAGACTTTGTAGTCACACAATACAATGGAGTGCTATAAATAAAGTAAATTAAAATGGAGTACAGAGTTTGTATTTCGCAACCAATCAGCGAACGCATAAAGAGCAGGGTCTTAAACAACCAGCAGCCACATAAAGGCAAAGAAAGAGACAGTGAAATATATGGGAATAGTCATGGTCTCCTCTTTTCTCATCCAGTGGGACATGTGAATAGAGAACTGGGTATTGATTTTGGAAATAATATTTGTATTACTTTTTTTTTCTTTTTAGTATTATTTTTATTGAGTTTAATATTTTACACACTTACATAAATAAAACAGATATTTTCATTATTACCATCTACAGAATATTCAGTCATAATGTACATATTATACATATATATGTATAATAATGTTTGCATTACTTGGCTGACTTTGTTGTGGCTTGTCATCCTGATTGTCCTCTGTCTTGTTTGTTGAAAATTAAAAATTAAGGAATTTTATTTTTTTTGGTCCATGCTAAGGGGATCTTAACAAAACAAAGCAGATGGATGTTACCTTCCGTCACCAGATTGGGATCACTGGAGTGCTTCCAGGTGATGATCTTCTCCACCAGTTGGTTGTAACTCAACTTCCCAACAGCCTGAGCTACCTCCGGTGTCTGAGACAGAGAGGAAAAGAGGTTCCAAAATGGAGGTTACCGGAGTCATAAACGTGCTCTTTTAGCGTCACTCAACACATTTTAATCCTCAGTAGTCTTGGGGGGACGGTCAAGTAGGAACTAGACAAGAACTTCAAATGTGAAGACTTTACCATTGAACGACAAAAGTCAGGATGATCCAAGGCTATTGCATTTTTGAGATCTATGTATGGCTGTGAAAGATGGATGGCGAAGACGGAAGATAGGAAGAGAATCAACTCATTTGAAATGTGATGACGGAGAAGAGCTCTACAGATACCATGGACTGCTGGGGAAAAAAACCCTACAAATGAGTGGGTCTGAGAGCAAACCAAGGCCAAATTTCCCCTAGAAATCAAAATAACTAACTGAGGCTGTTGTACTTTGGATACATCATGAGAAGATGTGACCCATTTGGTTATATAATAACGATAATGATAATGATATTTATTTGTATCCCACCTCTCCCTGTTGAAGATCGAGGCGGGTAACAGCAAAAATTAAAACAAATACAGAAATAAATAGCAAGAAACAATCCCCGAACCCCCACCCCTTCAATCCACCCATCCTTCGATATAAAATTACAACGATAAAATCCCTATAACTAATAAAACAAATAAAAACAGCTAATAACAGTGGCAATGTCTAGGCATCTAGAAAGCAGTAGGGAGGCTGCATTACAGGTGGAGTCTCCATGCCTTGAGTTTGCAAGACCTGAGCAGAGCAATAGATGACAAGGGATCTTGGAGATATCTCATTCATGGGGTCACCAGAAATCAAAGTTGACTTGACAGGTATTAACACAAACAACAGGCACCCTCCAGCTTCAGAGAGATGGGAGTAAATTCCTACCATGCCCCGAGGACTAGAAACTTGGTCCCCTCTTTTAAAATCCAAAAAATGTCTTCTTTTTGTCCACCGGATCTGAAAACATTTGGCTTATTGACTTGCAAAAACTCAAGAGAGATTCAAAAGCCTGGAAGGTGAGGAGATCTTACCTGTGGGTCCACCAGCCAGCCATGATAAAGGGGGATGTTGAGGAGATCGAAGACGATGCACTCGGGGGTGTACTCGAAATCGGAGACCCCCGTAAACCTGACGTTCACATCCAGCCCCGTGGAGAGTTTGGGCAGGACCATCATGGCATCATTCACGTTCTGTTCATAAGACGGAGAAAGATTGAGAGAGAGGAGAAAGGCATGTTGCATTGTCTGTCTGTAAGGTTGAGTCTCCCTTATCTGAAATGCTTGGGACTAGAAGCATTTTGGATTTTGGAATATTTGCACATACAATCGTCCCTCCACATTTGCAGCTTTGACTTTTACGGATTTGATGGTTCATGGGTTTGATTCATATGTTCTCTCTAGGAATCTCTAGATCTTCCAGTGAGACTCTAAGGTCAACCTCTGCCAAAAGAGATTCCTAGAGAGAACCCTTCTTTAGGCGTTTGTAGGTCCTCCAATGCAATTCTACAGTCAATCTCAGTCACATTTAAGCTTTTCGTAGGAAAAGCAGAGGCTGGTGAAAGGAAAAGCCATCCCTGGATGCATTTTTGGATGATGCCTCCAAGGGGTCCCTAGTAGGTTCAAAACGTCTTTGTTTTGTTATGCAAGGTTTACCTGCCCTGGTTGTTTCATTTTCCAACATGCACATATTTTTTAGTAAAAAGTTTTATAGCTGTTGTGTGGTTTCAACCTGAAACATATTAATTGTTTTTGGGGTTTTTTTGCCAGGTAGGAAGCATTCTCTTAGTTCTTTCCACGTTATTTCTGCCTCTGGGACCAAATTTTCTGCTAAAGAAGTCATGCCCAGGAATGCATCGACTGCATTAACTGCAGGTATACCCATATAGCCATCCATCGTTTGTGAAATGCTGGGATATGTGCCAGAGATACACTGCTGTTGGACCTGGAGGCTCCACTCAGCAACCAAAGTTCAATCGTATCCAGTAGGTGTTAAATCAAAGAAAGCAAGAAAGGCTAGACAAATGGGGCCAAATGGCTGTTTATGGGCTGGTGGCCTATTTGTACTAGGGGCCTAATGGAGTCGTGTGAGTTCAGCATAAAGGTCCAGAATATGAAAAGAGACAGAATTAAGCTCACCTGTTGGAAGTTCAACTGCAGAGCCTCCGACTGTTGTTGGGGATTGATGGATAAGATGCAGTCACCTGAAGGAAACAGAAGAAGAGCGGCAGATCTTTCTCTAGAAATAGTCAGGGTGCCTTAAAATCAGAATACAGTGGATCCTTGGTACCCATACGGGTTTGGCTCCAGGAGACCCTATGGATACCAAAATCCCTGGATGCTGAAGTCCCATTAAATACAAGATCATAGTAAAATAGTGTCCCTTAAATAAAATGGCAAAATCAAGGTTTGCTTTGGGGGATTTATATATTTTTGGAATATTTTCAAAACCATAGATGCTTGAATCCATGCATACAGAGGGCTGACTGTAACCACACACTGCTATAAGAAAAAACTATATACCATAATGCCAAAGATTCACCACTATGGCTGCATACAATTTCCACTCGACTCTGGTCAGTACAGGCTGAGTCTCCCTTATACGAAATTCCAAAATCCAAAATATTCCAAAAATCTAAAGTTTTTCCCCGCCATGAGTGGCTGAGATAGTGACACTTTTTGCTTCCTGGTGGTTCAACGCACACAAACTTTGTTTCATGCACAAGATTATTAAAAATATACATTAGGTATAAAATGACCTCCAGGCTATGTGTAAGAGTCCTGTGCATTTTGGATAATGGAGGCTCAACCTATATGCCCTATAATAAATCGATATGGAAGAAGAGGCAGTGTTTGGCAAAAAGTTGACTCCAACAGCTAGATATAGAAGAACTTAGGGAGGAAAAAATTCAGGAAAAGCCAAGGAATTGAAAGAGGTTATATTCAATACTCCAAAAATGTCCATTAATATCTCCGAGGGCAATGCTACATCTTACCCAAATGAGCCATCAGTTCGTCGGATGTTATCACTTCTTTTTGGGGAGGCAGCTTGACCTAGAAGCAAAGAGAATGCAAGAGAGAGAAGACATTTGAGGCTTAGAAAGTTACTTTTAAAAAACAATCAGTTACCATTGTTGTTGTTGTTGTTGTTGTTGTGCTGTGTGTCTTCAAGTCATTTCGGTCTTATGGCAACCCTAAAGTGGACCTATCCTGAGATTTTCTTGGCAAGATTTGTTCAGAGGAGCTTTGCCATTGACTCACCCAAGGTCACCCAGTGGGTTTAGTGGCTCAGTGGGGATTCGAACCCTGCTCTCCAGAGTCACAGTTCAACACTCAAACCACTATGCCACAGTTACCATTAAAATTAAAATAAAAACCCCTGAAGTAGTTAGTATGATATAGTGCTTTGGGTGTTGGACAAGAACTCTGGAGATGATGGTTTAAATCCCTGCTTGGCCATGGAAACCCACTGGATGACCTCAGGGAAGTTAGACTCTCTCAGCCTTAGAGGAGGCACCCTCGAACAAATCTTGAGAAGAAAACCCCTAAGTCAGAAATGATCTGAAGGCACACAAAGCCTTAACAACTAGATTTAAGGAAGATACAGCATTGAGCCACAGCAGTTAAAGCGGTGTCAGACGGCATTAATTCTGCAATGCACCCTTAGTTAGGAATTTTAATTCTGTTAATGCTACAAAGCTCTGGGCTTCGGATGCCTCCTTAAGGTGGTGAGGGGTCGCCTCCGTTTTCTGACTATCCCTTCGCACAGTGTTTCCCAAACTTTGGTCCTCCAGGTCTTTGGACTTCAACTTCCAGAATGCTGGGAGCTGAAGTCCAAAACATCTGGAGGAGCAAAGTTTGGGAACACTAGGGCTGCCATTCAGAGACCTGGTGGCCCTATCCCCCTTCCGCTTACCTTCCACTGCAAAAACAAGATGTTCATGATGGCCAGGAGCGGGCAGGGACCGTTCTCGCTCTGGGTGATGATGGGCGTCCTCTCGCCTTTCCAGCCAATCCACTTCACGCAGTAGAAGTCTGGCGGCTGGGGTTGGTTGGCTGGAGATGTCCGAGGTCTGGCGGCCATCTCCTCCTCAGAAGGGTTGGCGTCGGAGCCCACCGACAAAGGGGTAGCGCCCTGCGGTGCGGTGTCTCCTCCGGGAAACTCAACATTCTCCTGGAAATCTGCCTCCTTGGATATCACCAAGTTTCCAAATTTGCTCTCCAGCCCCTCATCTTCTTTTAAACCACTTCCCCTGCCGTTCCCGGGGGTCGTCTCCTCGCCAGCCGGGACTCCGGATACCTTCTGTCCATTTATCACAGGGGTATCTCCCGTTGTCATCTCTTTCTCGTACCCATCACCACTGACCTCTGTCTCTTGGTCCTGGGTTTTTTGGATGATTTCCCCTCCGGCTGATTCATTCTCCTGCGTCCCTTGTCCTTCGGCCGACTCTTTGGGCTCCATTCAAGGCACCCTGTCCCTGCAGAGTGTGCCCCAATAATCTCCTGGTTGTCCTCTGGTCTGAGTCTTTTACTCCCGTATGAGAGAGTATGGAGATGCCTCTCCGTTTGCTTTCCGATGAATTAGGAATCTCCTGGTGATCCTCCTTTACTCTTGTACGAGAGATCCCAAAGAAACCTCTCCTTCGACTTCCTGATGAACTCTGAATCTCCTGGTTGTCCTCTGGTTTGACTCTTTTGTTCCCAGATGAGAGATCCCCAAGAAACCTCTCCGTTTGCTTTCTGATGAACGCTGAATCTCGCAATTATCCTCTAGTTTGGCTTTTATTCCTGTACAAGAGATCCCCAGAAAAATCTCTCCGTTCGCTTTCTGATGAACTCTGATTCTCCTGGTTTTCCTTTGGTTTTATACTTGTACTCCCATATGAGAGACCCCAAAGATACTTCTCTGTTTGCTTTCTGATGAATTTTGAATCTCCCAATTATCCTCTAGTTTGACTTTTATTCCAGTACAAGAAATCCAAAAAAACTGTCTCTGTTTGCTTTCTCATGAACTCTGAATCTCCTGGCTATCCTCTGGTTTTTGCTCTTTTATTCCTGTATGAAAGAACCCAAAGAAACTTCTCCGTTTACTTTCTGATGAACTCTGAATTTCGCAACTATCCTCTAGTTTGACTTTTATTCCTGTCCAAGAGATCCCCAAAATATCTCTCCGTTTGCTTTCCAATGAACTCTGAATCTCCTGGTTATCCTATGGTTTTGCTCTTTTATTCCCATACGAGAGATCCCAAAGAAACTGCTCCGTTTGCTTTCTGATGAACTCTGAATCTCCCAATTATGACTTTTATTCCAAAAAAACCTCTCCAATTGCTTTCTGATGAACTCTGAATCTCCTGGTTATCCTCTGGTTTGACTCTTTTATTCCTGTATGAGAGATCCCAAAGAAATCTCTGTTTGCTTTCTGATGAATTCTGAATCTCCTTATTATTTTCTGGTCTTTTATTCCTGTACAAGAGATCCCAAAGAAAATCTCCGTTTGCTTTTTGATGAACTCTGAATCTCTTAGTTCTTTTCTGGTCTGACTCTTTGACTCCTGTACGAAAGATGCCCCCCAAAAAAGCCTCTCCGTTTGCTTTCTGCTGAACTCTGAATTTCTTCTCCACTCCTTTCCCGATTTCTGCTTCTCCGGTGGAAAACGGATGCCAGGGTTTTGTCAAGGGAAAACTCCGTTTGCTGAGCCCCCTTCAAAGTAGCGTCTCCGGTTCCTGCAAAATAATAAATATCCAATGACTCTTGGATCTGATTCCTCCTCTCTTTGCTACCAAACGACGGCAAAACGAGTCTGTGCTTTACAGGAAAACCAGATTCCTATATAACGGATAACGTTTCTCTTCCTAAGGGAAAGGCCACCCTTAGTGCATCGTAAGAGATTTTGCGACAGTGTGGTTTGCTGGTTTCAAGAGGTGTTTGTCTTTGTTAGGCACGGCTGAGAAATTGGAAGCAAATCATAAAACACAAACCCGCTCCTGAGCAAAAAATTATTCTAAAAGGGTCTTTTTTAATAAAAAAAAAAAATCCTCTCCAAGTCCCTTGTCTCTCGCTTGCTGCTTCTTCCGAGGGTCAGGTAACAATTGATTCTGCCAACTCCTCTTCTTTTTTATACCCGAAATGCAATTATTTCACGTCCAGGAAATCCGATCGCCTCCCTCTCCGGGTCAATATTGTTCAAGGAAAAAAGAAAAGAGATTTTTTCCCCCTCCTCTTTTTTTTTTTTTGTAGAAAAAAGCAATACAAAAATAATTACTTAAAAAAAACAAAAAACACCCGCCTCCTATCTTTAAAAGAAACCCATTTGGAGAAAACGATTAAAAAATAGGTTAAAAATGCAAAACTTTTTTTTTCTTTTTTTTGCTCTACAGATAATTCTTTTTAAAGCTCTTTTGAAACAAACATACAAACAAGAAACGCAGAACCAGTGTGAGTGGTCATTGTGTTAATTTTTCTCTTCTCCTTCTTCTCCTTGGGTCTATAATTGTGTCTTCTTGATCTGAAAACTCGCTTCTTCCAGGCCTTTTGCAGAGGCAGTCCCTAACTTGTTTGGGTCCTGGGTTCCAGTCCTATGCCTTTCCGCATACCGCTTTGCGTCGCCTTTTTAAAAAATGGATCTTGCAAGGCCAGCTTGTCTTGGTTGTTGATTTTTAGATCAAGGGGACGACAGATCCCTGGCCAAAGAGAGAAAAGAATGATGAGGCAGAAGAAATGTTTTAGTACCTGTCTGATATTAAATTATTTTAAATAGCAGTTCAAAGCGGTGTCAAGATGGATTACTTTTTCTGCAGTGCGGATGCAGCCTAAGACTAACCCAAAGTCATCCGGGGAGCTTCAAAAGTTCAGCGGGGACTTGAACCCGGGTCTCTCGAACCCCAATCCAACACCCTAACCATTGCACAATGGTGCACCAAATCCCAGATTAGGATCTGGGATGAGCTTCCCTGGAGCATCCAAGGAGTAGCAGACCATAAAGCAACCTGCCGAGCTGGATTTGCCCGTTTTGCAAGTAAATTCACACCCAAGCAGCCTCGCCATGCGGCGTAGAGTGACCCACGCCACGTAGGCTGCGTCTGCACTGCAGAAATAATCCAGTTTGACACCACTTTAAATGCCACGGTGCATTGCTATGGAATTCTGGGATCTGCAGTTTTGTGAGTTATTTAGCCTTCTCTGTCATTAAACTACAGTTCCCAGGATTAACTGAGGCAGGGAAGTTAAAGCAGTCTCAAACTGGATTATTTCTGCAGTGTGTTTTGGACCTTAAGTCTAGCAAAGTGGATGCTCTCAACTTCTTTTTTCTCAGATCCAAAAGTACTGCAAGATCCAAAAGTACTGCCTTGGCATGCTGATCCAAACAGTTCCAGAAGGGCAATAAAATCCACAAAACTAGGGATACCTGGCTTTATGGGACCAACCAAAAATGAACCAGATACATGTTGCAAGCTTTTTGATACATGTTTCAAGTGACAGTAATTAACACTCCTTTGTTTTGTGGATTCTGGGTATTATTTGTGGATTCTGAATGTTATTGCACTTTGCTACAGATTGCAAGTGACAGTAAATAACACTCCTTTGTTTTGTGGATTCTGGATGTTGTTGCACTTTGCTACAGATTGCAAGTGAAAGTAAATAATACTCCTTTGTTTTGTGGATTCTGGGTATTATTTGTGGATTCTGGATGTTATTGCACTTTGCTACAGATTACAAGTGAAAGTAAATAACACTCCTTTGTTTTGTGGATTCTGGGTGTTGTTGCACTTTGCTACAGATTGCAAGTGACAGTAAATAACACTCCTTTGTTTTGTGGATTCTGGGTGTTGTTGCACTTTGCTACATAGCCAAAACAAGGCTTGACCCCTGGATAGGGTTTTCTGAATGTCCAGAAGCAGAAGGAAAGTATTTTTTAAGTAACAAATTGCAAAACAAATTTAGGGAAAGCTTTGCAAAGAAGCACTGGGGATTATTATTATTAATATTATTCTTTTTGGTGGATGCAAAAGGGTGGCACTGTTTTGCATCCTCATGTAAACCCCACTGATCCGGATCTTCCAGTTTTGGATTCAAAAACAACCACTTTTGAGGCTAGTAAATTAAATATATATATAAACATGTACAAATTAAACTTCTAGACATGTACCTTTTCCCCATCTGTTTGCATTCCCAGCAGCTGTTCCTGAAGTCTCTTCTGGGATGGTTTGGGAGTCTTTTCTTCCTCTTCTTGTCTTTCTTTCTTGCACTCTTTCTTTCTTTCTTTCCTCCCTTCCCTTCTTTTTTTTCCCTCTGCGAAGGAGAGAGGAAAGGAAAGGAAACACACCTTTATTTTATTTATTATTTTATTTTTCTGCCAGTTCCTTCTTGCCTTGCCACAGGGACATCTATGGGGCTGGATGGTTTATTGCAATGGAAACATTTTGCAAACATTTGCAAAGGCAGATCCTTTCCTCTTCCTCTTCCTCTTCCTTTTCCTCCTCTCTTTCTCTTTGGTCTTCCTTCCTGGTTGCAGCCATGGAAAGGTTCCTGGGAGGCTGCAAGGCTGCCCTTGAGGTATCTGCAAAAAAGGGAAGGGAAGGAGGAGAAAATGGGGGGCAAGGCACCATTTTATAGTATGCATGTGTGTATGTATATCTGTGTGTGCATGCATACCAGATATGCAAGCATGCAAGAGGTAATATTTGCATTGCAGTTTGCAAGAAGCAACTGTCAGGACAGAATATGGAGAAACAGAATGGTTTCCCAATTGGCAAAGGAGTCAGACAAGGCTGCATTTATTCTCTCTATTTATTTAATCTATACGCAGAACATATTGTTAAGGGAAGGAGGCTTGGAAAGATAAGAAAGAGGAGTAAAAATAAGAGGAAGGAAGCCTTCTTGTCCTCTTTATTCTTGGCTAACTCCCATCTAATTCTTAATACATTCCCACTTTCTGATCTCTTATATGTAGCGTCGTTATCATCTATTATAAGGCTGCATCCTTTCACTTTTATCTGTTGAACCTGTATGCAGAACATATTGTAAGGAAAGCCGGCTTGGAGATGGAAAAAGGAGGAAAGAAATATCAACACTCTCCAACCATCCATGGAGAGAGAAAAATCTCAGAGGTCCAAGTGGGGTTCAGGAAAGGAAGAGGCACTAGGGACCACATGGCAAACATATGATGGCTAATGGAGCGCACCAGGGATTTCCAAAAGAAAACCAGCATGGGCTTTATAGATGACAACAAAGGCTTTGATATTATAGATCATGAAAGGCTATGGAAGGCCCTTAAAGACATGATGGGAGTGCCAATCCATCTGATAGTCCTGATGAAGAATCTGAACTCAGGACAAGGGGCTACTCTCAGGACAGAAGATGGAGAAACAGAATGGTCCCCAATTGGCAAAGGAGTCAGACAAGGCTGCATCCTTTCACCCTATTTATTCAACTTATATGCAGAACATATTATAAGAAAAGCAGGCTTGGACACAGAAAAAGGAGGAGTGAAAATAGGAGGAAGGGATAGCAACCATCTAAGATAAAAAGAAAGCCTCCCCTCTGAAGCCAGAAGGGAGCAAGATGGATGGAGAAGTGTATTTGGGGGGAAAGCCGGGTGCAAATGGACTGTAATAACACTTAGCTAATGTTTTGAGCAAGACGCAAAAGAGATCAAAATGCCCTTTTTCTCGCCCTCCGGCTCGCTTTTATCTCTGCTTTGCAAAAAGGGCAGCCCTTTCTCTAAGTGCCTTTTAGCGCAAATGGTTTAAGTCTGTCTCTCTGGTTTGATTAAAAAGGATGGAGAGGAAAAAAACAACCCTCTCTATTCCTTCTTTATTTTGATTTTTCCTTTGGCGTCTCCGTCCAGTTGTGCATGGCCTGCTTTGGGCCTGATTCTTTTAAAACCAAACCCAGATGTGCAGTTTGGCTTATCTGCTGAATATTTTGATAAATGGAGCCTGGCATTTTGCAGCAGCTGGGAATATTGTTATATTTCCAGATTTATTTGCAGCAGTTTTTGGAGCGAGCGCTTTCTGGGTCTCCTTCTTGGCTTGCAAAAAATGGATTAAACTCAGTTTACTTGGCCCTCCGCGTTTGCAGCTTTTGACTTTTGCGGATTTGATCATTCACAGATTTGATTAATGTGGTCTTAATATTAAACTGTGTTTTTATCCACTTTGACCGCGAGTCCTTATGCCCCTAACCCCAGGTCTGCTATACAATTTTTCTGCTTCTTTTTATAATAATAATAATAATAATAATAATAATAATAATACCGGTATAATAAAATTTATTTTTATCCCGCTCCTCTGCATAACACAACCAGGCGGCTTACAACATTAAAATATGCATTTAATATTCCACAATCCCAGCCACCTCTTAAAATACTATTAAACAATGACAATTTATTATTATTAGCTCAGAGGGGTGGGGTATAAATAAATTTTATTTATTATTATTATTTGTTCTTTATACAAGTTTGCAACCATATAAACGTTCTGAGTTATATATCCGCTCAATTACATTAGTCATATATTTGTTCAGATGCATCGGCTTCGTTAATACACTAACCAAAACTTTAAAATTAAACTTGAATTTCTTTTATTTTCTTGCAATATTGTGCCGAACGTAAATATTGCGGGTCTTCTATGCAAATGGCTTCCTATTTTGCCGTCTTCCCATTTTTACTTCTGTTTCTCCGATAAGTGAATCTTCTGCATCCTAGATTGCGTCATTAATCTTCGAACTGTAATTGTATAATATCTCTATTTTAAGCCTCCTTAATTCCTCTTCTTTACTAATTTATTTATTTGAATGTTGTTCTTCTCTCCGTTCCGATTGCAGTCATAATTGCTACCTTACTTTGTTTTTCTTATATGTATTATTTGCTGCACTCTTCAATATAAATATACACATATGTATATATACACACACATATATATCCATGTATAAGTCAGCCATCATATTCTGTTGAACATAATGTTAAACTTAAACATTGAGATGCACCCCATATATCTCATCCTCTACACATCTGGGTGATCTTGGGCAAAGTCACACTCTCTCAGCCTCAGGGTGAGCCAAAGGCAAATCCTCTGCCCATAAAACCTTATGATAGGTTCACCTTAGGGTTGCAGCAGGTTGGGGATGACTTGAAGGCACAAAATAAAAATTTATAGATCAAATCAAGATGGGTGTCCAGTTGTCCAGACTAGAGACTGTCCCTCCTTCCAGGATGCAGCATTCAAAGGTTGTAACTTCTGTTGTAGGTCAGCAAGAAAGTCCTCTTTTGCCCCAGAAACCATAGATGCCACCCTCCTCCAAAATCGATGGTTCATCCATACGCTTCTTTGGGTGTAAGTACAGCAGAAATGGGCAATTTTGGTGGGTCTGTGGGTACATCTTCGGCCCTCGGGGCTCTCCAGAGTCTGCCTTTGTTGTCGTTGTTGTTCTTGTGTACCTTCAAGATTTGTTCAGAGGAGGTTTGCCATTGCTTTCCCCTGGGGCTGAGAGAGTGTGACTCAACCAAGGTCACCCAGTGGGTCTCCATGGCTGAGCCGGGATTCGAACCCTGGACTCCAGAGTCACAGTCCAACTCTCAAACTACTATACCACATTGGCTCATGAATTTGTCTTATCCTCTCTTAAAACCATCTAGGGCCAGAGCTTTTTGGGGGGATGCAAACTTCTATAAAAGTCAATTGTATTGCATTGTAAAATCATATTTTTGTGTAAAACACAATTTGCATCCTATTAGACACCCCCCCACACACACAAATTATTTGTTGTTGGGTGCCTTCAAGTCATTTCCAACTTATGGTGACCCTAAGGTGAATGTTATCATGGGGTTTCCGTGGCGTGTTTCTTCAGAGGGGTTTGCCATGGCCATCCTCTGAGGCTGAGAGAGTGTGACTTGCCCACGGTCACCCAGTGGGTTTCGCGGCTGAGCAGAGGATCGAATGCTGGTCTTCGGAGTCCTAGTCCAACACTCAAACCATTGCACTGCAAGATTGCCAAAAACCCAAGACAGAACCCAACAAACTGGAAGACCCTTTTGAGTTTTTTTGGGAGCAAAAGGCTGAGATCCTCACCAGAGGCTGCACTAACTTTACAATGGTGTAGTAATACACAAAACCCTGACAAGACACACAACCCTTTTTGTGAATGGTGAGAATGCGCATTGTGTGTCTGGTATGGGATCCTATATGGCACGAGAGGCGTTCCCCCGTAGACTCTCTGAACAGTTGCATTTGCTCCTTCCTTCCCCTTATTTATATGTTTTACAACCTGGATTTAAAACCTCCTTGTTTTTCCAAAGGTTTTGAAATGTCCGGTTGTCGTTGCGGGATATGTGCGTGTTTGAATGACAAGCTGTGAGCAAATTGAGGTTGGCATTCAATGCACAATGCTGAAGGATATCTTCGGGGACATCCCTAGATCTCAGGTCTAGGGATGATCCTGACCTGGCGATCCCGATCCTGATGGGTCCCTCCACATCAGATATATCAGCACCGCTGATATTGATATTGATCACCAATACAACTTATAAAAAGCAGCTTATTTATATACCGCTTCAAATCACGGTATGGGATGTCTAAGCGGTTTACAACTGTGAGCTGATTATAGCAGGGATGTGGGTCAGTTTTTAGTACTATATGAGACCTGGAATTGCGGCCGGTCTCAGCTTGGGACAGGCTGAGATGCTCACCGTTTCGTCTTTCTTTTTTCCCTTTCCCTCCTTTCCTTTATATAGGAACACGTCTGGAGCCAGCGGGAAATCCATGTGGTGCTGGGGAACGAGGCTTGCGACCTGGACTCCATGGTGTCCGCCTTTGCCCTTGCCTTCTTCTTGGCAAAGGTAGGTCTTCCATCCCTTCGGTCAACTTTGGGCCACCGTTAAACTCTGATGGACAGGCTCTCCATCTTCCAAACAGCTTCCAAAGGCTTCCAAAGAGAGGTTGGATGGCCATCTTTCCGGAGTGCTTTCGTTGTGTATTCTTGTCTAGAGTCCTGGAGGCCCCTTCCAACTCTGCGATTCTATGGACCTTATCACACAGAGGCAAATCGCTTAAATCCTGTGCAGAAATGGGATTTAAACATCTGGAAAAAAACCCCAAAAGCGGGTTGTTTTTCAGATGTATTTGTATAAAGGAGAAATTACACACCATTAACTCGAATGGAAAGTCGACAAAACCCGCTCCTTTTTACTTTCGGAATTTCCCAAAAGTAAAAAGAGCGGGTTTTGTCGGCTTTCTTTTCGGGTTATTTTCAGAGAAGATGCCAGCCAGAGATGCATGCAAAACGTCAGGAATACATTCTTCTAGAACATGGCCTCACAGCCCAAAAAACCCACAAAAACCTATGCTCCCAGAGCCATTTACAGATTGCTAAAAACAACAGGGTGGTAGCAGTCGAGATGGTAGCATCTGTTTCTGGGACTAGGCATATTTCTTTCCCAAAAGCAAGACCTGGTTTAAATGCCCTCTTTCCCTCGCCTCTGCAGATGTCTCCAGATTCGAAGGCCACCTTCATTCCGGTCCTCAACATCCCGCGCTCGGACTTCCCGCTGCGTACGGAGAGCACCTTCCTCCTCAAAGAGCAGGGCATCCCCGAGAGCTCCCTCGTCTTCCGAGATGAGATCGACCTGCTTGCCCTCCATCAGGCGGGACTCCTTTCCCTGACGTTGGTGGACCACCATGTCCTGCCCAGGTAAGCCGCCTTGCAGGGAGGATGCATGGAGGAAGAACAGACAGAGAGGATGGAGAGTGGACTGGAAGGATGGGGAACGGTGGTAGGGGAGTTAGTTGTTTTGATGTATGAAATACGTTTGTTGATTGTAGGGGAGTTAGTTGTTTCGATGTATGAAATACGTTTGTTGATTGCTGATTATTGGTGTTGAGCCTTTATGTTTTCTTTTATGTTCTTTTATGTTGGTTTTGGAAAGTTAATAAAGTTTTTTTTTTAAATCATCCAATGGCTATTGCCAACCGGAGTTGAATTGATGGCGATGAAGTCCATCCTTCTGCAAGTTCCCTTGCTTCCAGTTGTGAGCATTGATGAAGCCACCTCTTTTGTTCTTTCTGCAGCCGGGACGCAGCCCTGGAGGAGTCGGTTGTCGAGGTGCTTGACCACCGTCCCCTGGAACTGGAGCGTGGCCCTCCTTGCAGAGTGACCGCCGAGTTGGTGGGGTCTTGTGCCACGCTTGTGACGGAGCGGATCCTGCAAGACCCGGTGCACATTTTGGACAGGCCGACGGCAGCCCTTCTTCACGGTGAGGGTGCCGGCTGATATGACTCTGGAGAAAGCAAGAGCCGGTAGCTGGTTGTTGTCGTTTACTCCACACCAGGTTGTTTTGTGAGCCCTGAAGAGGAGAGGCTGTTCCTCCAAGCCGGTATTTTGCACTGCAACTCCCATCAGCTCTAGCCAGCATCAGGGAAATATCTGGGGTCTTCTGTGCTTTTTTTTTTTTAATATTCTATTTATACACAGTTAAAACAAAAACAAAGACAATATAAAACCAAAAAAAATTATACAGTCGCCTCTCTGTTTTCGCGGGGATCCGTTCCAGACACACACACCCTGCAAAAACGAAATATCGTGCATATTCATGCGTGCCACAGGGGCACACACCATTTTAAGTATCCCCTCTTTAAAGTATATCTGTGCTACACAAGACGCTGTGTAGGGCAACTATAAAAGCACCTTTGCACCTTTAGTTGCACCTTTCCCGATTTAGTTGCAAGTCAACTAAACAGGGATCCAGCGAAAGAAATCTTCCAAGCAGCCACAAAACTCTCTTGGCTCTCTGCCTTTGGGATCAGAGAAAGCAGCCTTAATTTTGAACCTGCAAGTGTAAATATTATTTTGGACTGGGCTGGGTTCTGTTTGTATGTATGGTGTGTATGTTCATCAGCTTGCTGATCTGGTTCTTTGTTGTTTCAACAGGCACGATCGTCCTCGACTGTGTCAACATGGCTCCCGAAGCGGGGAAAGTGACGCCGAAGGACATCCATTATGCTTCCC
Organism: Phrynosoma platyrhinos; assembly: GCA_020142125.1. NCBI lineage: Eukaryota > Metazoa > Chordata > Lepidosauria > Squamata > Phrynosomatidae > Phrynosoma > Phrynosoma platyrhinos. The sequence continues at coordinate 1,365,572 of CM034711.1, read as the reverse complement.
TTTTGGAAGCACAGTTCCCTGATCTGCCTTCGAAGAATGCCATATTTGAGGCTCTTCAAAGGGCAAAGTTTGATGTTTCAGGTAATGGTGCTCCCTATATCATCAGCGTTGGGAATCCTGGGATATGGGATGTGTATTTTGAAACACAAAACAGAGAGAATTTGCAGGGTGTCTTAACTGTACACAAGTCTGTGTTGCCAACATCAACAGTGTTTGGTGTCCTCCTAGTTCTTCCGCTTTTATATTGGGACACAAAACTGGGTCGTACCTAGCTTAAGACGGCTCACAGGAAGGGCAATACTAGAGTCCCTCTCCCTCCCAACTTTTAGGAGAACAATTGTGGATAGGAGAGAGTAGGAAAAGAAACAGCAAAATGGAAAGGCAGGGGTAACCATGGTTTGTGGTCTTAACCATGGTTATAATTCATAGCATCTTATGAAACCATGGTTTATTTTGTAGACCACAACCAAGCCTTCCACACACAACCTGCTTCTTACTTTGTAGGCAGTGTAGAGAAGCGGGATATAAATAAAAATTATTATTATTATTATTATTATTATTATTATTATTATTATTATTCTAGAAGTTGCCATAGTTTGTTCTTTGCACCATGGTTGATGGAAAACCATGGTTTTGCAAAAGCCACTTGCAACTATGGTTTTGGCTCTGTGGCTAAACCGCAAACCCCAAACCATTCGGGTTTGGAGATTGCAAACCGTGGTTAGGCATTCCCGAGAGGCCAGAGAGAAGGAAGATAGATGCAGATGGTGCAAAAGAAATGATGTTTCCTAGCTGGGAGTAAATTCCCTATTTATACACTCATGCAAGTTATGTGCAGGAGAATTTGTGGAGAACGGAGGAAGATCACCGTGTTTGTTTTCTCTGCTGAAGAAGCAAATGGTGCTTTTGCTGCAAAGTCTGGCATGCAGCAGAGAAAACGGAAAGACATCCCCAGTGCCATATAAATGAAATGAAAGGAATATATACATAAAAAAACAAGCTACGGTACTTTGAGACCCAGTTCCGGGCAAAAAGCAGGATGTAAAATCAATAAATGGAGCTAAAATAGGTCTTGCTCTCTCTGAGAGGGAAAGGCTAATGTAAAGGCACCATGTGTGCTCCATTTTTCCCTCTTGCCCCAATGGTTTTTGAGACTCTCATTCGTGTCTTTCGTCCTCACAGGCCTCACAACGGACCAGATGCTACGGAAAGACTTAAAGGCCCTCTCTGGCAAAGGAGTCGCCATCGCCATCAGCGCTATCTATGTGGATCTACCGGTAAGTATGAGATGTAGGAACCTCTCTCTCCCCTTGACACCAAATTATTTTTATTTATTTAAAAATTTTATTTTTATTCACATAACACATAACATAGCATACAAGAATATGTACACATAACCAAGACATACACCTAAATAAAACATACATGGCTAACATAACCTCATAACAAACTAAGCAACGTCATCCCTAAAAAAACAGCCCAAAAACCTCCAAGTAACTTCGATCTGACTTATATCTATTTATTTCCTGGCTTTTAGATCTTTGTACTTTATCAACCGTACTCTTCTTATTTCTTTCTGTTCTGGTTCTTATTTGGTTATCTACATGCAATACATTTTGGCATTTACTACTCCACACATTTTCCTTAGGTGCATTTTGTAATTTCCGTTTCATATTGACATATAGTAACTGATGGAAACCTTTATCTGGTTATCAAAAGTAAAATACTCATAGCATATAACTTTTCATAATCATTCATCTTGTATTTCTAAATACAGTCGCCCCTCTGTGTTCACGGGGGATCTGTTCTGGACCCTCCGTGAAAACGAAATATTGCGCATATTCAAGCCCCATAGGCTTGAATGGGTGCACAGTCCCATGCGCGGCTGTGTATGAATGCCGTGGGGGCGCACGCCATTTTAAGTATTCTCTCTTGACCTCGGAAAAATCTATCTATCTCACTATCTATCTATCTCACTATCCCCTTATCTTACTTTCAGGACCCGTCTTTTTCACTTTTTGCCCTTAGGGTAGTCTGCATTTTCTCAAGTATCACAGACCATTCTGTGATTAAATTTATCCAATGATTTGTTTCGGCCCATTACATTTTTAAAATGCCGGCAACCCAAATGGTCAACTGTGTGTGTGAGCTGCTCCTGAAGATTTCTCATGCCCTGATTTCTCTATTCAGGCCTTCCTGGAGCGTCCTGGCTTAGAAGAAGAACTGCGCAGTTTCTGCCAACAGAGAGGTTATGAGATGTTGCTCGCCATGACCATCTCCTTCAATGAGCGCCATGAGCCGTTCCGGCAGATCGCCGTGTACAGTCAGCGTGCGGATCTCCGGACAGCGGTGAGTTCATTCCTGGCATAGTTTGAGAAAAGAGTCCTGAGCATTTCCTTAGAAATCAGGAGATGGCATTCGCCGGCATTTTTTCCAGCCCCTTGGTGTGATTTGATCTTGAATATAGTCGGTAGGCTTCATATTTTTCCTCTTCAAGGATTGTGAGTATTGCAATGGGAGAATACCCCATTCCTTGCTGATAGTCCAATTTTGGTTGCTAGTTGTTGTTCTAAGATTGAGGGCCACATCTTCCCTGATGGAAAAGTTGAATATATCTTTTCCAAAATTTGCAGAAATCCACACTGCACAGCGCTATGTTCCCATCAATATTGCGTAATAACAGCGAAGCTTTTCACACGACGGTGCCATTATTTCGCGATCGTATCATGAACAAAGCTGCAAAATTGCGCTGCTTTTTATCCGCAGGACTTTGCCACTTTATTCACAGGATGATTGTGCGATGATGGGGACGTCGTGTGAAAATCTTTGCTGTTATTGCGCGATATTGACAGGAGCATAGTGCTATGCTCCTGTCTTTTTTCCCTCCGCCGTGTGATAAAGTCCCTAGCTGGGATATTGTGGGAATGAGGTGACCCATGTGTGTGTTGTGTGTTTGTGTGTGTGTTGTTGCTTTTCCTTCACTGCCGCTCTCTCCATCCCTGTCTCCTCCATGTGCCCAGGCAGAACCGTCATCCTTTTTGCTGATTTACTACGCTTGGCCGAATGTTGACGCAGGCGCTTCTGCCTGCCTTGTGAGCTATGCATCCGTCGTCACTCATTAACCACGGTCAAAGGTTTCTGGCAGAGAAAGAGAGAGATCCATCCGGCTGGCCGCTTGCTAAGCAGGGCGGGCAAGCGGCTGGTTTGGGGAGGGGACAGAGGCATGGCCAGCCGTGGGAAGGAAGGGTCAAGGGATCACAATCACGGCAACTTTGGCTGGGCAACAGTGCTCTCCTATCCAACCTAGGAGAGGTAAGTGAAACCTCTGGGAGGGTCTTTCCCTTTGGGCTTCCCTTTCTCCAATTTGTAAGGGAGTATTTTCACCCTCGTACATGCCATTCCTGCAATATTGCACAAGCTTGACAGTTTAAGCAGAGAGGTTTAAGGAATCCATTTTCTCCCTCCCTGTCTCCTTTCTTTCCACATTTCCAGCTGATGCATTGCGTGCACCTTTCTTTCTTTTCCACGCTCACGGAGGGCCATCTCAAACCCTTCACTCCATAGCAAATGCCATGCTCTTCCATAGGCAATTTGATTGATTGATTGATGGATGGATGGATGGATTTGAAGGATTTCTATCAAGGCTTTGTATCCCGCCCTTTCTCCCGCAATGGGATTCGAGGCGGGTTACAATAGTTTTAGAAAGGCAGAACTGAAACATTACAAAGGCCATGCTCTTCCATAGCCAAATTGATTGATTTCTTTCTTTCAAGGATTACTATCAGGGATTTCTATCCCTCCCTTTTTCCTGCAATGGGATTCGAGGCAGGTAACAATAGTTTTAGAAAGACAGAACTGAAACATTATAAATGCCATGCTCTTCTATAGTAAATGCCATGCTCTTCCATAGTCAATTTGATTTCTTCCTTTCTTTCTAGGATTTCTGTAAGGGATTTATATCTCTCCCTTTCTCCTGCAATGGGATTCAAGGCAATAGTTGCAATAGTTTTAGAAAGACAGAACTGAAACATTATAAATGCCATGCTCTTCCATAGCCAAATTGATTGATTTCTTTCTTTCAAGGATTTCTATCAGGGATTTATATCCCTCCCTTTCTCCCGCAATGGGATTCGAGGCGGGTAACAATAAAGTTTTAGAAAGACAGAATTAAAACATTATAAATGCCATGCTCTTCCATCGTAAATGCCATGCTCTTCTGTAGTGTGCCTAGGATGAGAAAGGAGCGTTCTTTCTTTTAATGCACAAATAATCTTTCTTTAAATCTGGGTGTGTTTGCAGAAAACCACAGCTTGTTGCTTCAGACTACAAAATCTGTCAGCCTGCTAGGAATTTCGGGAAATCTCTCCCCCTTATCACTCTCCAAATCTTTTCCTGAATCAAGCCTCTAGTCCTCAGCTTATCTTGGCTTCCCGTAGGTGGTTTCTGTTGAAATGCTCCAAAATAATAAAAGTGGAGAACTGTTGCATGGTTAGGGGGAATGTCAAGATAATCTCTTTGGAGAGGTTTTATGGAAAATGGGTGGAATACACTTTGCTCCGCCAACATCTACACAGATTTTCCACTCCTTGTTTTCTTTTTCTCCTTACCCATCTTTTTTTATCTTCCTCCTTATCTCAGTGACAGCCATGACTAAGTTTTCCATCATTTCGATCAAGATTGTGACAATGCGGACTGTGCTTTTTCAGACACTGCCCTTTCGGTTCCGATTTTAACCATCATCTTTCCCTTTTCTGTGGTTATGCACTTCCAAGGGAATTGTGGCAACCCTCTCCTAGGGTTTTCATAGCAAGATTTGTTCATCATTGCCTTCCTCTGAGGCTGAGAGAGAGTGACTTAGCCAAGGTCATTCAATGGGTTTTCATGGCCAAGTGGAGATTTGAACCCTAGTCTCTTGGACCTCGTTCCCACTATGTTATAAACCGGTTTGCTAACTGTTTTGAAGTGGTTCAAATGAATCACTGAAGTGGTTTGGCGAGGGGGCTCCGTGTGCTAGACCCATTTAACACCCGTCTTTCTGACGCTCATTTTTCCCCGCGTCTTTTGCAATAAATCAGTTCAGCACAAGTGTGAACGAAATGCAAATCAGAATCGGAATCGGTTTCCTATGACGTGATCAGCGATCAGCGACCCGCTGAAGAGGGACCATTTTGAATCGATTCATTAGTCAGTGTGAACAACAAGTGGGTTATTTTACAACAAGAAAATGCGATCGGAGCAAATGTAGTGTGAACCACGCTTCGCTGTCGAACCGATCCATCGATTCGGATCGCAGACTGATTTCATTGTAAGTGGGAATGAGGCCTTGGAGTCTTAGTCCAACAAACGACAATAATAATAATAATAATAATAATAATAATAATAATAATAATAATAATAAAATTTATTTATACTCCGCCCCTCTGCATAGCAATCAGGGTGGCTTCCAACATAAATGCAATACAATAAAATCAATCCCAAACCCAGCCATCCCACCCCTTAAAAAACTACATGACGCTGGCTCAGTTTTTTGGGCAAGACCGATTCAGGGGAGGTTTGCCATTGCCTTCCTCGCTAGGATGAAAGAGTGTGACTTTTCCATAGACAAGTGAGGATTTGAATCTTGGTCTTCCAGAGTCCTAGTCCAACACTCAAATCACTGCAGCATGCTGGCTCTCTGAATGTATTGATTACTGATATTTTTAGTCTACTTCCTCAGATGCATTCGGGGAAATCCCAGTCTGAAATCCCAATTTGGATCTGAAACGAACCAGATGCATTGGAGGAAATAGACTTAAGTCTCCGAAAGTTCCTGCTGCCAACTTCTTTCTTTAAGTTATTAGTCTCAAAGCTGCTACAAGGTCTCTTGACACACCATCTGGGTAGGGTACAATATAAATATCAGGATAACAGGTTTGTTTGGGTTCCTTTCTCATCCTAGGCACACTACAGAAGAGCATGGCATTTACGATGGAAGAGCATGGCATTTATAATGTTTGTTTTTAAAAATTGCAAACTTAATAAATAGCTTAATTTTTTTTTATTAGTCAAAGAACTTTGGAAAATGTTTCTGCAAGGCTGTGGAATCTAACGAATCTGCAAAAAGCATCGGTGTTAACCGTAAGAAAGAAAAACCTCTCCGATCAATACTAATTCATCATCCATATCATTATTATTATCATTATTATTGTTGTTGTTGTTATTAGTCTTACGGCTTCTACTACTGCTACTACTTTGGAATAAGAAAGGAGAATCGAGAGAGGAAACCAAGTAATTTCCATCAGCGTCCCAGCCTCCGACCGCTTGGTTTGTTTTGGAAAGGATGAAACTTCTCCGTTTGCAAGGCCATTGTAAAGACTTTGCGCTCTGCCTGCACTTCCCTGTGGAATACCAATGAGGAGATTCAATTTGCCTTTATTTTAAGCTGCGCCTGGGAGTAAGTCCGCTCATTTGTCGCCATGAATTATAGTTGGAGTCGTAAGAGACCCCAAAGAATTATGATGGTTTAATCACAGTTTAAACTTCCAATTCTCTAAACTCTTAAATAAACTCCTAGGAATCTTTAGCTCTCCAGTTTGACTCTATGGTCAAGGTCCACCAGAAGTTGCACTGGAGGACCTAGCAATTCCTAGCATTTGTAGATCCTCCAGCGCAATTCGGTGGTCAACGTGCGGCAGATATTGACCCCAGGAGGACCTAGAGATTTCTAAAGAGATGTCCCCCTCTTTCTTTAGGGAGGCATCTCCACCATCCTCATCTTCCTCGGAGCTTGGAAATACTCCTTTTTTGGGGTGGGATAACAATGCCCAGAATCCCCAGTGAGCCACGCTAGTATTGTCACCCAATAAAAGGCTATTTCTCAAGCTCTGACGAAGAGAAGATGGTGGAGGTGTCACCTGGCCGGGGATTTGGGGTGTTGGAGTCTCCAAAAGTCACTTTCCCAAGCTCTATTGTCCTGCTGGTTTCTTTATCTCCTCAAGAAGATGGATATATTCTTTTTTTCCCCTCCTGCAAGGATGTGTCTTTGAAATAAATTATATGCCAGTCACCTTCTTGGGTCAAGCTTGGGATTTTTGGCCTCTGGGTCTAACCTTGTCACAGAAGCAAGCAAAACTGGTTTTTGTGTGACCATGTCCAGTTGTTCCTGTTAGTTCCGGGAATCAGATTTTTTAGAGCCTTGTTTTTCCTCTTTTCTGGGTCAACCCCGAATCTTCTTGCAAACTTCGGCCCTCTTTAAGGCAAGGTAACCTGAGCCAGGACTGTTTAAGGAAGAAAATGCAAAAAGCACGGTGAGTGTTGACCATGAAGAAGACAAAAATAATGACCTTGGGTGATTTAACCTAAGTTTAAAAGCAAAGACGTTGAAATAGTTAAAGATTTCCTATAGCTGGGCTCAGTTATTAACCAAAACGGAGACAGTAGTCCAGAAAGCAGAAGAAAACTAAAGTGTTGGAAAGGCAGCCATAAAGGAACCAAGTAGGGTCCTCAAGTCTAAAGTTTGTTTGTTCATATTTTCCTTCTCAACATATTAATCTGTATTTGTACTTGTAAGCAGCCTTGATTGCCAAGGTGAAAGGCGGGGTATAAGAAATTATTATTATTATTATTATTATTATTATTAAAGATATATGTCATTAAATATAAAAATTACAATCGTCCTATCCATGTTATTTCCACTTTCTGTGTATGGTTGCAAATGGTGGACAGTGAAGAAAGTGGACAGGAAAGAAATAAGTTTGAAATGTGGTCCTGGAGAAGAGTTCTCTGGATACCATGGACTGCTAAAAAGACCAATAAATGGTTCATAGAGAAAATCAAGCCTGAATTCTCCCTAGAAGCGGAGGTGATTAAACCGAGGCTGTCGCATTTTGGACATATCATGACTTGACTCATTGCACAAGACTTTAATGCTTGGTAGAGAGCCAGCATGGTGTAGTGGTTTGAGTGTTGGACTATGACTCTGGGGACCAGGGTTTGAATCCTGGCTCGGCCATGGAAACCCAGTGGGTGACCTTGGGCAAGTCACACACTCTCAGCCTCAGGGGAAGGCAATGGCAAACCTCCTCTGAACAAATCTTGCCAAGAAAACCCTCATATGGGGTCTTCTTAGGGTCAACATAAGTCGGAAACGACTTGAAGGTACACAACAACAAACAACAAAGTAGTAGGAAGAAGAGGAAGAAGACCACACTAGAGGTGGAATCCATCAAGGAAGCCACAATTGCCTTGGGTTTGCAAGACCTGAGCAGGGCAGAGGATGGCCAGGAGTCTTGGAGGTTTCTCTGAGTTTGCAAGACCTGAAGAGTGCAGAAGATGTCCAGCCAGGAGTCTCTGAATTTGGAAGACTGAGTTGGGCTGAAGAGGTCCAGCCAGGAATCTTGGAGGTCTCTCTGAATTTGGAAGATTGAGTTGGGCAGAAGATGTCCAGGAGTCTTGGAGCTCTCTCTTGAGTTTGCAAGACCTGAGGAGGGCAGAGGATGGCCAGGATCCTGGGAGATATTTCATTCATATGGTCACTGTAAGTCAAAGTTGACTTGATGGCAAGTACTATAACAATAGCAACCACCGACTAAAACATTCATTCCTTCTTGGAAGGGAAGTCAGCCAACCCTGACATGTTGGGTAGACGGTGGGATTCCTTTTATTCAAAAAAGGAATTGCATCACAACTTTTGCTGGTGGGTGCCATGAGTTGTGGAGGGCCAGGGCGGCCACGAGGGTCTGAGTCATTTCTCGTGGGGCTCTCCTCCTCCCCATTCACTGCTGACTTCCGCGTTTCAGAGAGAGCTAATAAAAGACGAAAATAAAAAGAATTGTAATGAGCCGCTTGAGCCGGTGGCGTGAAAGAGGACTTGGCAGGGAACTCTGTGTTCTTCCAGAGCACCCTTTTCCATCTCATTCGGGGTGGCCCTTTCCTCTTTGGTCCAGGTGGGTGGCCACGGGGCATGGCATGGCATGGCATGGCAGAGTGGGGAGAAAGGGGGCACAAAGGACCCTTTCTTGCATAGGTTTGGGAAGAGAAGTTCCCAGTCAGGGCATCCCTCCTCTCTCTCGCTTTAAAACATTTGCACGTCACTCTCTTGAAGCGGCTGGGAGCTTTTGAGAACAGGCCTCCCTCCAACTCAGCTGGCTGGGGAGGATGGGAACTGTAGTCTCAACACAGTTCAGAAAGGCTGAGCTAGAACTACAAACTGGTATCTGGAAGTATGAATTTGTAGTGGTGGCCAATTTTCACCACCCAGTTGGGTGGCGATGGGGCATGGCAAGGTGTGGGGAGGAGGCTAGGAAGGGGGCACAAGAGACCCTTTCTTGCATAGGTCCCTTCCCTGGAGACTGTTAACCCCCTTGACCATTTTTTGTCTTACTCTTTCTTCCAGGTGTGCCAAACTTTGGAGCGCTCTAGGGACCCTTCCCTCAGCCTTTCACCACTCGAGAGCCCATATTCCACTGTCCGCGCATACCGTCAGGGCAATACCACTGCCTCACGCAAGAAGGTCCTCCCCATCATCAAGGACTTCCTGAAGGATTGGGACCGGGGCCGCCCTACCACCACCGCCACTATGCAGCCTGAGGCCACAAGCCAATGCCCCCAGCCGAGATTGGAAGCCAAAGGTGTCGAAAGCCGTCGCCCGGAGGAGCCCGACGCGGCCCTGAAGGATCCCACCAAGTCCCACCGCTTGGGGGACGATCTGGCGGATGACGACACCCCGCTGCCCCCCACCCCGATGAACAGCCTCGTGGACGAGTGCCCCCTCGACCGAGGTCTCCCCAAACTCTCGGCGGAGGCCGTCTTCGAGAGGTTCAACCGTATCGCGGCGACTCGTGCGTCACCGGACGAAAGCCCCCAAAAGAAGTGAAGCAGAGTTTGCCAAAGCTGGACTCCTCCAAATTCAGAAAAACTTTTGGTGTTTATGGGCGGGCGGGTGGGTATGAGGACAGAAACAACCCTTGCTTGGAAAGATTAATCGTACGGTACCTTTCTTTACATAATTTCCTGTATTGCAACCAGAGGGTTATGGCTTAGGGGCTGAGATACAAGAATTACCAAGCCTCAGCCTCCATCTTGTGTGTCAGGGCAGGTTCTGAGTTCAAGGCAGGCACATAGCAGGTGCAATGCCTTGCTTGTTCGGTTGCTGGTTATGACACTGCCATGAACAGAAGGGAAGAGCTGGAGGGAAGTGAATGGAAGTGTCTCGCTGTTGCATTTACCTGTAACGGAGAGTGCATTTGCTCTGTGGCAATCCAGGGACAGTGATGCTCCAAATATGCAACGCTCCCAAAAGAGGCAGCAGAAAAGAAACCACATCATTGACTGTTATGCACCTGGTTCCTTCTAGATATAAGATTAAGGTTATAAAGTTATAAGAAGCATGGGCCATGGGTTTGGGTTTCTTTTTGCAATGTTAGAGGAATGAGCTCTAGAAAATGGAGAAGAGGCAGGGGAGGGATTGCTTTAAAGACTCCTTTCCCTTTACTTTGGCTCCCAAATTTATTCCAGAGTGGCTCCATATAGGTTACAGAACGAGAGATGAGACCTTTTGGATCCATGCAACCTAGTCTTCAGGGATGATCAAATAGGCAGTAGCTTGCAAGGTGTGAAATTGCCAGTGGATTTTGCTGGTCCTAATTAAACTGGATTATATAATTGGATTATATAGATTATATCATTGGAAGTAAAAGATGGCATACAGGTTAGTCTCTTGCTTTCCTTCTAGATGCATCCCATCCCACAAACAACTTCTGAAGGGCCAAGCCTTTGCGCACGGCAACCCGATAATGGCTTCGGACCTTTGCAGATGGTGGTGGCAATGCCAGAGAGGTATGCAATAATGTGGGTTATTAAAATTATAATGCTTCGATGAGCAATGCACAAGGTTCCTCCATCTTGAGAAACAAGACAAGTTGATATATCCTTTGAAGCCAACACGAAACATATATAAGAGCAACTTGCAAACAGTTAGTAGGACGCGTCCGGCAGAAAACTGTTTGCAAGTTGCTTTTATATAGGTTTCATGTTGGTTTCAAAGAATATATCAACTTGTCTTGTTTCTCAGCCTAGAGCCTTGTGCATTGCTTATCTAGCATTATAATTTTAATAACCCACATTATTGCATACCTGTTTTTGTTTGGTATTGTTGAGATCAGTAAGGGTACGGTGGTTTTTATCTTTTGAACTCCACAGAGGTGCCGTACCTGCCATATCCTTTGCAAGCACCCAAAATCCAATGGATAAACCCACATCCTTGAGCATCATATTCTCTGCTTGCTGTAAAAACAAAAGTATCCTGTCCCCATTCAACCCCAGATATTTTACTCATTCCCACAGGCGAAACAGAATGAGGCCAGGCAACATGCTTTTATATTTTATCAGTGCCTCGAATTCTGGCCGTTTCCAGGTTAGATCCTGCTGCCCACAAGGATGATGGGAATTGCAGTTCTGGGTTGAAACAGAACAAGGGGAAGGGTTTTAGCAAAATCACCACTGCCACCTTGATCTGAGGCAGCCCCAGAAATATTGAAGAGCTATACTGTTTTTTCTTGCAGAGCCACAAATGAAGACCATCAGACGTAATTTTCACAGGACTGTTGGGAAAAATGCATTTCTGGGGATCAACTTATTTTGCAGTTTATTTTGTAATAAGGAGGAATCCACCTTGGTGCGTTCCTGGGTTCTTGTTCTCCTCTGGTTTAATGCCTGCTTGTACAGTATATATCCTAGAGAGAGTGTTTGAAACGAATTGATCCTTTTTCAGCGAATAAAAGGAAGTCACGAATCATGCCGTTTAAAGATTTATTATTATTAATTTATTATTATTATTATTATTATTATTATTATT
>CM034711.1:1342632-1353639 GCA_020142125.1 Phrynosoma platyrhinos | reverse complement strand
TATATATATTCTGAAAAAACTATATATATAGTTCCACTTGAGGATCTTGTCTAGTTCCTTCATCACTGCCCTTCCTAGTCCTAATCTTCTGATTTCTTGACTTCAGTCTCCATTTAGACTTATGACTGAGCCAAGATATGGAAAATCATGATCTATTTCAATGTCTTCATCTACTTTAAAGTTCTGTAAATGACCGGTGGTCATTATTTTTGATTTCTTAAATGTTCAGCAGTAACTTTTCCTTTGCACATTCTTACTCAACTTCCTTTAAGAATGAGTCTTAAATACAAATTTGATCCCCAAACTCAACAGAAATGGGATATAAAGGTGGGAATCCCAGCTCCTTAGCTTGACAGTGTATTGACCGAGATTATCTGGATACAGAGAGGCTCTTTTCCCTATTTGCATTCTCTCATTTGGCTTGTCGTCCAAACGCTACTATTTATTTTACGTCTCCTGGCAGCCTGTGCGATCGGTGGAAAATTAAATGTTTAACTTTGCACAGCTGAAGGAAGGAGGGCAAGCGACACCCACACAGAATACCTGGGCTGTTAAGCAACTCTGGCAATTAATTTCTATAAAGATGCTTCTATTTTTGCTCCACTGAACAATTCCCTCATCCTAAAAGTGTCAGAAGTTCAGCAATTAAGTGGAAGGCACTCAGTGCATGCTCAGGGGATATGTTACTTTTATCATCATCCACTCCACAACCTACTAAGGGTGCATCTACATTGTGGAAATAAAGCAGCTTGACACCACTTTAATTGCCGTGGCTCCATCCTCCAGAATCCTGGGATGTGTAGTTTGGTGAGGCACCAGTATTCTTTGGTAGAGAAGGCTACAGACAAGCCTTGCAAAACTATAAATCCCAGGATGGAGTTGCAGGACTTAAAAGTGGTGTCAAACTGAAAGATGATGTAGAAAGAGAGGAAGATGGCATACTAGATGGATGTTCTCTACCAAGGAGGTCACAGGTATGAATTTAGAGGACCAAAGCAGAGCAATGGAGGATAAGGAGTCTTGGAGATGTCTCATCCTCAGCTCACCATGAGTTGGGAACGATTCGAGGGCGGTTAACAACAAACAACATGTCCCGATCCACCAAAGGAAAACCCCTTTCCTGGGAAGAATTGCTTTCATGCCATCTTTTGGACTGTGAACTTGGAGCATAACAGATCCAAGGAGCAAAGCCTCCCCTCCTTTGCATTCCCAAATCTATCTGTAATGCAAACTGGCTATCCTACAAAAACCTCTCCAAAAATGTCATTAAGAAACACAGGTTTGCATTTTGCAATGGTGCTGTACCATCGTCCGCCACGAGACGGCAGCAGCATCACAAAGGATGGGAGCCATGGACCTCTTCCTTAGATGCTACATAGATCTCCTCCCTGGATCTCCCCTGATCTCCAGGGGAGATCCATTTCATCTAGGATGCTCCATTCCATTTCCTACCTGATTTAGTAAATATAAGGAATACCTTTGATGCACAAAGCATGTGGGTGCATTTAGGTTCTGCAATAAAATACGGCTGTACGAAGAAAAGTTGAGCCAGCTGTGCCCTCCTTTGCAATTCCATTCCGATCCATTCCAGATCCCTGCTTGACAAATCTTAAGAAATCTTTATTTTATTTTATTTTATTTTCTGGAGGGTCCATTCAAGTGTCGTATCTCTGTTTGTGCTGCCTTACTCTATTCCAACTTAACACCTCGGTTTCTCTAGTCCTTGTGTGCATGCGTAATTGTGTGTTCTAAGTACGTGTGTTGATTTCCCCTTATAAATAAAACTCATTATCATTGGATATTTGCCTCTGGAGTTCTATGTGTCTCTAGACTTGGTATATATAGGGATTGGTCCATTGGCTAAGGACTTTATCACACAGGGGACGGGACATCATTATCTTGTCCCTGTCCCATGCTTATCGCGTGATCGCTGGAAGGGCTTTCACACCAAATTGTGTTTATCCGGATATTGTCCCATCTCAAAAGTGTGATTGAATGTGATTGCGCAGAAGGCTTTCTCACTAAATCACGCTGATCCTGTAAATGTCCCGTGAACAAAGTAGAATTGTCCTCTCATTTCCCCTAATTTTGTATTATCGGAAGATCCTGATAATACAATTCCACTTCATTGATGGGATGACATTCACGGGATCAGCGCAATGTCGTGAGAAAGCCTTTTACACAATCACGTTCAATCACGCTTTCTGGATGGGATAAAGACGCCCGTCCCCGTGTGATAAAGTCCTAAGTCACCCGGCAACTAGGCACTATTACCTTTGAGCTAAAATTTAATTCCTCAAACATACATTGGTCTTTGAGTGTCCTGAAAAATCCCTGGATGCTCAAGTCCCATTATATACAATGGTGTCCCTTATACGAAATGGCAGAATCAAGGTTTGCTTTATTGAAATTATTATTATTATTATTATTATTGGAGTATTTTCAAGTCGTGGATGGTTCAATTTGCAAATGCAGAATCTGTGGATACGGAGGGCCAACCATACTATTTTTTTTCCCTTCCAGTCTGGGATTGAAGGCAGTTTTCCAAAGTGAAATATTTTAGGTACAGCTAAAATATTTATCTCGTGGAAATGTTGTTGTCGTTGTTGTTTTGTATAATGCAGTTAAATGGTCAGTAAAATTTAAAAGCAGGTAAAAGCAGTGTTTCATGTCTCCTTCACAGCCACCTCCAAAATCCAGGAGTGTGTGTGTGTATATATATATATATATGCATATGTGTGTGTGTGTGTGTGTGTGTGTATATATATATATATATATATATAAAAAAATTTGCTGCGGCATTAGGACCCAGCCGCCCTTGTCTGGTTCTCTTTAAGTATTTGTTTATGCAGACAAACCAGTTTCGGGCGAGTCTGGGCCTTAACACCGTTTTCGTGGGACATCCCAGCGTCCCAGTTTGTGTGTTTTGGGTACCTGATAAGGAACAAGAGGATCCCGGCAGCAAAATTTGGGGATTTTTCAGGGGTCCAGATGGGGTCTTATGTGGGAAATGAGGATGCCCTTCCATCCGAAAGGTGAGTCATTGGACAGGGCTTGATCTGGAGCAGTTGTTCTTTGTACCGGCTCCGAACAGAGAAAATGTTAATCAGATTTACTGACTTGCAAACCAAAAATTCAAAATATTTGGGGTCAGCTTCATCCCATCAGATTTACTGAATTGCAAACTGAAATCTCAGATTATTTGGGGTCGGATTCATCCCACCAGATTTACAGAACTGCAAACTGAAAATTCAGACTCTTTGGGGTTGGCTTCATCCCATTGGATTTACAGAATTGCAAACCAAAAATTCAGAATTTTGGGGGTCAGCTTCATTCTATCAGATTCATTGAATTGCAAACCAAAAATTGAGAATTTTTGGGGTCAGCTTCATCCCATCAGATTTACTGAATTGCAAACCAAAAACTCAGACTCTTTTGGGTCGGATTCATCCCATCAGATTTGGTGAATTGCAAACTGAACACTCAGAATTTTTCCAATCCATCCCTAGTTTATTCACTTTGATAACAGGACAAGAAGAGAAGGAAAAGTGAGGATTATAATAAGATTCTTGAAAGAAATAAAAGATAGGTAAGTAGGTAGGTAAGTAGGTAGAGAAGTTTTTAATTTATATCCTGCATTTCTACCAGCAAAAATTTTAAAAAGTGTACAGCTAAATCGTATCTCTGTATATGGTCTGCTTTCAAGGCTTCATCCGCACTGGAGAAATAATCCAGTTTGACTATTGCTAATCAGTGCTATATAATTCTGAGAATTGTAGTTTGTTGTGGCACCAGAGCTCTTGTTGTTGTTGTTGTGTGCCTTCAAGTTGTTTCCAACTTGTGGCAAATCTATCCTGGGGTCTTCTTGGCAAAATTTGTTCAGAGGAGGTTTGCCATGGACTTCCCCTGAGGCTGAGAGAGTGTGACTTGTCCAAAGTCACCCAGTGGGTTTCATGGCTGAGCTGGAAAGTTGGAAATGACTTGCAGGCACACAACACACACACACACACACACACACACACACACACACACACTTCTTCCATGTTTGTTGCTCCTCATTTGCTGAAATTTGGAGGTCGACTGCCTCTGGACATGGCATTTTCTGGCATTGCAGGTGATGAAAATGCAAAATCGAACCTCCATGTCTAGAGGCAGTCTATCCCATGCAGATCCCATTTGTTGGCGGAGCAGCAAGAAAGGGAGGCGACACTTCTAGTTTCCTCCTGTGACTGTGTCTGCATTTTTTGCATGCCACCAAAATCCGCCCTCCTGTCCCTTCCAAATAAATGCCTTTTCTGCCCGATCGGGGAGGAAGGAACCGGTGCAGCCAGACCATCAAGTTGGGCTGAATTCGAATCCAGGGCTGGTTTAAAAAAAAACCCCAAAAACCAACAAGCCCACTCAGTTCCTTTACCTGCAGAAACACAAGAAAATATTTGCAAGGTAGAGAAACCAGAGAACCAGTGTAGCGCAGTGCTGGCATGGACCTCAACCAAGGGCCACACAGTATACATACCCCACACACTTCTATGCCAGCATTCTCTGAAGATGCCAGCCACAGATGCTGGCGAAACGTCAGAAAGAAACTCTTCTAGAACATGGCCACACAGCCCGAAAAACCCACAAAAAACTATATATTGTTCCTATTTACAGTGCAGATACACCTCGAGTGGATGCAACCTAAACAGGGCCAACAAACCCAAGCATCCTTGGCCAAAATTCCTCCTCCAGCAATGGAGGAAAAAAAGATTTCGTGGTCCAGTGCAATTCATCAGGGAAGTGAAAAGCGTGCCTCTCTTTGGACTTTGCTGCTGCAGGTTGAAGAAGGAGGAACCCAAGAAGGCTTTTCTCCCGACGCAGGGAGACGAAGGAGCGAACGTCATCCCAGGGATGGAGTTGAAGGAAGAATGGCAGGACGACGGATTCCCACGGTGAGCCACGTCCCGATATGGAGGTAGATCTCCGATCATGGCTTAGGGGACCCTCCGTTTCTATCCTGGAAAGGTGTGGGGGATCCCTTACTCCATGTGTCATTTTGTGGACATCCTTAGGGTTTTCACATAACAGGTCTTGATTTACAAATATTACATGGCCACGGTTTGTCCATCCCTTGCCTTCGGCCACGCTGCAGAGCCAACTCAGATGGTCCTCCACCATTTTGCAAAGGCTTCTTCTCTCTTCTGTCTCGCAGGCCTCTGCCGGAAGAGATCTCCGAAGAGGATCTGGAAGGATCCAGTGCAGAACTGAGCCCAGGTAGGTTTGCAGGAGGAACAGCCTATTCAATCGCTTTGCTTGGAGTTTTGGGGATATTTCTGGTCCTGGATTCGAGGGGGGGGGAAACCTCTAGATTTTTCTCTCATCTTTCTTACCATCGTGGTTCTTCCAGGGTTAGGACTTAATGGACAGGGCTATTATGATCCCAGATTTGTAAGAGCTCACCAGGTAGTCAATTTCATTTTGCAGGAGATGTTGGCAGAATTTGAACCTGGGGCTTTCTACCTGCAAAGTGGAGTATCCCTATTTGACCACTGATCTCTGACCCTTTGGCCTTTGGTCACCAGTTGCCCTCAACACGCTGGAGCTTTGCGGACGGCGACACATGAAGAAGCGCCTCCCAGCGCCTGATCTCAACGAGGGATCGCTGAAATCCGACGAGTTTCCGGAACGCACGCCAGAAGGGAGCCTGGACATCAATGTGGATGAGTTGGAGACACCGTCTGAGAGTGAGCTGCAGGAAGGCTCGGAGACCTGTCACGAGTTCGAATGGGAAGGTGAGGGCACTGGTTCAGGTTTCACTCAGGCAGAAGACACTCCAGTAATGGAGGAAGGAGCCTTCATGGGCAGAGGAGAAAGAAAGAGATTTGTTTGGGGGGATACATTTGCCTATACCTTGCACTTTAAAGCAGCTTTCTAGGCTGCAAACCTGAGCTCTGTTGTAGTCAAGCATTTTTGGGGGAGGCTGCAAACCTGACCTCAATTGCACTTCCATGTAAATGGTTCCCAAGCTATAACAGCGCTAAGTTGGAACTGCAACTGAGCTCACTTGCATGCCACCAGTTCCCAGGCTGCAAACCAAATCTCAGTTGCGAATGCCACCAGTATCCAGGCTGTAAACCAGTTCAGTTGCGGATGCCACCAGTTCCCGGGTTGCAAACCAGAACTCAGTTCCATGCCGCAGGCTGCAAACCGGAGATCAGTTCCATGCAATAGCTTATCAGGCTGCAAACCCAAATGGGTGAAATGCACCCGTTGATATAAATCCTATTTTCTCTATCCCGTTGCAATTAATGTATTCCTCAGACGATCTTCCCAGGGCCCAGCGAGTGGACGGTCATCACCTGGCGGAGAGATTTTGCACTGGCCGGGTGATGGACACCAAGGATCCCGATGGCCGGATGTGGCGGATCTTCCTGACGGAGGAGCAGGAGCAGAAAGTAGATCTGTGCGCTGTCGGACCGTACAAGAGAGTGATCTCCCATGGAGGTAATGGCAGGAGAACTCCATTTTTTAAAAAATACGTATATGTGAACTAATTTGGCTCTTAGCGATAATTATCGGATAGCGATGGTATCTCTCGTAACAAAGCGAACTCAACATTTAATTCACCGTGGAAATTTGTGATTCACGGGAGGCAGATTCTGGGTGGCACGGATGTCCCAGATTTGTGTAAAACAGTAAAATGCCTCCAGAAAGAATGGTCAAGAAAATGGGGAATCGATGCAAATTGAAAGAATTTTGTTTAAGGGTTTTTTACGATTAAAAAAAAGAACCATTTTTCAAAACCTGAAATGGTTTTGTTTCGGATTTGGTATTTAAACATCTGAAAACTCTCTCTCCCCGCTGTCCTTCTCTTCCAGGATATTACGGCGAAGGTTTGAACGCCATTATCGTATTCGCTTTGTGTTACTTACCGGAGAGTTCTGTCCCAGATTATCCGTATGTCATGGAGAACCTTTTCAGGTGAGTCTCATGTCTCTGGCGTCCACCGCGACTGTCCATTTGTACCCATATAACCAAGAAAAGTGCCCAAGTATAGTCAAATCTGCCCTTGCTTTTTTCATAAACACCCCAAGTGGATCTTTTGCAAAACTAACGGCTCTTGATTGCTCATTAAAAACGGATGGAGATCAAGGATGGTGCCCGCCTGGCCTCCCTTGGGAGGGAGTTGCAAATCCTAGGGGCAGCCACTGAGAAGGCCCTGCTTTGTGTTGCCACCAAATGAGCCTGAGAAGGTTATGGGACAGAGATAAGGTCCTGTTCCATGAGTCTGGGAAGACTGACCCACTCTGGACAATGCTGACCACTGACCACTCCACCGCAGGTACATCGTAGGAACGCTGGAGATGATGGTGGCCGAAAACTACATGCTGGTGTGTCTCAGCGGGGCCACTCCACGTAGTCGAATGCCTTCTTTTTCTTGGATCAGACAGTGTTACCAAACCATAGACCGGAGGTAAGACGGACTGACCAGGAGGGAGGCTGGAAACTGGTACCAGTTTGGAAAAGGTGCAACTGGGTTGCAAAAGTCTTTGTTCCCTGCTCTACCCAGATTGAGAGATAGTATGGTGCAGTGGTTTGAGCGTTGGACTAGGACTCTGGAGACCAGGGCTCAAATCCCTGCTCAGTCAAGGAAACCCAGTGGCTGAAGTCACACTCTCTCAGCCCCAGGGGAAGGCAATGGTGGTGAATCTTGAACAAATCTTGCCAAGAAAACCCTATGATAGGGTTTCTGTAAATTGGAAACGACTTGAAGGCACGCAACAAAAACAATTGAATCCAATTAAATTCTGTTTAAATTGGGGGAAATGCTGAGCAATATAGAGAGCTAGTGTGGCACAGTGGTTTAAGTGTTGGACTATGACTCTGAAGACCAGGCTTTGAATCCCAGCTTGGGCAAGTTACACTCTCTCAGCCTTAGGGGATGGCCATAGCAAACTCCCTCTGAAGAAACGGACCAAGAAAACCCTGCAATAGGTTTGAAAAAACGCTGTGGCAGGGAGTTCCACTGGCCAACCGTGGCTTAGGTCCCCCTTTGCTTTTCATTCTAGGCTCCGGAAGAACCTGAAAAGTCTGATTATTGTCCATCCCACTTGGTACATCAAAGCTTTGATGGCCGTCTTTCGACCATTCATCAGGTAGGTGATGCTTTCCTCTTGGTCTGAAGAAAGAGCAATTCATTTGCATCGCTTAACTTTAGCCAACAATTAATTAGCGATATTCATTTTGATTAATCAGATGTGATAAAACAATGCATTCCTTGCATTATTAAAACAAAACCAATGCAACACTTTTTAAACTGCATCGTTTACCTTCTTAATATCTTTTCAAAATAAAGGAGCTGGTGTGGTGTGGTGTAGTGGTTTGAGCGTTGGGTTATAACTCTGGATGCCAGGGTTCAAATCTACCATGGAAACCTACTGGGTGACCTTGGGCAAGTCACACTCTCTCAGCCTCAGGGCAAGGCAAACCTCCTCTGAACTGGGATGCAAAGATCTTTATTCCCTGCCCTACTCAGATGGAGAGATAGCATGGTGTAGTGGTTTGAGTGTTGAACTATGATTCCGAAGACCAGGGTTCGAATCCATGCTCAGCCAGGGAAACCCCTGGGCCACCCTGGGCATGTCACACTCTCTCAGCCTCAGGGGAAGGCTAAGTAAACCCCATGATAGGTTTGCATTAGGGTTGCCATAAATTGGAAAGGACTTTGAAGATGCACAGCACTAACAATAGGCGCCAACACTCTTTGGCAAAGAGGGCTAAAGGCCTTGCAAAACTACAAATCTCAGGATTTCATAGGCTGGACCTATAGCACTTAAAAGTGATGTCAGACTACATTATTTCGATTTTGTCAATGCACCCCAAAATTCATGGATTATCTCTCTCTCTAGTTCCAAGTTCAGCCGGAAAGTGCAGTTTGCCGAAAATCTGGCGGAGTTGGCGCGACTCGTTCCCTTGGATCAGGCCCACATCCCGGATCCCGTCCTCCAGTGAGTAGGACCAGCATCCCCTCCTCCCCAATCCGGTACCCCCCCAATGGGGGATTCTGGGAGTTGTCATCAGTCCTTCTCAAAATGGCAAGGGCAAGGGACACAAGGAGCCTTCCGGCTGCCATTTTGAGAAGGACTTTGGAGCAAAAAAGAGGTATTTTGGGGGAGTGGGGTATTATGAAGTTCTAGGTCAGTGATGCCCAAACTCTGGTCCTCCAGATGTTTTATACAATATTATACAAATTACTATTTGTAATTTTATATATTTTAATTGATATTTTAATTTTAATTTTTACATATAAATAATGTTGGCTTGCAGTATCTCCATAAATCCACCAGATGGTGCACTTCTTCACTTAAGAATGGGAAGTGGACTTTTCGAGATACTGCAAGACACTATAAATATATATATATATATATATATATATATATATATATATAATATTAATTATATTTTATTTTTAGTCTAAAAGTGGGAAAGTATGCAAACTCTCAAAGCAATATTATAAATATATAACCATACAAAATGTTTTTTTTTCCTTTCCTTTCTCAGACTGGATCAATCCAAGAGCTAACCAGAAGAGAAGCAATTTGGATTTTAACCCCTTTTCCCAATCTGTAAATAAATTAAACTCCTTACACCAGCGTTTTAATTTTAATTTGAATTTTACGGGTTAAAATATACACATATCTTATCCATTTTCACAAAGAAGCTTTGGAGGAAAGCAACCAGAGAAGCCCAATTCGGCATTGGAATCGAATCTCCTTTATATCCGAAATGCTTGGGGCCAGGAGTGGGTTGGAATTGGGAATATTTTGGAATATAGTCCGGATTTGGGAATATATGCATCTACATACGTCGTGATATTAGACGGGATCCGAGTCTAAACACAAAATTCATTCACGTTTCGTATATATTTTATACACATAGTCTGGAAATAATTTGGGATTTTTCCCACGGATTTTGGAATATTTGCATCGACATTGAGATATTATCTTGGAGACGGGATCCAAGACTAAACATAAAATTCATTTATGTTTCGTATATATTTCATACACATAGCCTGGAAATAATTTGGGAGTTTTCCCACGGATTTTGGAATATTTCAATCTACATCATGAAATATTGTGAGACTAAACATGGAATTAATTGGCATTTCATATGCAACTTATTTATAAGGTAATTTTTATACACAATATTTTAGATAATTTTGTTCCTTGAATAAATTTGGCAAAATTCAAGTTCTTGGGCTGAGGACTGAGTTTACAGAAAGCACTCTGCATGTGCTCAGAGACACAGTCACTCTATTATATTATTCCTTGTACTATTTTCTTGTGTGTATTTATTTATATAGAATATCTTAACAGCTAGAAGTCTTTCTAAAAAGTCTTTAAAAACAGTATCAAGCAGGCAAAGCCTACAGTTAAGAGTAGGTTTATAAAAAGTGTTAGCAAACCTCTATCTTCCTTTTTTAAAAATAAATATTTTTATTACACATTAAAATACATACAAAACCTGCAACATAACAAAATAACATACTTTAAAAATGTACAGTCAACTAACATGCTTACCTTTGCATACAAACCTAACATTTAACAGAAAAATCCTTTAATATAGTTTTAAAGATTAAATTGATATTTTTATAAATTTACATAATTTTAATTATATTTTTTAACTTATAAATTATTTTTTCTTTATTTTTTGTGTTTTATATTTTAAAATTTATATATTAAATTTTAATATATAGAAATATTTACTATTTGTCATTATATAATTTATAATTTCAAAAATATAATTAAAATTGTATATATATATATACATATAATTGGCTTGCAGTATCTCCAAAAACCCACCAGAGGGCGCACGTCTTCACTTAAGATGTGAACTGCGCCATCTGGTGCATTTTTGGAGATACTGCAAGACACTATAATATATGTATACAATTATAATTATATTTTTGAAATTATAATTTTTTTTCTTTATTTTTTGTGTTTTATATTTTAAAATTTATATATTAAA
>CM034711.1:1288608-1342532 GCA_020142125.1 Phrynosoma platyrhinos | reverse complement strand
TTTAAAATTTATATATTAAATTTTAATAAATAGAAATATTTACTATTTTTAATTTTATATATTTTAATTAATATTTTAATTTTCATTTTAACATATAAATAATATTGGCTTGCAGTATCTCCCTTTTATTTATTTATTTTATTTTATTTATTCTATTTATTTATTTATTTATTTATATTTATATTTTATTTTTTATGTTTTATATTTTAAAAATTATATGTTAAATTTAAATAAATATAAATATTTACTCTTTGTAATTTTTTATTTCTTAATTAATATTTTAATTAATATTTAATTAAATTCACTTTTCCTTCACATCTGGTGGATTCTTGGAGATACTGCAAGACACTATATATATATATATATATATGTGTGTGTGTGTGTGTGTGTCTATATATATATAATTTTAAATTTTATGTCTATATATATATATATATATATATATATACAATTTTAAATATATTTAAAATCATAATTTCTTTTTATTTATTTTTTAATTTTTTTTGTATTTTTAATGTTTTATATTTTAATTTTATATATTAAATTTAAATAAATATCTCCCTGTTCCCTGATATATCTATAATATTTTACATATTATATTTTGTATATATTTTCTATTTTTTTATATTTTAATTCTTGTTTACATTGTAAATTTTTTATATTTTAATTTATATTTTATATGTCTGGCTGTTCATATATATATGTGTGTGTTATTATAGGTATGTGTTTGTGTTTGTCTCTGTGTGTGTGTATATATATATATATATATATGTTTAACTATATATATATATATATATATATATATATATAAATGCAAAGAATTGGCTTGCAGTACCACACCACCTTTTGGACACAGATTGCAGTCTGATAATGCAATCCATATATATAAATATATATCAAAATATCTAAATCTATATGGATATACACACACACACACACACACACACACACATATATATATTGTATCTTTTTGTATATCTATATTTATTTCTATATATATATTGTGATATATATATATATATATATATATATATATATGTGTGTGTGTGTGTGTGTGTGTGTGTGTAGGAAAAGGAGAAGCGTGCTGCAAGCCAATTATATGTGTATATATATATATATATATATATATATATATATATATGTCTGTGTGTTGGTATGTTTGTATGTATATAAGAGAAAAAGAAAGTGAAACGCAATGAATTGGCTTGCAATATTACACTGAATCCACCAGATAGTGCGCTATATATATATTTGTTATATATATATATATATATATATATATATATATATATATAGGAGATGGAGAAGCTCTCCGCCTTGTGGACACGTTCCTGTACTGCAAGCCAATTCTTTGCAAGAATTCTTTGCAGGAATCTTCTGTAAATTCTTTTGGCGAGTTCCACCTCCCTTTGTTCTCCTTTGTTGCTTAGCGAAGCCACGCCCCCAACAGCCCCTTGGCCACGCCCACCCTCATCCAGAAGGAGGATTTGAACCCTGGCTTGGCCGTTTGGTGATCCTGCGGTTCCTCCTCCGATGGGGCTGGGGGCTGCCTTGCTGATGCTACTCTTTGGCCTGTGGAACTGCCGGCCACCGGACCAGGCTTGGGCTTGGGCTCAAGACATGGATGAGGGCCAAGTCTCTGCCCCGCCGGAGCTGGTGGCCCTGATCCCCTCGGCCGTCCAGGCCACAGTGGCCGCGGGCTACACCCCCGACCAAGAGCTGTCCACCACAACAGCCCCCGTGGCCACCATCGTCGTGAGCACCCACGGCTTCTCTTCCCCAGCCAAGGAGTCCTTCCTGATCGTGGGCGACACCCGCTATGCTTGGCAGGAGTGGAGCGAGTGGCATTGCAACTGCGAGGCCGGGAGCATGTCCCGAGTGCGAGACATCACCTACTCAGTGCCTGGGGTGCGCCTTGACCCGGTCCAGTACGACATCCTCCGCTTCGAACGGGAGGTCTGCAGCTACAAGGTCTGTGAGTGCAACCGTGCCGGCCACCAGTGCGACCACCTGGAGGTCTCCTGCGACCGGGGACCCGTGCACTTCTGCGCCCTCCGGGACATCGAACAGGACCAGACCCGGAAGAGGCAGCACTTCTGGGCCCAGGTCCACAAGGGGCTCAAGAACCTCTGGCAGAGCATCAAGGAGACCTTCCCCGCAAGGCCAAAGGTGGGCTGGCAAAGCCGGAGAGCCCCCAGCCATGGGTCATGGCACGCGGCGCAACTAGGCGCATCCGGGACTCAGCGGTGACAAAGGGTGGCCCTCTTCTTCCATCACGAGAGAGCGCCCCACTGTCACGGCTGAGTCAAAAGCGGAGAATGCGTCTCCATCCGCACTGCAGAAATGATCCGCTTTGACATCCCTTGCACTGCCGTGGCTCCGGGCAAAACTCACAAAACTGCACCCCCCAGGATTCCAAAGCAACAAGCCTCAGCAGTAAAAGCAGTGTCAAACTGGATTCTCTCGGCATTGCGGACGCAGCCTGGGAGCTCTGTCCACAGGACTCTCTCTCTGTAGGATGGACATGCGCCTTTTCAGACTCAGCCAAGCGAAGGGTCACTTTCTCTGGCCTGAGAAGGCCACCCACCGCTCTGCCACGGCTGACTCTTGTTCGGGGATGGAGAGATGTGGGCATCCTACAGAGACTCTGGAGACCAGGGTTGAATTCCCCACTTAATTTCCACTTGGAAACCCACTTAGAAAGAGAAATCCAGCCAGTGACTCCCATGCCAGTTTTAGCCCAAACTTTCAAATCCCGGCTGCTGAACCCATTCTGGAGATCCGGCCGAAAGAAAGACAAATAGACCAACCCTCCTCCTTCCCTGCTCCAAATCCAGTGGAAGAAACTTGTTCTGACCTTTTCTCCTTTCTTTTTCTTTCAATCAGTAGGTCTTTCAAGAAAAAACCAGGCAGTGAGTGGAAAGAAGCCCTGAGTGATATATACCTGTAGATATATATTTTTTGGAGCATCCCTGCAAGGCTGGCACTGTCACGCATGCTTCTAGTCCCTGTTGTTTGGCACAATTCTCTATCCTCTCCTCTCCTCTCCACCGGCTTCTTGACTTTGACTCTTGCAGAGACAAAACTGCTTTATTTGCTCCGGGCCCATCAGAAAACGTCCGTGGTTCAGGGTGAGGAGGGTCCCAGCAGTTGCCCCCCAGAACGGACTTCGAATCTTGTTCCACGGCCGAAGAGAAAGCAGCTTTGCGATGCTACAACCCACCTGCGCACCTTCCCTCTGGGGTCTTGTCTTAATACTGTAGCCAACTTAATAAAACAGCAGATTCCTGCTCAATGCTCGGATGTTGTTGTTGTTTTTTGTACTTACATGTTAAGACTCCGAAGGACACGATTCCTAGCTTTTGGGGTAGTGAGAGCACACCATTGCACACTGGAGAGCACACCATTGCACACTGGTGCCCATTTTGCACCGGACGTGGCACATCGGTCATGTGCCGTGACATGTGCCATTTCCGGACCCCCTTGCAAAAATTGTGACTTGCACATATTTGAGTCCCATAGGAAATAATGGGGCACACAGCCATGGTGGGCGTGCGCGGCGGCGTGTGGGTACACACCGCCATTATATTATATTATATTATATTATATTATATTATATTATATTATATTATATTAATGGCCGCTTGTCCTTCCCATAAAGAGCAAGACTGTGATTTCCAAGTCCTCGAAAAGGGAGGGACAACTGCAATAAACCTGGTTAAAACCTTTGATTCCAGACAAAGGCCCACCAAAATTCAAATATGCATGATAAACACACACCAGCCCTGAAAATTCAGCTTTTAAATCTTTCACCAAAAGCAACCTCTGGGTTCCTCCCACACACACTTTAGTACCTTTTAGAAAATTGCACTTTGAATCACCATTATTTAATGCCAGTAGAAACTTGAACAGAAAAGTGTTGGAAAATAACAACAACAGATGTGTATGTTTGACATTTTGCTATCTCATCTCTGCACCAAAATCCAGAATCAGGAGAATCTTTTGACCATTTAATTTGTATTTTCTTCCCCCTCGCTAAGCAGACAAGATATTTTCTTGAACAGGCTGCGAAGCTCTGCAAAGGTTAGGAAATGAAAGAGTTAACATTGTACGATTCTTCGGTCACCGATTTAGAGAATCCTCTCTTGCAGAAAAAGCAAAGAAGGCAAAAACCCCAAAGTTCAGATTTTTGCTCTTTCTTCAGTTGCACAAATTTCAGCATGCAATCGAGTCCTTTTTTAAAAAGCCATCCTCTCCGTTATAACCTCCCTGACCCGCTTTGCAGAATGATTTCCTTGCTTACCAAATAAACAAAAGAAGAAAAGGAAGAAAAATAACTTTCTAGCTAATAAAAGATAGAGGAATAGCCCAGCTATTCTCTCTTTTTTTGCATTTGCACCAGGCCGGCTGGAGAAAAATACGCTAGAATTGTACACATCCGACTCCTTGGTAAAATGAAGGATGGAAAAGTCATAGATTGGGACCAGAGAAATGGAGGGATTTTTTTGGGGGGGGGGGCAAAGGATTCTCAGCTGGATTTTGCTCATCTTTGGCAACACGCGAGGCAGAGGCTTCAGTGAGAGATGGAAGGACAGAAGGAGGAAGGATGCAAATGGAGGAAAAGAAAAGGCAATTGCAACTAGCAGATGGGCACAAGGATCATTTTAAGCATGTTGTTTTAAGGGGATTGTGGACCAGAAATGATTCCAGATCTATCTAGGACAGGAGGTTACGGATACATCGGGGGGAATTTTCCATCCAGAATTCTCAACCTGGATTCTTTTTTCTAGCAGGATACAGCTTGGCTCACTAGCTGGAGCCATCTGTTTCCTTGCAGATCAAATGTGGAATGTGTGTGTGCGTGCATCTATTTGATTTGCTGGTATTTGTGGATACAGGTTGAGCCTCGCTTATCAAAATGCTTGGGTCTGGAGGTGTTTGAGATTTTGGGGGATTTTGGCATACCTGTGTGTGCACATATGTCCGTAGTGAGATATCCTGGAGATGGGAACCAAGTCTAAACATGACATTTGTTTATGATTCATATACACCTGACACAGATAGCCTGAAGATAATTTTATGCACAATATTTTTTTAAAACAATTTTGTGTGCGAAACAAAAGTTTGGGTGCACTGGAACCATCAGAAAGCAAAGGTTGGGTTTTAGAATATTTTGGGTTTTGGGATTCCAGATAAGGGAGACTCAACCTGGATCTTATTTTACTTGGATATGCATCTGATAAAATGTAGAGACGCTTTCTGCCACCAAGGGCTTTTGGGAGCTGCATGACAGGCAGAAATGCACCAGGTTTGACTCATCCAACGTTGCTTTGGAAGAAGCCACACCGGTTGAAGTCCTGCCTGCTTTGCAGGTCTTAAAATACGTAGGAAGGAAATTCAAGCAGGGAACAGGCAAGATCTGCACTGATGACTCTTCATTTCTCCGAGGTAAAAAGGATAAAATTGCATTGCTTGACAATGTTAAAGGAGAGTCTCATCCTCCAAGATTTGGTTTAAAACAGGGCTAGGAATCATGAAAAAACAAACAAAAAACACCCAAATATTGGTGGGACTGCAGCTCCCATTGCTTAAGTTGGCAGTGGCTGATGGTAGTTGCAATCCAACCGCCTCTGCTGGGCTGCATGACCCTATTCCTCATCAAAGAGATAACGTCAAATCCATTTCTATCCAACAATTTCTAGTTTTCTTGAAACAAAGGATAATGTAGCAACAACGCAGAGATCGGAAGGACTACTTTGGGGGATTATGACTCCCAGAATCCCCCCACCTTCCCATCAGCCAGACAATAAAAGACAGAGACTGTGGTCTAATCTGCACTGCGGAAAT
This sequence comes from Phrynosoma platyrhinos, assembly GCA_020142125.1. Taxonomy (NCBI): domain Eukaryota; kingdom Metazoa; phylum Chordata; class Lepidosauria; order Squamata; family Phrynosomatidae; genus Phrynosoma; species Phrynosoma platyrhinos. The sequence continues at coordinate 1,336,685 of CM034711.1, read as the reverse complement.
AATGCAGTTTGAGACTGCTTTAACTGCCTTGGCTCCATGCTATGGAATAATCTGAGATTGGTGGTTTTGTGGGATATTTAGCCTTTTCTGTCGGAGAGCTCTGATGCCACAGCAAACTACAAATCCCAGGGTTCGGTAGCATGGAGCCGTGACAGTTAAAGTAGTGTCAAACTGCATTACTTCTGCAGTGCAGATGCACTTTGTGATGTCTGCACCAGATGTCCCTTTATCTCATCGCAGGCGCGAGTGATGAACCCACTCTGGGTTTGAGTCCGAAACTTCAAGGCGTTACCCAGGAGGCCAAACCTGTTTGGGTTGAGAGGCTTGGAGAAGCTTCTTTAAAGTTCAGGCTATAACCCAGAGCGGGTTGTCCTCCCAGTCCTTGGCTGCTTGCGGATCATTCCTCCATCTTGGAAAGCCCTGCCATCCTTTCCTCTTGTAGACAAATTCAGTTGTGCAAAAGTTGGTGCGAGCTTTTCCGGATCCTGTCCGGACACAAAGGCTCCGATGTCAGAGAGGAAGAGAAGAGACATTTCGGCGGAGAACGAAAACGGAAAGATTACCCCGCTTTCGAGTAGTCAGTACAGATCGGGATCGATAGTTTTCTCTCCATGGGCTTCATTGAAATGGAGGATGCTAGTTGGAAAGCACCGGTGCCGTCCTCCACCATTTCCTTCTCATTTGCACCCCCATTTATTCTCTGCTCACATGGAGACTTCCAAAATCTGCTCCCCATGGCAGAAAAATCCCCCCCCCGATGTTCTTGAAAATTAATATAATAATCTTTTTTTTAAAAAATCCAGTGGATAAACAAAAGACTCTCTGGAAACCCGTTCGAAATGCAACGCAAATTGCAAAAAAAGGGTGTCAAACCCAAAGCCGAGCGGTGTCCGCGAGAGGAGTGATCTTCTTTCGGGAAATCAGAAATGAAAATGGTGAAGGGCAAGGAAGGACGGCTGCAATGAGACGAAAATTCGGCAAAATGGGTTGCAAGGGAGGAAGGAAGGAAGGAAATACGAAAGAAAAGTGGATTGAAGTTGCCCTGGTCCGGTGCGGTCGGCAAAGAGAGACCAAAAGCTGGCGTTTGTTGTTGGTGTGTTTGTTTAAAAATAAAAAATGAATAAGGGATAGGAATTGGAAGATTTTGGGATCCATTCTTGCTTGCAAATGTTGCATTGGCTCCTGAGTGATTGAAAAGCTTGACTGTCTTTCCGTCCCGTTTGGATGAGATCAAACTGGGAATTCAAGTGCGGGCGGTTTCTGCGTAGAAATTCATATTCCTCTCTTCCTTTTTGGCCACCTTTATTTGGGTTTTCTCCATCAGCCTGGGATCTGGAGGAATAAAACGGATCAGCGTTAGCGCTTTTGCAAATGGTCAAGAAGAGACACCAAAAAAGAAAGGAGGAGGAACAGTCGATAAAAGAAGAATTCGGCGACCGGTTTAAGCATTTGTGCCGCGCTTTTGCAAATCTTTCTTGGCCGTGTTTTGTGCAGCAGCACTCACCTGCTGGTGTAAAATGGTATCATAAAGTTTTATAATGATGAGTTTTAAAATTTTGGATGTGGAAACCTGATTTTTTAAAATAATAATAATACAGTGGGGCCTGGGTATCTGCTGGAGTTTGGTTCCAGGACCCCCCAAATCCGTGGATGCTCCCATTGAATATAAAGGCACAGTAAGATGAGGTCCCTTGTATTAAATGGCAAAAACCAAGGTTTGCTTTTTGGAATTTCTATATTCATATTTGCAAATACCTTGGCGATGGGACCCAAGTCTAAATGCCGCATGCATTGGAGGCACTTTTTATACAGTATTTTCCAAATAATTGTGTGCATGAAACAAAACTGAACTGTGAGGAAAGCAAAGGTGTCTCTATCTCAGCCACGCATCAAAAATGTTTTGGGTTTTTGGAGTATTTTGAAATTCCAGATACGGGAGACTCAACTTGTTATATTTAATCCGGTTGATAAACAGATATATAAAATAGAGAATTGTTGTTCGCCTTGGGGGGTCACCATGAATTGGAAATGACTTGAATTTTCCTCTCCACTGTCATATTAAGGAGCTAGTCCTCAGTGATCATTTGGCACAGCTTAGAAAATGGAATTATTCCTTTTGGGAATGCAATCCCTCTTTCAGATTTGGAAAGCTGCAGATGAACTACGCTTCCCAAGCCCTGTTTTCAAGGAAAGAGCGACAGAAGGGATTTGGAAACCTGGCAAGGGACTTACTCTGGAGGAAAGGAAGAGCAAACGCAGACAAATATCCGACGAAGCTACAAAACGCGGGAGTTACTCCACTGTCGTTCTCGGCCGCATTTCGACCTCATCTCCTGGACTGCTCCTGTCTGAAGGAAGAGATGGAAAGAGAGCTATGTAAGCCTTAAATCCCAGGCTTGTATAGCTGGAAGGGACCTCTTAAGGTTATCTATCCTAGCCTCTACTGGTGCATGAAATTTACAGCTAATTTTTTCCATCCTAGTTAGTTTCCTGAGCTGTTTAAGCCTTCTATATCAACAAACTACAAATCCCAGGGTTGCATTGCATGGAGCCGTGAACGTTAAAAGCGGTGTCAAACTGCTTTATTTCTGCAATGCAGATGCACGGCTTTGCAAACATGGGAAAGTTAAGATCAGATTTAAATAAATGTCGAGGCTGGCCATTAGAGAGAACCCCCGAGCAGATTTTTCTTTAATTTATTTTTTCCTTCTAGAAGGAACCTTTCTCTCATTAAAATCCGTCTTTGCATTTCTATCTTGGCCCTTGAAATAAAAAGCTCCTTGCAAAAATAGATTTTAATGCTGTGTCTCATTTGGTTCCTCTTTGTAGGAGGAGGAAGGTTCAAGATCCACTTTCTTGCAATTGGTGTCAGAGTTTGGAAATGTTCCTTTTTCACAGTTTGGAACCAACAAAAAAACAACCCAAACACTTTCTTTATTTAAAAAATAAATGCAATTGGTTCTTTGTTGCAGTATCCAAAAAACAAACACTCACCTTCATTGTAACCCATTGGAGATTTTGGTAAGGAAACTAGTGATACAAGTTATGCAAAAGGAGCCTGGGTTACATTTTAGTTCCTTTTCTTAAGGTCAATCCCTTCAGATAAAAGCATTGCATGAAACCTGGGAAATTCCTTGCCTTCCAAAGGATGGCTTTCAGTGCCTTTGAAAAAGTAACTTTTATTAAAAAACTAGAATAGAAATCATTCCTGGCTGCAAGGCCAAAGTAACTTGGTTCCCACTTTGTGGGAGATGGATTACCCAAAGAAGAAAAACCTGCAATGGAAAATTACATTAAATGTGATTTATGATATAGGAGCCATCCTTTTTGTGTGTGTGTGTCTGTGTATTGCAACTCCCAGAATCCCCCAGCCAAATTCTGAGCACTACAGTATTTAAAAAAGGAATTTTCCCAGCCCACTTTTTGCATCTTTAAATAAAAAGCAGGAGACGAAACGGCGTACCATGGGAAGACCTTCGTTCGCCATGTCTCCGGACCCGATGTGCGTCAGATGGACGAAATTCATCGGTTCGCCTATCATGCTCCGGTCGATTCGCCGCCTTTTCCTCTTCTGGATATAATAGAAAGAGAGAAGGAAGAAAAGAGATGGTTTTAAGAAGAGCTCATGCCTAGAGAAAACTCTTGCAACGATGTTAGTGTGAGGGCTTTGGAGCTGGCCTACCTTGCAGGGAGGTTGTGAAGAAGAAGAAAATAAATAAATTCCCCATTTATATATTTACTTCCCCCTCTTAAGGCTGTCTTCCTAGCATCTCATGGGAGCAAATGAAAACTGTCGGGCAAGGAAAATAAAATATGTGGCCCGCAAGCCTGGGTTTGTGGCCCTTGGCCTCTCCAGAAAAAGTGCATTTCGTTGTGGCTGTGTCATTTTTGATTTATGGCAACCCCAAGGTGAAACTATCATATCATTTTCTTCAGAGGTTTGCCATTGCCATCCTCTGAGGCCGAGAGAGTGTGACTCTCCCAAGGTCACCCAGTGGGTTTTTATGCTCGAGCGAGGAATCGAACCCTGGTCTCCAGAGCTGTAGTGCAATGCTCAAACCACTACACCTTGCTGTAAAGTCCTTTCTCCTGGCCTCCAATGGGGCAAATTGCCTCTCCTGGAAGTCTCCAGGAATACAAAAATTAAAATTAAAAAAAAAATTAAAATATTTTTTTTAAAAAGAAGCCATGCTTCCCTCTTAGACATTAAAGACATATCTGTTTTCCAAGACTTTTGGGGACATTTTGGGCACTTGATGCAACCCTTGGAGGGTCCCATAAAGGGTCAGGAAAGCAGTTTCCAGACCCACTGGAGCTGCCCACCCAAAGTGGCTGAGAAATCTTTGCATGCAAAGCGGCAGCGGCGGCTGGGAATTGCTGAGCCGAATCTGGGCATGGGTTGGCAGAGAGCATTCTTGGCATTTCTGTCCAGTGGAGGAGCTCAGAGGGTTGGAGAGGCTGAGACTTGGCAGATCCCCAAATTCCTGACCCACGATGCAAAGGAAAGAAGGAGGAGGAGGAGGAGGAAGAGACAACTAGAAGAGAGATTGATTGGGAAAGTTGGCACAGCTGAACAGCGGTCTGGAGCCTACTTAGGGTTGCCATGCCCTCCAAACTGCAATCCCAATTAATCATCTCTCTTCCCACTTTTCCCCAGACACTTTTAAAATATCCCGGTTTCCCTCTCCTCCTCCTCCTTTGTCCTCAGCTTATTTTCCATTGCTGCAAATGGATTTGAAAATGTGCAAAAGAATTTTAACTCTCTCCCCACTTTTTCCAGACACTTTTAAAATGTCCTGATTTCCCTCTCCTCCTCCTTCTTTGCCCTCAGCTTATTTTCCATTGCTGCAAATGGATTTCAAATTTGGAAAAGAATTTTAATTCCCTTCCCACTTTTTCCAGGCACTTTTAAAATGTCCCAGTTTCCCTCTCCTCCTCCTCCTCCTCCTCCTTTGTCCTCAGCTTATTTTCCGTTGCTGCAAATGGATTTTGAAATGTGCAAAAGAATTTTAACGCAGCATGACGGTGAGATCGGAGCTTTGTTGCATCCGATGCACAATCTCGGCCATTCGTCTTTAAAGCCTTGGGCTTCCACCCAACCAACCAACGTGACAACTTTCCTGCCACCCTGGGAATTGATATCCAAATGCAACCAAGGGGGTCACGGGACTTACCGGTTGAGGTTTTTCTACCACGCAGCAGCCCAGCTTGTGCCAGAAATCGCTCATACCCGCAGAGGCTTCCAGCTTTCTTGTCTTTTGGGGGATCAAGACACTGGGAAGGGGTATGGATCCCCCCTTTTTTCTTTGGGGTCCGGAGGACCTTCCTTTCCCAGATGGGAGAAGAAAGGTGGGTTGAATACTCAAAGGACAACCGGCGTCTCCAGGATTATTCCGTGGGCCGCTGCGGCGGGCGCAAAGAGGTGACACGAAGAGATGGCAGCGTCAGAAGAGGCCTTGGATGATGGCGAGAACTTTCCGCGGTCGTCAGTGGAACGAAACCTTCCGAAAAAAAGAATAAAAAGGGGCAAATTAGGCAAAGGCTTGAGATTTTGGGGGACCCGAATTCCAAGTTTGCAGAATTGCAAAATATGGACTGAAGGACCTAGAGATTCCCAGAAAGTATATACATTCAGCCCCCCAAATCCATATTATTTTAATCCATGGATTCAAGCATCCGTGGCTTGAAAATACTCTAAAAATACATAAGTTCCCCCCCCCCAAAAAAACAAAAAAACCAAAACCCACAAACACCTAATTTTGCAATTTTATAAAGGGACATCTTGTTACCATACCATTGTATTCAATGGTACTTGAGTAATTATTATTATTATTATTATTATTATTATTATTATTATTATTATTATTATTTCCTGCCTTTCTCCCAATATAGGGACTCAAGGTGGTGAACTGCAGATATAAAACAATACAATTTAAAAACAGTTCAACATTAAAAGGTATAAATACAAAAAATTTTTTTTTAATTGAACCATTTAAAAAGTTAAAAACAGTTACGAGCTAAAAATCGAATGTTACAATGCAAACCTTTTAAATTTTGAAATTTGAAATTTAAATTTTAAATAGCACAATGTTCCCAGATCTTATCAATTTGCAAAGGCCACGGATTTTGGTATCCATGGAGGGGTCCTGAACCCAGTCTAATCAAACCAAGGGCCCACTGTATTAATAAAATAATTAATCAATAATTAAAATGCAAAAGTCGAAGCCCCAAATGTGGATTGCCGACTATAGCTGGAAGGTACGCACTTCTGCACAACCATACAGAAAACAAAGGCCAGCTGGCCTATGCAACGCGCAAAATATTTTGTCGCTTTGAATTCAGTTTGCAGCAACCGAAGCAAGCTGAGGACTAAAGTGGGAGGTGCAGAAAGAGACGCCGGGACATTTTGTAAATTAATCTGGGAAGGCAGAGGTTGAATATCGTGTGTTGCTGTCAAATTTGGGAGAGGCAGAAAAAGGTGTGGGATTTTTCTTACAAAAGCGAAGCCATGTTGACTCATGGGTGTTGCAAAGGAGCGACAGTTCCTTCTGAGAAAGATCAGACGGAAAAGATAGTGATTTTTTCAAGGGAGGAGAAAAGAGAAGTTGTAAAACACACACACACACACACATATATATACACACACAGAGTCCTTTGCAATAACAGGAAACCACGGGTTTCCATAGAACCAGACTGGAGGCATTTAAAAACACACATGCTGAGACACAAAATGCAATATATATATATATATAGCAAGTCTCAACTTCTTCCTTTTAAGAAAACGTTGCCAAATGACACAAAGAATTACAGAGGTATTTTTCTACCCCCCCCTTTTTCCAAGTTATTGTGGCATGAATTGCTCAGGTTTTCATGATCGCCTGTGTCAACCGTGGGCCGCAGAGGTCAGAAAAGAAACTTAGTGCAATTCGGTGCAAGTTTCGGTGCAAGTTTCCCCAGAATCAAGTCCTGCTGAGTTCAATAGGGGTTTGCACTCTTGCAAGAAAAGTCCAGAAGATTGCAGCCTTGCAGTATCGAAAAACTCTTCGAACGACAAGAAAAGCATCCCAAGAATGAGAAGGGCCTTCCCAGAATCCCCCAGCCATTGGCTAAATATATAATGGGTTTTCTATTTTAATGCTGTACCAATTTCCTAAACCATTAATCCCAATGGAGACTCTAAAGCCAAGATGACTTGGGTCTCATCTGCACTGCAGAAATAATGCAGTTTGACAGCGCTTGAAGTGTCGTGGCTCCATGTTATGAAATCCTGGGATTTGTAGTTTGTTGTGGCACCAGGGCTCTTTGACCGAGAGGGTTAAATATCTCACAGAACTACAAATCCCACAGCATTGAGCCATGGCAGTTAAAGCAGTGTCAAACTGCATTAATTCTGCAATTCTGCAGATGGGGTCTCAATTTGTTTTCTCCCAGTTAAACTGGGAGAAAGGTGGGAAATCATCATCATCATCATCATCATCATCATCATCATCTACCCAGCACAGAATTCTAAGGACCTTGCCAAACTAAAAATCCCAGCATTTCATAGCACACAGCCATAGCTGTTACAAGTAATATGAAACTGTTCATCATTGCATTGTGTGGATATACCATTATATTTTTGGACTATGATTCCCAGAATCCATAAAGAATCTGTGGTGTGGGACTCAAGCAGCCCTCCAGATACAGTTGGACTACAAGTCCCAGCATTCTTTGCCCTTGAATGGCCTGTCTCTAGGGGCTGCTGGGCATTGCAATCTCACCATACCTGAAAGGGCTGCACGTTTTCAATGCTCAAATGCATTGGGTGGGTACATCATTACATTTTTGGACTAGGATTCCCAGAATCCATGAAGCCCATGGAAACTAGGGATGGGGGAATCATGCAGCCCTCCAGATATGGTTGGATTGCAACTCCCAGCATCCTTTACCCTTGGCTAAGCTGGTTCTAGGGGCTGCTGGTCATTGCAAGCTCAGCAAACCTGAAAGGGATGCACTTTTTAATTGGACAAATGCGTTGTGTGGATATACCATTACAGATTTGGACTAAGACTCCCAGAATCCACGAAGCCCATGGGAATCAGGGATGGGGGAATCATGCAGTCTTCCAAATATGGTTGGATTGCAAATCCTAGCATTCTTTACCCTTGGCTAGGTTGGCTCTAGGGGCTGCTGGGCATTGCAATCTTCCCCTGTCCGAAAGGACTTCTGTACGTTTGAACCAGAACAATAATACAAGAAGCCATTTTAGGCACCAGCCAAAAAGTAGAAAGCAGCTCAGCCCCAAACCCATGACTCTTTGGCATATGACTTGAGATGACAATGAGGGTTTTAAGCCCCTTAACGAAGGCGGTTAATTATCAGGGCCTCGGTCTTACGCAAGATCTGTTTTTCTGGCAGACAAAAGTGACATTGGGCACAAAAAAGGGGCTCAGCAAAACAGGATGATGAGTTTCTTGTTTCATCCTTAGTCTGGGAAAGAAAGCTGGAATGGATATTTCCCCCAAAGATCCTGAAGTCAGGGATGGAGAAAGTTCCAGCTGTCTGGATTTTATGGGACTCCAAGTCCCATCAGCCCCAGCCAATATGGCATCTGGAATGGCTACCGGTAGGACTTCACCCTCCAACGGTACCAAGCTTTTGCCATCTTGACTTTTCTTGGCTCGGTTGTCATCAGTAAAATGTTGGAGGGTATGTCGGACTGGCGGCATAGTGGTTTGAGCGTTGGACTACGACTCTGGAGTCCAGGGTTCGAATCCCAACTTGGCCATGGGTGCCCTTGGACAAGTCACACTCTCTCAGCCTCAGAGGATGGCAGCGGCAAACCCTAAAGAAACTTGCCAAAAACAAAACAAAACATGATAGGGGCACCTTAAGTGTCGCCATGAGTCAGAAACGGCTTGAAGTCACACAGCAACAAATGTGGCCGACTGGTTTCCTCACTGGCAGTCACACTCTCTCAGCCTCCACGGAGCAATGGCAAAGCCCCTTCTGAACAAATCTTGCTATGAAAACCCCAGAATAGGTTTGATTTGCCGGAGGGTCACCATAAGTCGAAACGATTCAAAGGCACACAACAACAAGACGCAGATGCATGCCAAAGAAGGAACCGAACATGGATTTTGGGAGAGAAAATGGTCAACCTTGCATCGAATGAATTTTGACTGACCCTTAGGGGTACTTAGGAAACCCAGCATCCCTGCTAAGAGTTGCAAATCTCTGCAAAGCCGTTTTCTGGCCCACCTCTGAGTCCCATCCGGAGATGGCGCATGGCCAGGCGGAGGAACGCAAGGCAGGCTGCGTCAAGACTTCATTCCACAACACGAAGAGTTGTGCATTGCTGGGCTTTATTTTTTCATCTCGGCTCCGGGACTCAGGCCAAGACGACAGTCAACCGACGGGGTTGCCGAGACCTGCGCCGTTGCTCTTACGCAAACTGGAAAGAGAATTTCACCCCCTTCCACCAGAGTCTTTGAATTAAAACCCTCCTTCCTAACACCAGTGGATGTGCAGCTGCTGAACAGATTGGACTACATCTCCCATTATCCCTAGCTAGCATGCACGGAGAAGCCCTGAAAGGGATGATGTTCCTGATGTGGCACCTTTGCCGCATGTGGACAGGCATGACTTCCCTAGCCTGGCATTTGTGGCTCTTCCAGCAACTTTTCCTATAAATAATGCACTTTGATCCCCACTTAAATGCTGCACCTCCATCCTATCGAATCCTGAGATTTGTAGTTTTGCAAAGTATTTAGCCTTCTCCTCTAAAGAGGGCTGGTGCATCACTAATCTACAAATCCCAGGATCCTGTAGGATGGAGCCATGGCTGTTAAAGTAGTGTCAAACTGCATTAAGTTTCTATAGTGTAGATGCACCCATGGAGTACCCAAAAGACCATAAGAAATGAAAGAAAGTCAAGAAGGCTGAAAACCTTGCAAAACGACAAACGCTAGGGTTCTGTAGGCCGTTAAAGTGGCATCAAACTGCATTATATTTCTGTGGTGTGGATGCACCCTTGCACTATGGAAAATCCTAGGGTTCTGTAGGATGGAGCCACGGCTGTTAAAGTGATGTCAAAGTGCATTAGATTTCTATGGTGTGGATGCGCCTGTGGAGTGCCCAAAAGGCCATAAGAAACCAAGGAAGGTAGAGAAGGCTGAAGACCTTGCAAAACGACAAATGCGAGTGTTCTGTAGACTGTTAAAAGTGACGTCAAACTGCGTTATATCTTTATAGTGTGGATGCAGCCTTGCACTTGCAAAACGGAAAACCCTAGGGTTCTGTAGGATGGAGCCACGGCCGTTAAAGTGGTGTCAAAGTCCATTATATTTCTACAGTGTGGATGCAGGCAAGAGAGCAAAATAGCAGTTTCTGTTCTTTCCAGCCGCATCTCTGACCTGCCCTGGCATGACCCAGCAGGACCAGCTGCTTCTGCCCTTCCCGCCACTCGCCGTAATGGAAGGCGCTGCGCCAAACCGGGCTTGGCGTAACCCAATCTGCCCCAACATGCTCCTTTCTGACTCATTCCTCCACCTGGACCTGAGCGGCGGGGGGGGGGGGGGGGGGGGGGGGAAACCAACCCAAAACCATCGCTCTGCAAAAGTTCATTCCTTTTTTTGCAAGCCTGCCTGCTTGCAAAACAGCACAGGTGTCCTCCTTTTCTAGGACGCATCCTCCCTTTCAACCTTCGGTCCAGGAGGTGAGATTCCACAACGTCCTCCATTCTGAGCAGAGCTAAGAAGCATGCACTGATATCGATTTGAGTGTTTTGAAGTTGTTATTTTGTAGTGGCCCCACATTTTTCTTGCCTGTCCTCCTTGTCCTCCTCTGCCACAAAGTAGATAGACAAGGCACGGCAAAAAATGGGGAATTCCAGCAACTGGGTCAGCCTAGATGACCATCAGATAAACTGGCCCCGCTGGCCTACTTTTGACTAAGGGAGCGCCTTATCTCCTCCTCGCCTTGGCTGATATCAGGCCTCCCCAGATGGGACTTGTAGTCCGAGACCCGGGCACACCCTACGGCACTGACACACCCCTCTTTCTCTGCTGTTTGTTTTGAACCCGTTCCTATATAAATATACTCTAAAACCCTTCAGCCGTCACTCATTGCAAAAGCAGGGTTGCAACCTGGAACATGTCTACACTGCAGAATGGATGCACTTTGGCGCCACTTTAACGGCCCCAACTCCATCCTACGGAGTCCTGGGATTTGTAGTTTGCTGTGGCACCAGAGACTCCTCTGATGGAGGAAGCTAAATATAACTCTGAAAAAGCTACAAAGCCCAGAATTCGACAGCATTGAGCCATGGCAGTTAAACTGCATTGATTCTGCGGTGCAGATGCATCTAAAGGCGGCATAGAGCTGAAGCAAATAAATAAATAGGTTGCATGGTGACTCTTTTTAGGGGGATATTGCAACTCCCATAACCCCCAGGTTTGGGATTTGGGGAGCTGTAAGAGAACTTCTCCAAGTTTTGGCATAAGGATGATTTATCAGAGAGGCTTTGCATTCATTCTGATTGTTGTTCCTGGGTCTTGGCTGGCATTTGGAGTCATTTCCTTCCCTCTGTGGACCCTGCATTGTTTCCACTCTGCATTTATGGGCCTTTCAATCCTTTCCCCCCCCCCCCCGCCTACCCTCCAAACCCACTGTGACTCCATTACTGGCTTTTCAATCCCTTCACCGTCCATTCTCTCAGGGTTTTCCCATGGGCCAGCTGCCAAAGAGAAATGTGCAATGCATACAAAGAAAGGAAAGAGACCTCATTTGCCACAAAGCGGATCATCCCCAGTTTTTCCCAACCAGGGAATTCTGCAATCCTAGAAAAGTAACTTTTTCAGTGCATTAACTTCTCCAAGGTGTATTAACTTTTCCAAAGTGGCCTGTACTCATCCCCCTTCGCTCCCTTGCCTTTCCCCAAAATAGTCGCCTTGCAAAATCTGCATGAATCTTCTTTTCCTCTGGATTACAAAGCCCAGAATCCTTGGCCTGTTTGGGGACAAAGGTGCCACTAACAACATACTATATCAGAAAGGAGTGAGGATTTTTTTTTGGATAGTATTTTTTGGCTGAATTTTGGGGTGTGCGTGCTGAGATTTCTGTAGCAAGGAAGCACATCAACAGTCCCAATTCGATTACTCTCCTCTGCCTTCCCACTTTCTCAGCTGCTTTTAAAAGGTCCCAGTTTCTTTCTCCTCCTCCCGCTTTCCCCCTTTTGTCCTCATACTTGATTCAATTGCTGCAAACGGAATTCAAAATGCAAATTGAACTGGCAATCCATTAAGTCAGTGAGAGTAGATGAGAGGGCAAAGTCTCGCCCTTCCCAGTCAACTCAGGCAAAAGCAAAGTACTGTAACCTTTCCTCGCTTGTGTGTTAAAATTGCAAAAATACTTTGCACATCGTACACATCAGCACAATCCCCATTTCATAACTTCCACTATCTTGACCACTTTCTGATGGCGTTTGGACCTCCTTGGATCTAGGTGAGGCGTCTGTGCAAAAAATAAATCAATTTATGTTACTGAAAATTACCCATATTTTAGGTTTAGTTACAGTAGGGAAATCTGGATTTAAAGGGATTATCAGATGGAGAGGTTTTGTGGTCAGCAGGAAACTCTCTCTTTCTTTCTCCTTAAATTCAAGGCCCTTTTCCTTTTGAAACATGTATCTTTTCTGTCTCTTTCTTTTTTTCCTGGAGAGGATGAAGGACCCTTTTGTTCCAAACACATGATCCTGAGCAAAAAGGCCGGCTGTTTTTTTTTCGTCCTTTTTTACCAAAACGCCCACAATGACGCATTCCCGGCAGGAAGGGATCCTTGCATCATGGCTTCTCAGCAACAATGTCGGTGGAGAAACCCTGCTTTGGGAGCTGATTTAATTGCAAAAATACTTTGCACATCATACAAACCTTTGTTTTCTGCACAGTATGGAAAGAAAGTGCCGTCCCACTTTCTCAGCTACTTTTAAAATGTCCCAGTTTCTCGCTTCCCCTCCCGCTTTCTCCTCCGCTTAATTTCGGTTGCTGCAAACCAAATTAAAATTGCAAAAGTACTTTTGCACATCATACACACCAGCAAGTCTTTGTTTTCTGCACATGAGCAAGGAAGAAAACTAAGACCTGCTGATGTATGCGCTGTGCAAAGCATTTTTGCAATCTGAATTCAGTTTTCAGTAACCAAAATAAATGGAGGAGAAAGAGGGAAGGAGGGAGGAGAAGTGAGAAACCGGGACACTTTAAAAGCAGTTGAGAAAGTGGGGCGGCACTTTCCTTCTCTACTGTGCAGAAAAGAAAGACCCGCGATGTATATGATGTGCAAAGTACTTTTGCAATTTGCATTCAGTTTGCAGCAACCAAAGTAAAGAGAGGAGAAAAGGGGAAAGCAGGAGGAGGAGAGAGTAACCAGGACATTTTAAAAGCAGTTGAGAAAGTGGGATGGATTTCCATGGCTGAGTGGGAATTCGAACCCGGGGTTTCTTGAACCCTAGTCCAACACTCCAACCACCCCGCCATGCTTGCTCCCAATAGTTTCTAGAAGTCACCACATTACTAAGAGTGGGATAAATCCAAAGTAGTCTTCTCTGGAAGTGACCTCAACCGCCATCTTCCACTTGACAGCGTGAGAATCCAAATTTATTCTGGGGTGAGTCAGTCTGACACCATTTGGGCAGCTCCACTTGAGCCATTTGGGCCGGAAATGATGCAGGGAGGCGAATTCGGGTCACGGAGAAGGAATGGGTGGCTGCTTGGACTTGGACAAAAATAGCCCATCAAAGGAGGGTTTCAAGATTTCAGAGACCCTTTGCCAAGAAAATCCCTTGATAGGTCACCATAAGTCGGAAACAACTTGAAGGCACACAGCATCAACAACAACAGCAACAAACCTAGTAACATGAGAACAAGGTGACCGGACGTCCTCCTTTTCCTGGTCATGTCCTCCATTCCAGCCTGCCTGTCCTGGAAGAACTCCCAAATGCCCTCTATTTTAAGCATTAAACGGAGGTGCATGCATTTCTCTTTAGCCTTTATTTGAGAATGTCCTCCTTTTTTCCTTTTTTGCAGTGGGGTTCGGACATCTGGACACCCGGCATGAGAAGCAATGGGTGCATTATAATCATTGGAAGGCATTGCTTCTTTGTGTTGGGCCTGGCTGGGGATGATGGGAGCTGCAATCCGAAACCACACCTCTCCCAGGAAATGGGAAACCAGATCTCGGACCTAAACCTTGGCTTCCCTTTGGAGCAAGAAAACAACACTTAAATTCTCATTATGTATATATATATATATATATATATATATATATATATATATGCATGCATTCAGCTTGGGAAAATATATATGAATAAATTTAAGAAGAATTAGAGGAGGAGAGGCGTGACATAAGTGGTTTTTGTGGAGGTTGAGAAAGCGGCCTGAACAATGGCCTCTGAGTCACGGAGGCAGAGAAAGGAAATGGAGGCAAAGGAGGGGTTAAGAAGGAAGCAGAAAAACCTTGTAACTCTTTGGGGTTTTTCTTGTTTGATTATACTGTAAGAAAGTAACTGTGTGCTTTCAAGTTGTTTCCCCGTTTCCTCCTTGGTCCTCAGATTACTTCCATTGCTGCAAACTGAGTTGAAAGTGCAAAAGTAGATTGATGTTGCTGTTGTGTACCTTCAAGTCCTTTCTGACTTGTAGTGACCCTAAGGGTAACCTATCATGGGGTTTTCTTGGTAAGATGTGTTCAGAGGGGATTTACTCCGAGGCTGAGAGAGTGTGACTTACCCAAGGTGGGCTACCATGGCCAAGCGGGGATGGTGTCATGGTCTGCGCATTGCCTGACCCCCCCAAAAAAAACAAGTCAATAGGAGGATGTAAGTCATCCCCCCAAAAAATAATCCATACCCTCCAACCTTCCCATTAATTCTCTGCCGTTCCACTTTTCCAGCTTTTTTTCAAATGTCCCGCTTTCTCCTTCTTCCAGAGTTACCCGAGCACCAAATACATTCGAACGGCCTTTGCAGCAACTGAAATAAGCTGAGGATCAAAAATGGGAAAGCGGGAGGAAAAGCGAGAAACTGGGACATTTGAAAAGCCGCCGAGAAAGTGGAAAGGCGGAGGATTGGATCACTGAGGAATGATGCCAAATTGCAAAGTCTGGAGGCTAAATTTGAATGGGCACCGCAGGGAATACCAGGCCGATACTCCAAATACAATGTTTTTTCTGCACTTAAAAATAGCCAAGAGACTGGGGTTTCCCTCTGAGGTTTCATCTTTTTTAAAAATTGGCACATTTTAGGGAAAAATCGGTAGTATTTGCCCTCCATCGAGCTGCAAGATTTCCTTGCCAGCTATTTCAAATTTTCAACGACTTTAGCAAAAAGGGTTTAAAAAATCCCATTTGGGGATTGGTTTTTTTAAGGACACGCATCAGGTCTTGCAATGGGGTCTCTCTATTTTCCTACTTTGAAAGAAGGCGGTTTCGCCAAAGTTATTTCAGGCCAATAATGAACACGGAAAGTCGATCCGCCAGCGACCACATGTAGGAAAATATGTTTGGAAGAAGGAGAATTTTTTAAAACAGAGAGAGTTCCTGTCCTCCTTTTCCTCCCCAATCTCTTTCTTTCTTTCTTTCTTTCTTTCTTTCTTTCTTTCTTTCTTTCTTTCTTTCTTTCTCTCTTTCCTCCTCCCTTTTTTCTTTTTCTCTGCTGGCAGTTTTCAGTGTTTTTCTCCCCTCTTTTTCAAATTGTGTCATGCAGAAGAACACGATGAGCTCTCTTTGCAAAGTCAACCGCCTTTTTAGAAAGGGAAAAAGAAACTTTTGCAAGATACCACCATAGACAGAGGTGGGAATGGGCCTGAGGAATGAATCAATGGAATACACAGTTTCCCCTTCAAAAGAACAACAACAAATATATTGGACATACTGAAACATAGAAGAAATGTAGAATAAACATATGGAAAGCCAGCTTTGGAAATGCAGGATCTCAAGGACGAAAAAAGTCATTTTTGAAAAAGTTCCTTAGGTTTTCTTCCATGCAAAGCAAAAACAAAACAAAACCCCAAACCCACATACCTAATGGAAAAAAAGTAACTTGGGGTGGGGGTGGCCAAAGGTTTTGGGGGTCAGATTTATGGGGTTAGGACCAAAAATTCTTGGGTGAAAGGTATATACTCCTTTCAATGAAGAAAGAAAGAGCAAATCATTGAGCATTATATATTAATGGAAGATATATATATATATTTGGAAGAAGGCACCAGATCCAGCCTGCTAAGCAGAGTCAGCCCTGGATGGTCCTGGGATGAGAGACCGCCAACCAATACTACATAATGGAGGCTCTATTTCAGAGGAAGGAACTAGCAACAAAACCACCTCTGAGTCCTAAGAAAACCTTGTGAAATTCATGAGGTGGCCATAAGTCGACCGGCGACTTCAAGACACATATCCCAAATACCTAAAGGCACCAGATCCCATATGATCATTAAGGCTAAGCAGGGCCAGCCCTGGTTGGTACTTGGATGAGAGGCCGCCAATGAATACCAGGGGCTGTCGTTGCAATATTTCATCAAAAGCAAAAGTGACCAGATGTCCTAACTGTAAAGGAGAGTGTATGACATTCTAGGAAAATGTAGCACATGCCCAAATAAAAGCTAAAACCACCCATAGAAGTTGAAACCCATGCTCAAAAGGGAGGACATTTTGGAAAGGAGAGAAGAAATGGAGGATATGTCCTGGAAAAGGAGGACATCTGGGAGGAAGGAACTGGCAAAACCACCTCTGGGGAATTCCTTGCTTAGGAAAACCCCAAATTCCTGGGTTCGCCATAAGTCGGCAGGCAACGTGCGCACAAAACTCCTTGGAGCTGGACTTAAAAAGAGCAGAGAAAATAATTTGTAATAATTTAATTTATGATTTATACATTTATACATTTATTAAATACACTTCTCTTCCTTTTCCCAGTGTGGAAGGGGGATAGAAAATGAGAAACAAGAGAGAGAGAGATGGAGAGGTTTCCACCTTGGCTGTGCCATGCCCAGATCCCTGGCTCTCCAAAACTTTCCAAAGAAAAGCAAGGAAAATGGGAAAGCCCAAAGGAATTTTCTTACCTGGATTTCCTGAAAGGCTGGGATCCTTTGGGATCCTTTGGGATCCTCCTTTGCTTTCCCTGCCAATGTTCCCAATGTGCCAGACAGAGAGAGAAACTTTCCTTTGGGCTGTGAGACTGAGCTTTCTTTCTTTCTTTGGGGAGCGAGGTGTGGTTCTTTCTCTTTCTCTGCCCTTCTTGCTCAGTGTGGGAATAAGGAAATGCTCAGAAGACTTACACACCCAACACACACACACACACACACACACACACACACACAACACACTGCTTACGCCACTCTCTCTGGAGACTTTGCACATGCAAGGAACCAGCACCGACTCTGGGCATCTGGAGCATTGCACCAACCACATTTGCAATTTGGCAATTTTTTTCCCATTTTTGCAATGTGCCGTTTCACGGTTCGCTTGTAGCCGTTGTCGTTGTGTGCCTTGGAGTCATTTCCCACATAGGGCGACCCTCAAGAGAACCTTCTTGGCAAGACTGGTTCAGGAGGGGTTAGCCTTTGAGGCTGAGAGCGTGTGACGTGCCCAAGGTCACCCAGTGGGTTTCCACGGACGAGCCAGAATTCGAACCCCGGTTTCCGGTCCTAGCCCTCAAACCACTGTGCCATGATGCTGTCTCTCGAGCATTTTTATACCCGCTCTCTTATGTCCTTGGTGTGGCTTTTGTCGCATTGTGGGCCTTTGAGTCGTTTCCAACTTTACCCTAAAGCCACAGTTGCAATTTTGCAACGTCCCATTGCAATATTCATTTTGTTGTTGTCGCCCTTTTTGTTGCGAGCCTTGATGTCATTTTCAACTTATGGCAACCCTAAAGAGGTTTTCTTGGCAAGGTTTGCTCAGAGAAGGTTTGCCATTGCCTTCCCCAGAAGCTGAGAGAGTGTGACATGCTCAAGGTCATCCAGTGGGTTTCCATGGCTGAGCCAGGATTCGAACCCTGGACTCCAGAGTCACAGTCCAACTCTCAAACTACTATGTCACACTGGCTCATGAATTTGTCTTATCCTTTCTTAAAACCATCTAGGGCCAGACCTTTTTGGGGGGATGCAAATTTCCATACATAGTCAATTGTATTGCATTGTAAAATCATATTTTTTTGTAAAACACAATTTGCCTCCTATTAGATCCCACCCAAAAAAAAGGTTTTGTTTGTTGTTGTATGCCTTCAAGTCATTTACAACTTATGGTGACCCTAAGGCAACCCTATCATGGGGTTTTCTTGGCAAGGTTTGCTCATAGAAGGTTTGTCTTCTCCTAAGGCTGAGAGAGTGTGACCTGCCCAAAGTCATGGCTGAGCAGGGATTCAAACTCTGGTCTTCAAAGTGCAACTCTTGCTAATTGGAAATGAAAGTTGCTTTAACTTCTTGATACTGTTTCTAAAGACTTCTATCAGTTACATATTCTAAAAATAAACGCATACAGGAAGAGAATTGGATTCATTTTGTTTGCATTGCTTGCAACAAAGTCCTGAGTGAAAATCAATCCACTCAAGTGACCCTCCAGGCGCTGTTGGGATTGCAACTCCCAGCATGCTTGACCCTTCATGATGCTGGCTAGGGAGATATAGGGATTGGGAATGCAACTTCCAGCATGCTTGGCCTTTAAAGTTGCTGGCTAGGGGGATGCTGGGATTGTGACTCCCAGCATGCTTGATCCTTAATGATGCTGGTTAGGGAGATGCAGGGATTGGGAATGCAACCCCCAGCATGCTTGGCCCTTAACAATGCTAGCTAGATAGAGGATGCTGGGATTTGCAATGCAGCAAGTTCCAGAGGGATGCACAAATTATACAGGAAAAGGAACCTGAGGTTAAAATTACTATCACTTCTTTAGCCCAAGGTGGGTGAATCTGGAAGGCTATTCCTCCTTGGACCCTCCTAAGGCCACAAGGGTCATTCTCAACGAAAAAAGGAAGCCACTTGAAGGTCACTTCCTGTTTGTGAAAAATAGTTTCTTCTTTTGCTAAAAAAAACTGTGCATGTTTGCATTACATTTTGGAACAGAATGATGCCCCCTAGTGGTGCATCGGGGCATAATGAAGCAAAGGCTTCAAAGGGCCACATTAATGGTTTAGGGGGCCGTATGCGGCCAGCATGGCGTAATGGTTTGAGCGTTGGACTATGGCTTTGGAGACCAGGGTTTGAATCCCCGCTTGGCTACAGAAACCCAGTGGGTGACCATGGGCGAGTCACACTCTCTCAGCCTCAGAAAACCCCATGATAGGTTTGCTATAGGGTCTCCATAAGTCAGAAACGACTTGAAGGCACACAACAGCAAATGTGGCCCCCCAGGTTTCCAGACTGCCAGCCTGGATTTATCCCATTAAATAGCCGTATGTAAAAATGATGCTGCAAGACTGGCCGGGGACGATGGGAGTTGTAGCCCCCCTGACACACCTAGGTTGAAGAAAGGGATGGTATATAAAGCATTTGCAAATGGCAAGAAGGAGGAGAGAAGTAAACAACAAGGGGAAAAGATAGTGAGAGATGGAGAGGGTTATATAAGCAGGAAAGATGGTTGCTCTATAATTTATTTGGCTGTTGAAAGATTAATGCAAACTGACAAGCAGCAGCAAAAGTGGGAAGATTGCTTCGAGACTTTTTCAGCGAAGGCTTCCAGGGTTCTCACGCAAGGAGGGAGCATCTGTCAGAGCGGACAAAACGCCGCTAGCTCACCCAAAGGAGATGGTTTTGCTGCTTTCTTGTGGCAGGGAGTTCCACAAGCCCATGGCCAATGCTAGTTGGGAACGAGAAAGACGGAGCTTGACGTATGCCAGAAAGGAGTGAATCCTTGCAAAATTTTCTGGGCATTACAGGGGGCCCTTGGTATTCGCCGGGGTTTGGTTCCAGGATCCCAAAATCCGTGGGTGTTGAAGTCCCATTAAATACAGTGGCATCGTAAAATGGGGTCCCTTGTGTCAAATGGCAAAAGCAAGGTTGGCTTTTTGTAATCTCGATATATATATATATTTGGGAATATTTGGAAGCCGTGGAGGGTTGAATCCGTGGGTGAAGAATCCATGGATATGGAGGCCCGACTGTACTTTTTTGTGAAACCGCACCGAAAGGCTTGAAAAGATTGCAGACCCTCGTCCGCACTTACAAAAGCCCCCTTTCCTTTCCTTTCCTTTCCTTTCCTTTCCTTTCCTTTCCCACCCTTTACTGCTTCCAGCCCCAACAAGGGACCCTTTGTCGCTCTTTTTAAAGAGCACCGTCACAAGAATTAATAGTTGCACCCGAAAGCCTGGGGAGCATCAGGGCTGAGAATTCAAGAATCCCTTTCAGGCGCTTTTTTCATCTTGCGAGGGTGTTTGTGTCCTTTTCCTTTGCCTAAGAAGCTGCAATAAATGGAAATTAAAGCAACAAAGAGCCAGTTTGCCTGGTATCGCTCATAGTCTAGCAAAAGTTCATTTTTGGGGGTAACTCCGTTTCTCAAGGCTTCAAACGCCGTTCGGCTTCGTTTCTAGGAAAAGTTGCAAAGTGCGCGCAAAAGTGCGCAAACGCCTTGCAAAACTTTTGCAAAACGCACAGCTCAGTTCCATGTGCCAGCTTGCCAAAGGCCTGTCTTGATCTTTTGCAGGTTTCTGTAAAAATTAAATGCCTTTTCATAGATGACTGGTTCCTAAAATTATTCAATATGAAAGAGATGGATGAATCAAAAATATATCAGGGGGGAAAAATAGAGGAAGAATGGTTTCCTATAACAGAATTTTGCAGGAAAAGATGGCAGTAATAAAACAAGTGCATTGAAGGAGGAAGGATAATTCGTTGTATTTAGAAATAAGAATAAAGAGATTTAACAAACAAACTTGAGCTGGGAGAAAAATAAAGACAGAAAGAACAAATACTTTGAGAAAAATTATAATAAAATTTAATTAAAAAATAACAGTGCTCACACTAAAGGATGGATGGATGGATGGATGGATGGACAGATTGCACTCTTGCCTTTCACTCTTTTATATAAGAGTTAAAGTACAGGACTTAGATTGATCTGTAGATAAGTCGACTCATTTATTTTGGATCAATTTTTGGACTAACATTTCTAGACTTATACATGAGTATATATAGTATGTAAAATGGAGCAAAGCTTGCATGGTTCCTTTGATGCTCCTGCTCCTTTCTCTCTGGCACCAAAAATAGAAAAAGACTTTGTCTAGCAGCTGGTTCATTGGCCCAGCATCCCTCTTGCAAGAGGGTCAATTCAGACGCCTATTTAGGAGGGGCGAAGGAAGGCGCGTGTGTGCAAGGCACACGCACAAGACACAACGCACACACCCTCCTAGACAAAAGCAGAGAAGAATAGCCCGGAGAGACCATCTGTACATCTCTGGATCGCTGGAAAAAACGGTCCCTGGGTTTTTTTCCCCTTGCAAAAAGAAGACTTTGAATTCAAGTTTCCTGAGCCTTCTCTCCAAAAGGTAAGAAACTGAATCGATGTCTCAGTGGAAGATTTATTTCATTTTCCACCCAGAAAGGGAACGAAGATGCTTATCTCTTGCCAATTTCTTCATCCACCTCTTGTCCATTTCAGTCCATGTCTTCCAATTTATTTATTTATTGGTATTTAAGAGAGCACTGAAATAAAACCTTCTCTTTTTCGGTAACCATGATTGCAATTTTTAAAAAAAATCAAAGCTCGTTTCCTCCCCATCTTGTTATTTTTTTTTTAAATAAGCAGGTGGTATAGCTGTGCCCTTCATTTTTATGATACGATCACAGACAAAATAAAACGACAAATAAAACCAGGCTCCTTAAATATGGGAAAACCCATCATTGTCTTGTAATGGTGAAACCAAACCAAACCGAGGAAGAAAAGCAGAGTCATGAAAATGGACACATCTTTATGATCCATATATATATATATATATATATATATATATATATATATATATTTCAAATATGCACATCTATTTGAAATGTGATGTGATACAAAAGGTAATAAAAAATGAGATAGAAATTAGAATTTGGCAGGTGGAATACAACCTCCATCCATCGGAAAGAGAAGAAGAAGAGAGACTGGTGATTCCTTTAAAAGCCATTTTAGGAGAAAGGTGAGAATATAAATCCAATAAATAAATATGTAATCAGGATTTTAAAGGAATGAAATCTCTTCTAATTCCTATTCCCCGGCTATAAATTCACTGCAATTGGGTGTGTGCCCTCAGATTTAATTACGTCAGTCTATAAAAGATTTCCAGAAATGTCTCTGACCGGGTGTAAGGACAGAAATATCCTCACTCTGTCCATCGTCCAGAAGGAGAAGGCTATTTTAAAAAAGCAGATGGTTTCACATGCCAGAGATGGTCTTTTGGATGCTGACCCACGCCGATTCCTCTCCCCAAAGTATATGGGTCCCCATGTAATATTAAAAGTGATCTAATATTCCTGGGAAGTCAGAGTGAGTCACATACTAAAAGGGATATATTTCAGGCACCAAAAAGACACTTCATGCAGGGAAAAAAGGAACAAAAATGCCTAATGATGATGATAATGATGATGCCAATTTTAATAATAGTAATGCTAATAATTGTCTTGCAGTCGACTGATGGAGTTTTGGACCGTCGTGGATTCGGATGCTCTCCAAAATCTAGGCATCGTTGGTCTAATCCGCACTGCAGAAATAATGCGCTTTGATGCTGCTTTAACTACCACAGCTCCACGCTAGAGATTTGTAGTTTTCTGTGACATCAGAGGTCTCTGACAGGGAAGGCTAAATATCTCACCCAACTAAAGCTGGGCAAAACAGATTTCTCAGTTGACAGGTTACAATAGCATCCCAAATCTTAAAAGAGGGGATCCCTTTATAGGGCCAACTCAAATGCACAAAAACACGTACGTCCTCAGCTGACTTCCAAGGCTGAAAACTGAGTTCAAAGTGCAAAAGGAAGATGTTATTGTGGCTGGCCCAGTATCCCTATTTTGTCGATTTGGGATGTTTTTGTACTTTGCTAGACAGCCAATACAACTGCCCCCGAATATATTATTTTGCATTTTGGTTGGGCCAACAAAGGTATCCCTGTTTTGTGGATTATGTTGGATGCTATTGTACTTTGCTATATGGCCAACATGGTGACCAATGAAAGGTATCACTGTTTTGTAGATTTTGGATATTATTGTACTTTGCTATATGGCCAACACGGTGACCAATGAATATGTTATTGTGGTTGGCCCAAGAAAGGTATCCCTGTTTTGTGGATTCTAGATGTTATTGTACTTTGCTGCATGGCCAAGACAGCTACCCTTGGACATGGTAAGAGAAGAGGAAGCAAAAGAAGAGTCTAGAAAGCGGGCCAATGGAGGACAGATGGAAATGATAATTGATAATAAGCCAGAAGAGAAAGGGAGAGGCAAGGATGGGAGCGGCACTGCGGATAAATTCATCCTGCGCCTGGGTGGGAGGACCGCTAAGGATGCACCAAAGGCAGTCAGGTGGCAAGGATGATGGATCAAATGCGTGCCTCGGTGCTTCCAAGTCACCTCTCGGCTTGTGGAAGCCACATTCATTTTTCATAGGGTCTTCTTAGGCAAGGAAGGCTCAGAGGTGGTTTTGCTGGTTTCTTCCTCTGAAATAAAGCCTGCAATACAGGCAGAATAAAAGAGGTGGGGAAAGAAAGAGAAGATGGAAATGGGGTCTGATTTATTGATTATATGTTGACTTTCTCCCAAAGAGGGACCCAAAGTGGCTCACAGATAAAATAAAGTGGTTCCTCGGTATCCGCTGGGGTTTGGTTCCAGGACCTCCCATAGATATCATAAATCATGGATGTTCAAGTTCCATTAAATACAATGGAGATGATGATGATTTTGGCTGAAGAACAGGGTATAAATATTTAATAATAATAATAATAATAATAATAATAATAATAATAATAATAAATACTTCTACAGTGGACCCTTGGTCTCTGCTAGAGTTTGCTTCCAGGTTCCCCCGTGGATACCAAAATCCATGGATGCTCAAATGCCATTAAAAGCAATGGAATAGTAAAATGGTGTCTCTTACATAGATTAGCAAAATCAAGATTGTCTTTTTGGAATATATATATATATATATATATATATATGTGTGTGTGTGTGTGTGTGTGTGTGTGTGTAAGCCATGGATACCATACCCCCCCCCCCACGGTGCTGATGGAGCAGGGACAATCCCAGTTACTCCTCTGCCTTCCCATTTTCTCAACTGCTTTTAAAATGCATCTTCTCTCTCCTGCTCCCACTTTCCCCCTTAATCCTCAGCCGCCTTCAATTTTTGCAAACTGAGTTCAAAGTGAGCAGAGTCTCTTGCCCTTCCCAGGAGGCTTGGGCAAAAGCAAACTGCTGCAATGTGCTCTTCCTCATTCATAACTTTTGCACTCTTGACCACATTCTGATGTTGCTGGGCTACGTATATGTCTTGAGTTCTGTTTGTGATGGTGTCACAATGAAAAGGCTGTAGTTATCTGGGGAACTCCAAAGGGCCAGAGTGGGATCTAAGGAGAGTCAGGTTCAGCAGCAGGGATTAAGATGTCCTCTCCTTTTCTAGGATATTAATTTTGGGCGGAAATAAAGGTATGCATCTTCATTTTTAAGGCTGCATAATGGGGAAATAAAGAATGCCAGCAGAGGATGGGATCTAGTGGACCAATTAATTGTAATTTTTTTACTACACATTTATGACCCAATTCCTCTCCATGGAGGTTAGCATGGTGTACATGGTTCCCCTCCTTCATTTGTTCCTCACAACAACCCTGTGAGGTTGTCCTAAGAGTTGGAGAAACAACTCAACTATGGTCTCTAACAGCAAGCAAACAGGGATTTGAACCTGGATACCCTTGGTCCTTGTTGGATAAATGTTGGCCACTCTGGTGCCTTCCCCAGATCTCTTGGAATACAACTCCCACCATCCCCAGAGGATGGGAGATGGTGTGAATAATAGTCTAAAACAGGGTCAGAGATTCCCACACTTTGGTCCTCCAGGTGTTTTGGACTTCAGCTCCCTTGGCCAACAGTCAGGAATTCTGGGAGCTGAAGTCCAAAACATCTGGAGGACCAAAGTTTGGAAAACGTTGGAAGACTGATAGAGAATCTTCTTTAACTATGACGTGGACAAAGGGCAGCTTTCCAGGTGTTTTTGTACTGTAGCTCCAATCAACCTCTAGCAGCATGGCCAAGGGTGAAGAATGATGGGAGATGGAGTCCAACAACATTTAGGGAGGCACACTTTACGTTCATCCTTGCACCACAGTGTTCCTGCAGGTCTCCCTCTTTTAGGCAACGGAGCATGGGGCAAGGATACTTTTGAGATGCTTTTGGACTCCAACTTGCATCATCCTTGACCATCAGCCATACTGTCTGGACCTGATGGAAGTTGTAGTCAGAAACAATACAGAAAAGGTGAGCCCTTCCCTCGGAAAGGGAGCAATGGAGTGATGTAGGAGTTCACTTTTCCACCTCTTCTGAACATGGGCAAGGATGCTTTTGAGACTTTTTGGACTCCAACTTGCATCATCCTTGACCATCAGCCATACTGCCTGGGCCTGATGGGAGCGATAGTAAAAAACAGTACAGAAAAGGGGAGACTTTCACTTGGAAAGGGAGCAGTGGAGTGGTGTCGGGGTCCCCTTTTCCACCTCTTACGATTTCATGATGCTCTCGTTCACAGGGAGAAATGAGGGACACTGTGAACGCCCAGTACGATTCCTTCCTTTACTGGCGCATGCCCATTCCGGAACTGGACCTCTCTGAGCTGGAACACCTGGGCTTAGCCGATATGGCCATCTACAAGCCCAAGGGGGGCTACTCCAGCCTGGCCACGGACCGGAAGAAACCGAACCACGGCCTCTCGGACGGCGACCTCCTTCAGTTCAACAGCTTTAATTTCTGGAGGGCTCCTATAGCCAGTATCAGCCCAATCGATTTTGACCTTATCTGATGCCTGATGCAAAATAATAATAATAATAATGATGATGCCGCCTGCGGCACCTGTTTGCGTGCCCTGATGACCAAGTTCCTTCCTTTTTTGTCTTTCTTTCCACCCCTTTCTTTTAATCTGTTCGTTCTCTTTCGGTGGCCTTTTCTGTCCACTCCGCACGGTAAATGCTCCTTCGCGACGGCACCCAAGGGATATTTTGGTATTTTCTTTTTAAAAATATGTGATTGTTTGCCAGTCTCTCTGCTTGTTCTTGGCTTGAATGTATTTGTCGAAAATCCGAGGGTAGGCTAAGATGAAGGTCTCTGGTCTGGAGGCTACAAGAGAGGATGCTTGAAATGGAGTCTCCACGCCTGTAAAAATAATCCCACCAAAGTCCCTCCTTTGTGGAATCAACTGGACAAACTGGAACCAAATATTATTTAAACACAGGACTTTATCACACGGGCGAAAGAGACGGGATACTAGCACTATGCTCCACTCAATATCGTGCAATAATGGAATGATTATCATACGACGTTGTCATTATTGCGCAATTATCCTGTGAATAAAGTGCCAAAATCTTGATTATCCCTTGAGTAATGCAGCAAAATTGCGCCACTTTTTATTCATAGGATTTTCCGTGATTTTGCTGCTTTATTCACTGGATAATGGTGCGATAATGGCGACGTCATGTGAAAATCATCCCGTGATTGCGCAATATTGACGGGAGCGTAGTGCTATCATCCCGTCTCTTTTGCCCATGTGATAAAAGTCCACAGTTAGCAACTAGCAGCCTTCTAGCAAAATTCAAGCTTGCAAGGATTTGGCCCAATCAGCTACTAGGGTTACATCCACACTGTAGAAATAATGTGGTTTGTTCAGAGGAGGTTTGCCTTTGCCTTCCTCTGAGGCTGAGAGAGTGTGACTTGCCCAGTGGGTTTCATGGCTGATCTGGGAATCAAACCCTGGTCTCCCAGAATCACAGTCCAACACTCAAACCTTGCTGGCTCTCCATCTGTTCATCCAATATGATTTTACCCTGGTTCTCCCTTCCTTAGATCATGTCAGTGGGAAGAGAAGGCTCCCTCTCTCTAATATAAGTAGGTAAGGCTGCATCCACACTGCAGAAATAATCCAGTTTGACACCACTTTAACTGCTGTGGCTCCATACTATGAAATTCTGGCATTTGTCAAATTGTGGCACCAGAGCTCTCCGACGGCGAAATGCTAAATATCTCGCAAAACTCAGAACGCCATAGCATGGAGCCATGGCAGTCAAAGTACTGTCAAACTGGATTATTTCTGCAATGCGGATGAACCTTTAAAGACTGTGTGTATTTGGATGGAATTAAAATGGTAGAAAACTTGGGTGCAATGGAAGGACCACGGTATCGAACAGCGAAGAAAGGCCTGCGGGGGCATGGAGTCCAATGTGCGGCGCTGTGCAAAAAAGTCAGCCCTTGGATGTATTCCTGATTAAATTGCAAAAAGAAAGAAAGATAAATGTGCATTTCTTTTTTTGGACAGCTATTTATTATTAAGAATACAAGTTCGGAGAGGTTGCTGCAGTTTGCTTTTGCTTGAAATGACTGGGAAAGGCAAGACTGTGCCCCTTCCTCTCCCCTTTTGCTGAGTTAATTAAGTCCAAATCACTTTTAAACTCAATTGTAATATGTCCAACACAGCTACCCCTGAATATATTATTTTGCCAATAAAGGTACCCTGTTTTGTGGATTGGGGGTGTTGTTATACTTTGCTATACGGGCAACACAGCTACCCCTGAATATGTTATTCATATGTTATTCCATGCCCTGTGAGGAGCAACTCAGGGATCTGGATATGTTTAGCCTTGAGAAGAGATAGTTAAGAGATGATATGAGAGCCCTGTTTAAATATTTGAAGGGGAGTCATATTGAGGATGAAGCAAGCTTATTTTCTGCTGCTCCAGAGAATAGGACACAATGGAGCCTCAATGGATGCAAACTACAGGTAAAGCAATTCCAGCTTAATATTAGGAAGACCTACCTGACAATAAGAGCTGTTTGACAGTGGAAGATGCTTCCTCGGAGAGTGATGGAGTCTCCTTCTTTGGAGGTCTTTAAACAGAGGCTGGATGGTCATCTGTCACAGGGGATGCCTTGATTGGGAGTTCCTGCATGGCAGAAGGGGGTTGGACTGGATGGCCACAGAGGGTCTCTTCCAACTCTACGATTCTATGATTCTCCATTATTTCCCTATGGACAACTATTCCCTAATGATTCTCTATGGGCAAGTATGGTTTCCCTATTCTGCAATGATTCCCTATGGGGTAGTATGCCCCAATGGTTCTGTATGGGAAAGTCTTCCCCTATGTTTCCCTATGGGCAAATATTCTCCAATGGTTCCCTATGGGCAAGTCTTCCCCAATGATTCCCTATGGGCAAGAAGAAGGCTGAAATGTAGGACACGTCCTGGGAAAGGAGGACACGCCTGGTCACCCTGAGCTTGGTGAGTTTCCTTCAGAGGAAGGGGGGGGGGGGGTTTGCCAGGGCCTTCCCTGAGGCTGAGAGAGTGTGGCTGGCCCAAGGTCAACCAGTGAGCTTCCAGGGCTGAGCCAGGACTCGAACCCAGGTCCAGAGTCATGTTGTTTGTTGTTGTGGGCCTTCATTCCCGATTTAGGCTGACCCACCATGGGGTTTGTGGTTTCCCATGGCCATATTCTGAGGGTGAGAGAGTGTGACGGGCCCAAAGTCACCCAGTGGGCTTCCAGGGCCAGAATTCGAACCCAGGCCTCTAGAGTCATAGTCTTCCTTTCCCCCCCACCCCGGAAATAAGAATCCAACTGCTCTCCAATCCCCTTTTTCTCTCTATTTTGGACTTTTGACCATAGAGAGGGCCATGGCCAGAGCGCCTCACAGTTGTGATTATGCCTCACCATGGCAACGGTCCATGCTCCTTTAAGAACCATAGAGATGCCGGGGGCTAGAGCATCCCAAAGTGGGTGGTGGAGTCAAAATGGTGGCTTAGCGCATTGCCATTCTGGACCGGAAGTGGCCCCGTGCGTCGCTCTAAGCGCTCCCCCTCTACCTTCCAAGGGCACTTCCGGTCCCGCCATTTTGTCTCCCTCCCTCCTTCCCACTTTCGGCTTTGAAAACAAGAAGATTCAATACTGTCATCATTATCATTATTATTATTATTATTAAAAATCGTTATTATTAATTTCATTACTATTATTATTAAAACCACTCAGGAATAAATATTAAAATTTTAATGTCAATAAATAAATTGATGATGATGATGATGGTGATGGAAAGTTTAAAGCAATAAATAATTAAAAATAAAGAGAAAAGCCCCAGAAAAAAAAGCTCTTGAGGGGTGAGTCTGGGGCTGAAAATTTTGGGGGAAAGAGGTGTTTTTATTTTTCTAAAATTGCTTTATTAAGGGGGAGGTTCTGCCTTTTAAAAATATATATGTATGTGTATATATATATATATATATATATAATATTTGGTTTGAGATGAGTAGGAAAGCTTAAAATATTTAGGGAGGCGAAGAGATTGGGGGGAAACCTAATTTCTTATTGTTTTTATTTTAAAAATTACTTTGTTAAGGCTGATTCTGCCTATTTTTATTATATATGCATGTATGTTTATGTGTGTGTGTATTGATATAAATGGATTATACTAATTTGAATGGATTATGTAACATTGTGATGTGTTTAGGATGAAACATTTTTGTGTCATTTTAATGTAAACATTTTGCTTTGTGTGTTATAGCACCAGCTGTGACCGTGGAAGTTTAAATAGTTTTAATCATTTCTGTAATTTGAAGGCTATAACCTGTATATGATTGTCGTGAATAAACTATAAATATGTATATGTTGTTGGGTTTGGGATGAGTGGGAAAGCTTAAAATAGTTAGGGAGGGGAAAAGATTGAGGGGGAGAAACTAATTTTTTATTGTTTTTATTTTAAAAATTACTTTGTTAAGGATGGTTCTGCCTATTTTTAGTATATATGTGTGTACGTATATGTGTCTCAGGATTCTGTAGGATGAAGCCATAGCAGTTAAAGTGGTGGCAAACTGCATTATTGCTGCAGTATAGATGCACCCTTAGTCTTTATTTTTTCACATTTCTTGATTGCAGTTTCCACTTTGATTCATGTCTGAACCAACATATAGAAAAGCTTTTGGCTATTTGGCTTCCTTCATCACCCAAGTAATTCTCCCATGATAACGTCAAACCTGAAAGATTTGAATTCTTCACACACACACATTTCCTTGTCCTAAATTGTATAAAATCCTGTGTCCCCGCTCTAGATTTTTGAAAACAGCCGTTCCCATGTATGAAGATGTCACTGGTGGATCTGGGGAAGAGATTGTTAGAAGCAGCCCGCAAAGGCCAAGACGATGAAGTCAGGACATTGATGGCAAATGGTGCACCTTTCACCACGGATTGGGTATGTCTGGGGCCAAAAATAAGAGTAAATTAAACTATGATTTCCAGATGTCCAACCAGCTAGATAGATGGTAGATATGTCTCAAAACTAAGCTTTATAAGGAACAGTTTGCGGGAGCTGGTTATGTTTAGCTTAGAGAAAAGAAGCGAAGCTTACAGCCATCTTTAAATATCTGAAGGGCTGTCATGTACATGATGGAACAAGCTTATTTTCTGCTATTCCAGAAGTTAGGGCCTGAAGCAATGAATTCAAATGACAAGAAACTGAGAATTAGGAAAAACCACTTGATGGTAAGAGCTCTCTTGACAGTAGAATAGCTGGTCTTGAAAGGTGGTGGACTCTACTCCATTGGAGGTTTTAAAATGGAAATCAGATGGCCACCTCTGAAAAGTGCTTTAGCAGTGGACCTCTGCATGGCATAGGGTTGGATGAGATGGGTCTTGCAATCCTTTCAACTGTATGTTTCTTTTAGTGTACACTATAGAAGAAATCAATTTGTTTTGTTAAAGATTCCTTCAGTTTTGTACACACCACTCAGTTGTACCACCTTTCGTCAGGAGTTCTCTGGATATGATGGGGCTGCAGCTGTGCTGGCTGGGGATGATGGGATAATGCAGTCCCAACACATCTTATAATGGGCCTGAGCCTACACACAGACAGGAGGTATCAGTCATTTTGGTGCAGCTAAGCAGCATGGTCTGGGTTATAATTCTTCTGCTTAATGGTCCTGACAGCTGGGAACATCACCCCTTCACTTGGCAGCTCAGCATGGTCACTACTCCACAGCAGAAGTCCTACTCAGGGCAGGAGTGAGCCGGGATGCTCGAACGAAGGTTGACCGGACACCGCTTCACATGGCAGCTGCCGATGGACACTCGCACATCGTTGAGCTCCTGATCAGGGTAAGCAAGGGGCCAAGCCATCTGCAATATATGTTAAGATGCATCACATTAAAAGCATTGTTGTGTGCTGTCATGCTGGCTTTGATTTATGACCACCCTGGGATTGAGAGACTTCCAAGCTACCCTGTTATCAACAGACCTGCTCAGGTCTTGCAAACTCAGAGCAACCATGGCTTCCTTGATGGAGTCAATCCCCCCGTCATGTAGTCTTCCTCCTTTCTTACTGACTTCTACTTTACTGAGTACTATAATCTTTTTTAATGAGTCATGTCATCTCATGATACCTCCAGAGTACAATAGCCTCAGTTTAGTCATTTTGGCTTCTGATGAGAGTTCAGGTTTCATTTACTCTCATACTCTCAGTCCCATTCATTTGTCTTTTTGGCTTTCCGTGGAATTTACAGAACTCTTCTCCAGCACCACATTTTAAAGGATGTGTTCAGAAGCCTCCCATTGTTTTCCTTATGCCCAAGTTAACCACAGACTTTGGGTAAGCCTAGGCAAGCTACTGCCTCCAAGTTCTGTTGTTGTTAACATGCCTTCAAATTGATGCCTGCAAAGGTGGCAGATTTTTGACTAAGAAGCTCCAGAATCTGATAGTTGCAGAACTCTTCCTTTGTGATTACTCAGAGCACTTTTAATTGTGTGTGTGATCTTTTATTCCCCTTACAATTTTGTTTGGCTCTAAGCACCTGTTTTCCACTCCTCAGAATGGGGCTGATGTGAATGCCAAGGACATGCTGAAGATGACAGCTTTGCACTGGGCAACAGAGCACAACCACCGGGATGTCATAGCTCTGCTAATCAGATACGGGGCCGATGTGCATGCGTTCAGCAAGTTTGACAAATCTGCCTTTGACATCGCTTTGGACAAAAACAACCCAGAGACTTTGCTCATGCTCCAGGTGGGATAGAAGTTGAGCCCCTAGGCCTCTACTTCCCATTTCTTTCTTTCTTTCTTAAAATATTTCTGTCCTACCCTCTATCAAGATCTTATAGAAGCATACAATTAAAACAACAGATATAGCAGAAAGCAATTTTAGATAAAAATGGTACAATAATGTGAATAGGTTAAAAACTTATTAAATAAATCTCCATGTTAAAATAGTGGAAAAAAACTGAGACAGTGAACACCATGTATGTACACTCTAATGGGGGAGGGGGTTGTTCTGGATGTATTTCTGAAGACTGACAGTGTTCTCTTCCATAGGAGGCAATGCAGAACCAAGTTGTCACCAACCTGGAAAGGGCAAATCCAGTCCCCGGCTCCATGACTGTCAATCAGCCATTCATCCTGACCTCAGGGGAGGTGCTGAGTCTCGCCAGTCTTGTTTCCTCAGCAGAGACCAAAACAACTTCAGGTAAGACCTCTCTAAACACAAGACCCATCTTCCTCCTGAATGTTCTTGGCTGCGAGGAGAGACTGTTCCCTCTAACCCCCTTCCATTCCACTGCCATGTGGCACAAGATTATAAGACACTTCTGGGAAGTCTCACCTAATCCATGTTAAGTGCCTTCTCTTGCCCAGTAGGAGATCCCCACGTTTCCACCATGACGCTATCAAACTCGACCACCTCAGTCCTTGCCACGCTGGCAGCCATCGCTGAAGCCTCTGGACCACTTTCCAGTTCAAACACAACCCCAGGTAATGGGAAGGACAGTTGTGAATAGATCATTAATTTTCCTAGCATGTCTGGGTTGGTTTGGATTGTTCCCAAAGCCTTGATTTGTTGGTTGGGTTCTTCTTTTGGTTCTGGTTTAAATACAGTTCTTGAGAATTTGTTTTTGACTTTTGCAGTTATCTCAGAGGAAGTTGTGGAAACCAGTTCCATGGATTCCCCTCTCCAACACGTAGTCAGTAGCGGGGGGCAGCGGGTGATTACGATTGTAGCCGACGGGATCCCACTGGGCAACCTCCAGGCAGCCATTCCCAGCCGTGGCCTCGGCCAGCCCTTCATTGTGACAATGCAGAATGGGCAACAAGGTAGGTGGATCCCCCAAGTGAGATGCGGTGGACTGGATCCACACTTGTACAAGGTAGACCCATTAAAATTGACAAAGCTAAAGCATCTGGAGCTTTAGTTTAATGTTCTTTTACAATGCTGGACAATTGGCTGTAATAAAGAATTGATTGAATGTTCTTTTATAATCCTTTCTGTTGCATGTATTGGTTAGTTTGTTTTAAATTATCTTATATTTTATTTTATCTAGAGACTTGGTTTTATAGTTGTAAAGCACCATGTAAATTGAAGGTGCTATAGAAATAAATGACAATTTATTTTGTGGGGGTTTTGTTCTGGACACCCACCCACCCACCCCCCATGGATGCCAAAAACCATGGGATCTCAAATCCCATTCTTGTTAATGGTGGCAGGCCACGTTAACACAGCCGCGTGCAAGCGCTACCATTAGGGAGACAGGAGTGGGACCATCTGTAGATGCTCCAATCTATTGATGGCAAGCCTGCACATAGACAGGGGCGACTGTAATAATAGCAACTTCGCCCCACACGTGCAGTTTGACGTATGCATGCATATGTCACTAATAGGATGCTAGACCATGTATATTAATATTCTGCTTTCTCTCCTTCCTTCTCCCCCTTTCCCTTCCTTGATTCCCAGTCCTAACTGTACCTGCTGGTCAGGTGGCAGAAGAAATGGTCATTGAAGAAGAAGAAGATGAAAATCATCACATACCCGAGGAAGCAGAGCCTCCTCTCAAGAAAATCAAAGTAGAACATGTTATTGATGAAGTGGAGGAGAGTCAGGTATGACTGAAGAGAAAGAGATTGCTTTCATGGAAAGCTTTGGCCGCAGTGGGATCATGAATAACTAGGGATGTAAAAATTTCTGGAAATGTTGAGTCTGTGGGAAATGTTCACCTTTTTTTAGTGAGAAAAATGGAAAATTTGGGGAAAAAATGGGGAAAAGTGATGGCCAGGATCCATGCAAATGAGTTATGGATCTGTAACTAGATTTCAGAGCCGTAACTATACTGAATTCCAGCCAATATTAACCTCATTTACAGGTTGAAAGTCTGTTACTTTAGGAATATAAACAGTATTGTATACATGATATGATACAATTATACATGTTTGGCTAAAATTATCATCTGGTGTATTAAAAGTACAGTTCAGACAATAGTTTAAAAACTCTTTAATTTGTTTAAAAATTCTTACAAATGGAACTACACCATCCTGAACTGTAAGGAATCTCTTTGCTTTTCCCACTTTATTAGGAGCGGAGAAATCAAAACCGAAGAAACCATCAACATTAGTAAAACAAAAATTATATTGTCTCCACTAATTTCTCCATAGCATCAAACAGACGTAAAGCCCTTATTCCCATAAAAGGAGCTAACATAAGGGAGCCAAGGTCAGGATTTGTAATGGTCAGATATTACATTGTCTGACATAAAAGTCTTCTTCTTATATACGGTAGTTTTTAGAAATAATTTTGACCTGAAAATCATATATATATACACACACACAATTTATATTGTATATAAAATATTATATATTTTACTCCTCATTCTGGAAGAAGATATTCCAAAATCCTTTCTCCCTCCCATCTTTTTTTCAATTTTTCTGGAAAAAAGGCTTTGGAAAGAAACTCGTGTGTAGATTTCTGTCCTTTCTTTCCTTACCCTTCATGAGATCTAGAAACTGCAATGCAAACCCATCTCACAGGTGTCTTACAGCCTTTCTGGAGAGTGGTCCTTCTCTTTGCACAAAGTCCCTTGCGCCTCTATTTCTTTCATTTCCAGACAAACCCCTGATGTTTTATTTTAATCTTCCAGGAAACCATGGAAAGGGAAGTCTTGCAGCAGCAGCTCCAAGAAGCCAACCAGAAAGCTCAGGAATACCGTAGCCAGCTGATGCGGAAAGAAGAGGAAGCAGAGAAGTACCGCAGGAAGCTGGAAGCCATGGCTGGCCAGCAAGAGAGTGGGACAGAAACCTCTGCTTCAGTGGAGGAAGGGGAAGATGAGGAGGAACCCAATGAGGTGAACTTGGTGGAGGTGTCCTCGGAAGAAACTGTCTGCTCCACCCTAGAAGGAGAGTTCCCAACTGACATTGCAGTGGAGACAGTCACCTCGTAGCTTCCGAGTTGCTTTTTCTCGTGTTTTTACTTTAAAAGAAGCGTGGAAAGCAGCTTGTCTGGGAAATAAGAGACTTGTAAAAGATGATGTTCTACAGTGACCACCAGCTGCCCCCAAACCTTGGACAGAATTATTTTGTGTGGGACCAGTTCTGGAGAGGAGTAACCCCCTCGTACTTTAACTATTTGCTACGTCTTTCCTTTCGAGACAGGGCTTTAAAGCAACCTAAAATGCCTTTTCCAAATATCTGTAATCTTGATATTTCAGAGATATATTTTTGTAAAATGTAGCTTGAGATTCCTTTGTAATAGCCAACAAGTGACCTAAAAAAAAGAGTGAGAGTGAGATCCCATTTTATGGGTGAAGTGGACTTAGCATTGGGTGCCGTCCCAATCCACAGTAGCCTTTGTCCCTCACTGGGCAGTGGCGTTTCTACAGTTGTTTGGAGGGGCCTTGAGCAAACCTTGGTGTGAGTAGAAAAGGGGAATGGGTCTTCCTGCCCCAGTCCATGGGGTCGGAGGGAACGCGTGTGGTTGATGAAGGAATCCCACATGCTCTGCCAGGCAGGTCACTGCACTCCTGCTTTGAGACACACACAACAGATAGAAATGGGTGCCCCAAAGGCAGGAGCAATAAAAGCACCCTCATGTTGGAAGTCTCGCACTCAGGGCTGCTTCTCTG
The DNA here is from genome assembly GCA_020142125.1 of Phrynosoma platyrhinos. Lineage (NCBI taxonomy): Eukaryota > Metazoa > Chordata > Lepidosauria > Squamata > Phrynosomatidae > Phrynosoma > Phrynosoma platyrhinos. The sequence continues at coordinate 1,300,600 of CM034711.1, read as the reverse complement.
CAGTGCCTCCCCTTATGTGTGTGGAGAATTTTTGGGTGAGACACCAGAAAAACAGTTTCTTCATAAAAGAAAGAAAAATAATTTAAAAATACAGAACTGCCCTGATTTCTGCCACCACATGAGACGCCATATGAGCGAAGAGTCAAGATAAGGGTCAAGGCAAACATTAGAACCAGCCCTGCCATTGGGCAAAATGAGTTGATTGCTTAAAGCAGTGGGGTTTCAGTGTTGTTGAAAGCAGAGCACTGGGAGGGAGGAGAATTACCTGTTTAGACTACAACTCCCAGAATCCCCCAGCTGCTGGAGACTGGGAGGTATAGTCCCCAAATGTCTGGCATACATAGATTTCAGAAGTGATTTTAAAAAGCAAGCTTCCACAACTTGGTGCCCTCCAAATGTCCTGGACTACAATTCCCAAGATACCCAGCTGAGAGATGGGAGTTGTATCCAAAAGATCCGGAGGGGGCTTAGTTGGCGACTGCTGTTGAGGTGCATCCCTCTCGTCCCATTCCTCGATGTAACAAGAAAAAATAATAATAATGAAATATGCAACTATTAACAACTGGATGACTGGAAAGAAGACAAAAAGCCATTTTCCTTTCTCTTAGAAAGCCAATTGCCTTCTTCCCCCGTTTCCTCTTGCGGGGAAATGGGGTTTGTGAACCTGTTTCTCTCCTATTGCAAAGCCATGATGAGGCTGGAACAGGTTTCATATCTCACGGTGCATTTATTTATATGGGTCTAAGAGCCTGCAACTGCAGACGGAGCTACATTGATGGAGTTCCCTTCCGTTAGCGACTTCTGCCGATGCTGTTCCTGTACACCTCTTCAGCCAGCTAGTGCCCCAACCAAAGGGTTTTTGAGATGCTGGAGATCAGGGAGCTGGAAAATGACGCCCGTGGGGCTCTCCTGGATGGGAGGTGTGTAGGAGAGACCCCTTTGGGTCCTGACTCAGTTGCTTGTCTCAAGATGCCCCACAACCAGGAGAGCACTTCAGCGGTCATTTCCAAGCACCCTAATTTGCAGCCCCTCAGAAACCCTTTGGGGCAATGCTTGGCTTAAGAGCTAGGTTTTGGAAATCGTGTTTGGTCATTAACTATAAATATGAATTCCAAAAGTTGCAAGGTCCTAAGCCCGGCTTACAATCTTGTAAATATCCATCAGGATGCCAGCCGTCGTTTTATAGTTCCCTATATTATTATTATTTTTAATGAAGTGTGTGCATATATCTAACAGTCTGGTCCTGTTTACTAAGTTTGCACCACACTCTTTTTAAGATGTGTGCCATGAAAACTTTGCTGCGATTCTAATAAATACTGTGGCTTCCCCTTAGCGAGGCTCACTACTAGGCTTTCCAACTGTTGGCCCAACAGAGCTTGGAAAAGTTCCTTTTCCATAACACACTGCCTGGAAGACTGTGGGGCTTGTCCAAAAAGGTAACTTTTCCTCGGCTCTTGGTATGAAGGGCCCTTTCACACTACACACTTAAATAAAGCGCTATGATTCCACTTCAACTGCAGCGACAACATCTTGGAGTTTGCAGTTTAGGGAGAATCATTGGGAAGTCTCAGCCAGAAAGGTCCATGGCCTTACCAAACTACAGATCCCAGGTTTCCATGGGATTGGCTCATGGCAAGTGGAGTTGCAATGCTATAATTGTGTAGTGTTCAGTGGCTGTAAGGTATAATGGTATCTAAAGGAGCCAACACAGAGATGCTTGGAAGTTTTCTCCATCCTGAGGATGGAAGCGTCCCTTTGGGGTGACAAAGTAAGAATCACACCTAATGTCACCACATTACGACAAATTGCAGATGCAAATGCCCAATCTTATGAAGAATCTCGCAGCTGAGGGTTGGGAGCAAAAGGGTATGTGAGAATTTGCAGAACCGAATCCTGCGTAAAAGCAGAATTTACTGCCGCTGCTTTCTTTGCTGAAAAATCTAGCTGGGTTATTTGTTTTTTAAAATAATTTTGTAAGGGCACAACCTGAGACCCCTTCCTTTTGTGCTTTTGCGTTGTGCCTTAATATAGGCTGCCTTCCTCTCTTGTCAACTTAGAAAGAGGCTTCACTAGCCTCGAAAACGCTCCGATTGCGTCCCGTTCAGAGCCCTCTGCCGATAATGCGTTTTTATGGTTTATTTTCAAAGAAAAGTAAGGGAAAAGCTTTATATACAGGCTGGCTTGTTTAGGAAGGGGAGGAGTATATATTTTGTATTTATCTTTACATTTTAGGGTCTTTTTGCCCCAGATGTCTCAGTTTACAGTGTACAATTCCTTTCTGCACAACCCTCCGTCCTTTTTGGTACCTATTTGGTTAATAAAAGGTCAAAAGTCCCATGCTTCTTGGTTTTCTTTCTTTTCTGAGGTGGGAAAATGAAATGCATGGCTTGACTTCTGTCAAAATCGAAGCAAAGTCTCTTGGTGTGACTGCGCAGTTGGAGAGTCCATGGAGTAACATCGGACCCCCTTCCAGAAGGATCTTTTTAAGGATTCCAGGTGCATCTCGTCCTTTTGCTCAAAAGTCTGGAACGTTGACTAATAACTGAACGTTTTGGCCGCCGGTTATGATGAGCCGGTCGGTACGGCTGCTTTGATTTATAACAGCCTAACGGGCTTTTGACGGAAAGAGTAATTAGTTTTCTCCCCAAGGAGGAAAGGAAAGCTTTTGAGGAGCGGCGAGAAAGGCAGCGCTGTGGCAAAGCAAAGAGTTCTGGGTATCTTGTCTTCCAAAAATCACGAAGAATGGGCAAAGCCTGGGAAAGGGCGGGAGGGATGTTTTTGACTGTAACTCCCAGAATCCAAGTTTCTGAAGTTCTAGGTAAAGTGCTGCATCCGTTCGTACCACATTCTCCTCTTTAAAGCCAGGATGGGGAGCATATTTTCTAGATGTTTTTGGAGTGAAATCTCAAAAGTGTCCACAGAAATGGCTCAGGAGATGGCTTTAGATGTTCCCCAGCGTGGCAGGAAGGCAGGCGTTCAACCCAAGCCATTTATTCCCAATATCTAGCAATTGGCTATGGCCTCTCAAGGCAAAGCTTGCCTTTGGCTCATAACCACAAACAGACCTGTTCACAGGTGTATAAAAGCTAATCCTGCACCGAGCAAAGTATTTTCCCATTCATCTGTCCCAAACGGGGCAACACAAGTTTCCCAAACTGCCATGGAGTGGTTCGGTCTTGACTCAAGAAACTTGAAACTCCTTTTCAACTTCGGCTTCTGGCACCAAATGTCAGCAACTCAATGCGGTGAAGGACTTAAGAACCATCTTGCTGGACCGAACCAAGGTCCATATAGCCTCCATCACATTAATTCTCAAAATCCACAGATTTCGGAGGTCCAGAGTACTGTTTGCAACTTTTGGGATTAAAATGGCAGAGGCGGTTTCTGAATTTCCAAAACTTTGACCTTCTTCATCAAGCCAGCCGGTAATCGAAAGTGTCTTTCTCCATGTAATCGGTCCATGTGGAGGAAGGCATGCTGCGGTAGGGGTCGAGAAGGATCCGGAAGCAGCGGACAATGAGCAGCCCCAGGAAGACGAAGAGGAAGAAGACAAAGACAAAGGCCACTTTCTGTTCCAAGGTCAGGACCGGGTCCGGTTGGACGGCGCTGGCCAGAGGAGGAAGGGTGCCACCAAGTCCGTCGGCCATTTGGGCTACCAAGACCAGGAGCCACCGGCTTATTCGGTGGACAGCGGCATCTGCAATGAGAAAAGCAGTTTGTGGTTGGCACGTCATTGAGATCCTGTCTTGTTCAGGATAAGATTTTGTTGATAACTATGCTGAGAAGGCCAGGAAGGAAGGAAGGAAGGAAGGAAGAAGGGAGGGAGGGAGGGAGCAGGGGAAGAAGAGAAGGAAAGAAGGAGGAAGAAAAGGAAAGGAAAGGAAGGAAGAGAGAAGGAAGGGAAGGAAGGAAAGAAGGAGAAAGGAAAGGAAAGGAAAGGAAAGGAAAGGAAAGGAAAGGAAAGGAAAGGAAAGGAGGGAGGAAGAAAGGAATGGGTTAAGAAAGGAAAGGGATGGAAGGAAAGAACAAGGAAGGAATGGAGGAAGAAGGGAAGGAGATTGGAAAGAAATGGGATGGAAGGAAAAAAGAAAGGAAGGAAGGAAAGGAAGAGAGGAGGAAGGGAAGGAGATAGGAAAGGAAAGGGATGGAAGGAAAGAAGGGAAGGAAGGAAAGGAAGGAAGGAGGGATCAGTCAATCTATCACTGTTCAAGACAGTGAACAGTAAACATGGTAAAATGGGAGAAAATGCACTGCTATAAAATAAAATGGGATAGGATAAATTAGTCTAAAATAAGATAACTTATACATTAATTTGTGCGTCACATAAATCCACGTTCCCCCATTGAAGCGGGTGCCATGCTAAAGCCTGGTCTGGTTGGTACTCACCTGTGCCCACCGGTCCACTTTTGGGGAATTTGGAAAAGACAAAGGAAAGGTCCTCCTTACCTGTGCGTAAAGTAATGGCTGCGCCAACGATCTGGGTCTTCTTGTTCTATTTCTGCTCGGCTTTAGGTCTCCACTATTTTCTATCTTAATTTCTGGATTGCTCTATCCATCAGCTGCTGGTGTGGTGGTCTTCCTTCTTCTGCCTCGCTGAGGTCCGGCAACGTACGGAGGATGGTGACCCGGACTGCGGACGGGGAACAGATCTCTGAAAATTTGGGGCCGGTATTTCTAGGGGGAAAAAGAGATTCATTCCATTTTTCTCTCTCTCTGACTCTGTTCCTTCTTTGCCCACCCACCTACCTACCTCTCTCAGTCAGAGAAGGGATGCTTCAAAGCCGTTGCCGGTGGCAACCGGTTTCTATAGCGACGCTGGAGCAAACTCATCCGCTGCCTGGACCACGGATGGTGAGCCCAGTGACCAAAGTGGACCAATGAACTGTCGATTTACTTAATATAACTTCTACATTAGGAAGAAAAGAAATATCAGAGAGTGATGCTATACTTGACCACCGCAGCTGGGATTTTAATAGCAAAACGATGGAAAATGAAGGGACTTCCACTTATAGGAGGCTGGATAGGGAAATAATAATAATAATAATAATAATAATAATAATAATAATAAAAAATAGTACCAGATATAAGGGAAATGGACAAATGGACAGGCCTGGTAAATAATAATAAGTCTATAAGTAAATGGGAAGCTGAGTGGAAACCATCATTGAGAATGGTTAAATCGGTTATAAATGTGCCGAAAAGAAGAAAACGAGACAGAATTGGGTTTCATTTTTTGGAAAACATGTATGTATAAGATGTGATATCATTGTATATGTTTGTGATATAGTTATATAAGGTCTAGTTAAATGTGTTTAACTGGGTATAAGATGTGATATAATTCTATGTTTGAGGACAACTGGGTTTAGTGGCTGAATTGTAAGGAAGAGTTCAGTGAAGAATAAACTTTGGTAATTTTTGTTTCTTTTTGGAAACAAAATTCGGAAACAAAAAAAGTCTCAGGTTTGCCCAGAAAGAGAGAAAATAAGAAGTTTTCAAACCCAATTTCCTACCTGCCAGGGTTGGTTGTGAGCCATCCTTCCCCTTGTTGAAAGAAACACACACTAGGTGGCAATAAACACATACAAATACACAATGCAATATATATATATATATATATGTTCACTGTGTGTGATAGGCAAAACCTTTTCCATGGGCAAGATTTGCTCAGAGGAGGTTAGCCATTGTCTTTCTTTTTCCTGAGGCTGAGAGTGTGTGACTTGCCCAAGGTCACCACTGCACCATGCCGGCTCTCACTACAAGAATTTTTAAAAGTCCGATCAAGGAGTTTATCAAGTTTTTATGCTCCTTTTCCATCTAGCTAGAAGGTTCTTTTAAGCATTGACAAAAATGGGGGAAACCTGGAGGCACGTAAACCGTGGTTTGAGCGTTGGACTACGACTCTGGAGGTCAGGGTTCGACTTCCCCGCTCGGCCATGGATACCCGCTGGGTGACCTTGGACGAGTCACACACTCTCAGCCCCGGAAAACCCCGTAAGTCGGGAACAACTTGAAGGCAGGCGACAAGAACATGCAAAGTTCAATCCACGTTAATGGTATCTCAAATGGGATGTTTTGTTTTGGTTTTTAACTTTATTTATTAACATAAAAGCACCAAGGACAATTAACAAAACAATTGTGCAAACAAAGGGGCACAACTACACGACAATGCCCATTGACAACATTGACAAACATTGACATATATCCTTCCTGAACTTCCATACAGGCTTTTCTTTTTGTCGTTTTGGGTTAATTCTGTAATGTTGTCTTTCGCTAAACCGTCCCATAGATTTTATCTTTTTATATGATTCCAGTCTTGCGATATTACTATTTTATATTATTAAATCTGATTAATTATTTTAATCACCTCTATATTAACTCTGGTCTTGTCTTTTTCTAATTTCCCCTTCAATTTATAATTATTTCATCCATGTCCATCTTCTCATAAGATGCTTAAATTTATTTCCCCTTCATTCCGCAAGAATTTTATCAAAGGTTCCCAATTCTTTTTCCAATTACCCCATAATTTGCCTTTTATTAAACAAGTGAGTTTATCCATTTCCATCTAATCCAGCAGTTCCCACCATTAATTTTTTTCTTTTTGCCTTTCTACTTATTTATTACTTTTCCAATTTGAGGCAGATACTACATGCGCTGCAGTTATTATTATTATTATTATTATAGTTTATTTCTAAAACGCTGTCAATGTACACAGCCCTGTACAAAGAGATAATCAAAGCATAAAATAGAAATAAAAACCTGCCAAAGGTGTACAATCTAAAAATACAAAACAATAGGTAAAATAATAATAATAATAATAATAATAATAATAATAATAATAATAATATAGTTTATTTATATACCACCCCAGTGGCAAGCCAATGTATAATAAAAGTTAATTAAAAGCACATCGTATAAAATAATTATTTCTAATTCATTCAACAAGAACATGCAAAGGACGCCCCATGTTATGGTATCCTAAATGGCATTTTGGAAGGGAAAGTCTCAGCACCTGTTAAAGTGCCATTAAAATTTTTGGGGGAAATTGGATTAAAACCCAATACAGATTCACATATAGTGCTGGACGCCAGAGCTGCAGCCGAATGACCATCACATTTCCTATGAAAGTGGCATGGATTTTTGGCTGCTTTTGTCCAGCAAACGCGGTTTCAGCATCATCCGGCAGAGCGTGCCAGAGAGTTGCTCGAGGCCTGGTCCTCTGTGCGAATCTCATCCCTTCCCTGCCAGCTTTGATTGATAACTTTCTGCCCATTGATTCATGGCTGCAAATTCCAAGGGCATTGTTCCCAGCAGAGAGGCATTGTGTGTGCATGGGCATGCTTTACATTCAGCCACATTTCCTTCCTCCTGGCTTGCAAAAGATGAATGGACGGCCATGCGCCTGGGCTCCACAAAACAGCCGCCTTTGGAAAGGTTTTCTGCCCAGCTGGACGCAGTTTCCTGCAGCTGCAGCAAAAGGAAAATGGGGGGGGGGGGAGAAAGGACGCATATCCCATATTGCACCCTCAAAATATGAGACAAAAAGGGGGTAAAAACAAACCCAGGAGTTCTGGGGGGAATGCCGTGCAATTGCATTTATTTATGCTGGCGGTGGAGAAAATGTGTGCCTGAATGCCACTTTTTGGACCCCCAAACTTTTTACCACGGGTGGCGTTCTGCTTGGGAGTCACGTCTTCGTAAATGGCCTTGCAGATGCGCAAAGCTGAATTGAGGAGCTTTGCAACATCCATATTCACTCAGAGGCGGCTGTGACGTTACAGTGGATAAGCATCCATTGCACAAAGGGCACTGATGCGCTCCCTGGCACGCATCCCAACCCAAGCTAGGATGTATGGAGTGCAATAAAAGCCCACGATGTGGATCAGAAGTGCCTGATGCATGTCAGAAGTGCCCGGTGTGCATCAGAAGTGCCCCATGTGCAGCAAAAGTGCTCAATGCACATCGGAATTGCCCCATTCTGTCCAAAGTGCTCAATGCATATCAGAAGTGATCAGACGCGCTCAATGCACATCGGAATTGCCCCATTCATGTCCAAAGTGCCTGATGTGCAACAGAAGTGTGCAATGCACATCAGACATGCTCAATGCACATCAGCATTGCCTTATGCACATCAAAAATGCTCAGTGTACATCAGTATTGCCCAATTTGTGTCAGAAGTGCTTGATGCTCATCAGAAGTGCCTATCACCCATCAGAAGTGCCCAATGCATATCAAAATTGCCCAATGCTCATTAGTATTGCCCCATTCATGTCAGAAGTGCCTGTCACCCATCAGAAGTGCCCAATGCACATCAAAATTGCCCCATGCACACCAAGTGTTCAACGCACATCAAAATGCACTCCAGACATGCTCAGTGCACATTAGAATTGCCCTATGCACACCTAAACCCAATCCACTTCTAGCCCCAACCCAACCCCAACCCCATCTCCAGCTGTAACCCCAACCTAACCCTAACCCCAACCTTAATCCTAAATCAAACCCAACCCTAACCCCAAACGTAACCCCAACACTAACACTAACCTCAACACCAATCCCAACCCAACCTTAACCCTAAACCCAACACTAACCTCCTCACTAACCCTAGCCCCAACCCAACTGTAACCCCAACCCTAACTCTAAATCCAACCCAACCCTAACACTAACCCCAACACTAGCCCTGACCCAATCCAACATTAACCTTAACCCCAACCCCAACCCAACCCAACCCAACCCAACCCAACTGTAACCCAAACCCCAGCCCCAACCCCAGCTCCAACCCCAACCTTCCCAATGCTAATTCCTCCACTGCCGCACCTTGGAAGTGGACCATGCACTCCATTGACCCATTATCCGTTGTGCAAAGAAGGATGGTCTTGTTTGTCCCTCTCTAAAATTGGTTCTGAGCCCCTTTGATGCTCTTTCTGGTGTTGCAAGAAATGGTGGGTTGGAGATGAGTAAAAGAAACCTGTATCCCCATGTCACCGTTCCCATGTGCAGACAGCTTTTGTCTCCGAACCAAGGATACACACTGCACCAATACATCATGGATAATAAGTCTTCAACACAGTTGGCATTTGCAAGCAATCTCCGGAGAGCCATGGCTCCCCTTGTCCCGAAATCGCTTTTATTCGGAAATTAATCATCAGGCGAGAGATTTCCCCCAGCAACAAACCAATCTGCCAGAGTTTTGAAACCCCCTTTCCCCCGAAACAGCCAGGCCCTCCTTAGGGCCCTTTTCGCTCCTTCTTCTCTCTGAAAAAGATCTGTTCATTTGAAGTGCAGTTAAACAAAGATTCGGAGACAGCCGTATATGAAGCGAGCACTTAAACCTCCCTCAGGGTGCTTTTTAGAAACTTTTAAAGGGAGCAACGCAACATCTTCTGTTATTTATGAGCCATTGGCAGAAGAGAAAAAGAGGAAAAATTCAGGAAAGCGCCTCTTTCAGATGTTGACATCCTGGGGCTTGTTATTCCCCATTTGCAGGGTGCAAAGTGCTACGGTGATTTTGCACCAAATATTAGGGCCTAGCGTTGCATTGCGTTTCCTAAAACTGGATAAAAGCAATGTGCTGTGCAATATAGTGGTACCTAGTGTGTCATGCATAGCATTATATCATATATATCATATTTATTTGTATCCCGCTCTGTTCCCAAAACTGGGACTCAGAGCAGCTCACAACATTAAAAGAACAGTGCAATTAAAAACATAGAACAGTGGTACATTAAATCTATATAGTCAGCGTGATGTGGTGGTTTGAGTGAACCGCTCTGACCATCAAGATGTTCTTCCTAATGTTGAGCCGGAATCTCTTTCCCTGTACCTTGAACCCCTTGTTCTGCGTCTTTGTCTCTGGAGCAGCAGAAAACAAGCTTCCTCCATCCTCAACATGACATCCCTTCAAATATTTAAACAGGGCTATCATATCACCTCTTAACCATCTCTTCTCCAGACTAAACATACCTAGCTCCCTAAGTTGCTTCTCATAGGACTTTATGGTTTCCAGACCTAGAGGTTCTTCCTAATGTTTTGGTGGAATCTCTTTTCCTATAGTTTGCAACCATTGCTCCATTGCATCCTATTCTCTGGAGCAGCAGAAAACAAGCTTGCTCCATCTTCAATATGACATCCCTTCAAATATTTAAATATTTAAAGAAGGAGACTCCAACACTTTCCAAGGGAGCGTCTTCCACTGTCAAAAAGCTCTTACTGTCAGGAAGTTCTTCCTAATGTTTTGGTGGAATCTCTTTTGTTGTAGTTTGCATCCATTGCTCCATTGCATCCTATTCTCTGGAGCAGCAGAAAACAAGCTTCCTCCATCCTCAATATGACCTCCCTTCAAATACTTAAAACAGGGCTATCATATCACTTCTTAAACTTCTCTTCTCCAAGCTAAACATACCCAAACATTGTTGTTGTTGTGTCCCTTCAAGTCATTTCTGCCTTGTTTTCTTAGCAAGATTTGTTCAGAGGTTTGCCTTTGTCTTCCTCTGAGGCTGAGAGAGTGTGACTTGCTCAAGGTGGGTTTCCATGGCTGAGCAGGGATTCGAAGCCCGGTCTCCCAGCGTCCTAGTTCAAAAATGCTACCCTATGCTGGCTCTTGCCTACTGCCATTGCAATAAGTAAAATAAATAAATAAGAGAAGGATGAGATTTGGTCGTTGGCAGAACCTGATGCGCGTAGCCTTGCCTTTGGAAATTAATTGAAAAAGCTATTTGCCATGGAATGAAAGGAGTGCGAATCGTCGGAAGAAATGTGTTCAAGAGTCCCCACCGCAAAGTAATCACTGAGCAAAGAAAATCCCTGCTGGGTAATTTTCTGCCAAATCCTCCGAAGCAGTTTGGAGAAAATTACTTACGCCTCGTCTTCTGTACACAACCCGAGATGTACGCTGTACGAAAGCTATATTACCTTTTCCAAAAAATATATTAAAGTGTTTTGGCTCTTTTAGGAGCTATTTCCAAGGGATGGACACACCTGAGGCTCCTTCTCCCTCTGCTAAATGCGGCTGTTGATCATTTTTCTAATGGGATTGGCAGTTCTCCCAAGGGAAAATAACTTTTGCAAACAGAGATATCAACTGTGTTGGTCAGGGAGGTATTGGGAGTCAGCCCAGAGGCTGCTTCCAAGTTTTGGGGAAAGGTGGAAAGTGTTGTGTTGTTGTTGTTGTTGTGTGCCTTCAAGTTATTTCCAACTGATGGCAACCCTAAGGTGAACCTATCATGGAGGGTTTTCTTGGCAGCTTTCTTCAAAAGGGCTTTGCCATTGCCATCCTCTGAGTCTGACTTGCCCTAAAGTCACCCAGTGGGTTTCCATGGCTGAGCCAGGATTCGAACCCTCATCTCCAGAGTCATAGTCCAACACTCAAGGCTCCAGATTCTGGATGCTAAAGAGACCCTGATCAATTGCAACTGTGTACCTCTATTTTGCAAAGCTACTGTTGCAGAGAGGTCCTGCAAGTAACACCAGGTCACTTGATTACTTTCAGATCAAGGGAAAGGATCCTTGTTACCACTCTTGTTCTGCTTTGGTCAGACCACTTCTGGACAACATTGGCAAGCTGGCCCAAAGTAGATATTGGGAGGAATACCAGATGGGTGGCTCCTGGATTGACCATGATACATGCAAAAAGGATTGCAAAGGCTAAGCCTGAGCCAAACAGTGTGATGCAGTGGCCAAAAAGGCCAATACAGTTTGAGGCTGCATCAATGGGAATGTAAAGTCCAGATCGAGGGAAGACCTATTAGTACCACTCTATTCTGCTTTGGAGTCCAGTGTCCAGTTCTGGACAATACAGTCTGAGAAGGATATTGGAAAAATAAGATGTGCCTTGAAATTTGTTTTGTTGTGTTTAACCTATGTAATTGTATACTGCTATTATGTTGATGCTTGTTTACTGTTTATTGTAGACCTTTATTGTGAAGTTTTTGGTTGGGAGACGCCTTTGGGTTCTGGGAGAAAGGTAGCATACAAATTATATATATATATATATATATAT